>JARHVA010000685.1:917500-1517500 GCA_037957365.1 Torreya grandis | reverse complement strand
GGTAGATAGAACAGAGCAAAAATCCAGTGGGACGTGATAGTACCCTGTGTGCTATAAGATTTCTAAAAACATGCAATGTACCATAAAGAAATGTGTTCTAACATGATATCATACAGCATGAAAATCAAACATATGAATGATAATGTATATAACATTACTTAGGCCCAAGTTTTTAAATAATATACGATCATTTAGATCGATTAATTTTATAACACACCACTTGATCGTATTATCTATTGGTGGTACTACCTAGGCTAGTGGAATTCGTCTCACTACCTATTAGTATCATATATATATATATATATCATAGTATGTAATTCAAAGACTCAAATAGATATTCTCTTAGCAATAATATCACATCACAAGCTAAACAAGAAGAAATCAAGATATACACATAATCATCTACACATGAATGGGTCTTACCTTAAAATCAATTCCAAACTCGAAACAATGATCACTGTTTATACTACTTGGGCAAAACACACAATAAACTATAGACTTTTTCAAACAGATCCAAGTAACTACACCTCAAGACAACCTAAAATATCTTAGTCTGGTGTTCTTAGACATGACTTCTAGTTTATCCATAACAGTCATACAAAGCAGTCATATAAACATGGAAGCATACACTCATATTCAATCAGTAATAACTATAAAAAATAAATCATACAATGCATAATATTCTATCTTCACATTCATTTGCACTAACCATATGGATACTTTTCATTCTATAGAACCTATGACATCATATACTGTCATAACTCATCGTGCATGAGTTCCCTACCCAAACATATAATAAAGTAAGTACATGTTTTTACACTGCACAATAACAATTTGATGAAAACATATTTTGAGGTACACATCACGATGCACTATTTCTAAAAATATTTATTCACTTAGCAAAAAATAAATTTTTTCCCAAGCATACAAGTTTTCATCCTACAAGTCACTACAAACTTGACCCATCAACATGTTTACATATATATCTTCGCTTCTACTAGCATTCTAAGCAAAACTATAGATTTAGATCATATGATTATATCAATCCCAGATAAAGTATAAATCAAACAAAAGTATATTTATATATTTCACAGAATATATATCTTTGTTATTGTTTACTCAAATAAAGCAATATTCCAAAGAACTATATAAAACTCTAATCCTTTCTACAAATCATGTACATTCGTTCCAAGTACGATTATTGTATAATAATGGATTATAAATATAAACAATCACATCTATAATCATTGATTGTCTAAAGCTTTATCAATTAATCTCAATCACAATTTATCACAAGGATGCAAGACTAAATTGGCAACCTTAAAGGTTATATTTTCAAATAATCCTAGTTCATAATATATTTGTTGATTTATAATTGATACCCATCTTTATCCTGTGCTATAGTTTCCTTTGCCCACTTACTATTTCTTCTTTAATTGAGTAACCAGAGCATTATAAACATTGGTTTAAGACTACACTCTTTTATAAAAACACCATACAATTAGCATTGCATATTGCTCGAACCCTAATATAGAAATCCAAGGCAATATAAAGTTCCACCGAACATTTGATCTTGCATTAAAGGAAATACATGGTTGCATTTATAATTAGGTATCAGTGTTCTAATTAGTATACTTATCATTTTTAATTATATAAAATCTCTCAACATTCATTTTTATACATAGCATTCAGTATATAAGACTCAATACCTAATTAATTACCTCACCAATCAATTAATATACTCCACTTTCAACGTTTTAATAAATTTGGCTTAGCGTCTCAAAATATTGATATGGTGTTTTAATAATTTGACTTAAGTATTAAAATATATATATAACCTTTTAAGAATAAGACATTGGCTCTATGGGTTAAAACTCAATTTATTTTTTTCATAAAAATACATACACCACTTTTTGTAAATATACAGAGCTCTTTCAATAAAAGACCAATTTCATGCTCAGCATAATATCTAAAGATAGTATTGTCAAAATTATACTTGTGTGTCTCATTTATTTGCTGACTTCAACATATACACAGCTATATACATGGTTATTTCAGCATATACACAATTGTTTTATACATAACATCTAATATTCAAACATGGGATCCAAAACAAATCTCTACACAGGCCTAAGAGACAAAACGGCATATTCCATTATAAACAGTGTGGTTTAGAATAGTGGTGGTTCGGGGAAAGTGGTGGTGTAGAACAGTTTGGTGGTATATGACACCATTTACATTGGCCAACAGTTAGGAGTTTCATCAACCATGTTATTGTTGTTGTTTCATCAACTCACCCATCATAAATGAAGGATTTTGCCTCTTTATGGATACTTTGCAAGGGACTGTCATCCTCCAAACATATGGCAAGATGATTATTATTAATATTACTATTACTACTAACCCCTACAGTGGCCATGAAAGGTAGATAATCTTTCATGTTGTAAAAATGGTATTTCTGAAGTAGCAAAGCATAAGAAGGTGCTAATTGAGCCATAGGCTCGATGCTAAAAATGTTTCCTCCGTGATTCGAATGAGCGACTTGCTATAAACCAAACATATTTCTATTGGATGAACATGTAGACAACTTTTATATTAAATTATAAATACATAGCGATTTCATCTTTTATTACTGGGCAATTTAAGCTTTGCAATTACTTAGCTACTTCAACGACTCCATAAAACACTTAGCGACTCAGTTTGTACATAGCTATTAATAACTTAACAATGAGATGAATTATACATAGTGATTTGATAATAGCTCTGCCATTTTCAATAAATATAGTCCAAAATTAAACTCAAAAATTGACCAGGTACAATGCAGACTAAACCACATTCAACGTTGGATCTTAAATAAATATAATATAGGTTTAAGAGAGTTTTAACACAAGGTAAATGTTTTATACACTCCAAATATATAGACATTATTCAGTAAAAAGAAACTCTGTCAATAATAGAGAGAATCAAAATCCTTCAATGAAAAAATAAATGTTGCCTATTGCTTTCATTGAGTGACTTGCTTAACCCAAAGTAACGCTTGTTATAACATGGGACGTTGATTTGGTAGGTAAAACGCTATCCTCTACAATTAAAAAGTCACATGTTAGATTGAAATAAACACGTAAATCAATAATTAATACTCAGGGTTCCATAAAGTTCAACGCAGTCCTAAAGATCAAAACACAAGTCTCAACAACTTGGTATGTAAATTTTATAAGAGGATACACTGACCGGTAAGATGCTTTTTAGCATAAGAAACCCAAGCTCACAATGTTGAAACGTAGCCACTTAATTTAAAATATAGGTTATAAAATATCAACACAAACCCTGTATAACAAGTAGACCTAGTAACATAACATATAGGAAAAATAATTACAAAACTTACATTGAAATTGTTGAAGATTTCTACATTTCATTCCGTGAATTTTCCTTTTTCCAAATTCTCTTTTATCCTCTCTATCAATCGTTGTCTGTATATCTCCTATTCTCCAACATTCTTCCCTTATTTATAAACTTATTTCCCTTCTAATTCTTATGCCCTCCTATTTGCATGAAAACTCCCTTTTTATTTTCATTCCATGCATGTCATAGTTAGCTCATCTTGAATTTTTTAATTTTCAAATAAATTTTTACATGGTGCCTGAACTCAACTTCTAAATTTAATAACTAAAGTTAAACCTTGTTTCTAGTCATAATTAACTCCTAAAATTAATTTCCAAATTATTTTAAAATAAATTCATGTATGATTCCAATTTACTTTAAATTGCATTATCACAACTTTCATGCAATTTTTTTTGAAAATAATTATTAACAAAAAGGTAAAATAAATCATTAATTACATTTTACATGTAAAATAATTATTTTCACATTAATTATATTTATTAACACTAATATTTATTTTTTTGGATTAAAATCAAAAACTAAATCAATTAGGCTAAATAAATTAAATGCACACTAAAATTAATTCCACACACACAAAATATAATCACATGCAATAATTCATAATTATGCACTAATATTTCTGCCTATCATTTAAAATATACGGTGTGTGTGTACAAGGTCACTAGCATTTTCCATTGATATTTCACCCAATTGCTCCAGCTAGTCGACCCTCTCTGATCATGCTCTCCCTCGTCACACCTTGAGGATAGGACCTATCCTACATTCACCTCACAACAATTAGGTAGTTAGTCCAAATCATCATAAACCAATGATGCAAAACTAACAATTATACATCCTCAATGTATAGAATAATTAAAATATAACTGTCACAATGTATACTAATCAATAATACTACTATCTTATACTAGTATATATCAAAATGCTCGAATCAAAGTAATGGTAATCAAATATCAATCAATGGATTAAAGGATATTAATTATAAGGTGAAATCAAGATGTGACATAGGCCCACAAGCTTATCGGTTCATATGCCTTATCGTTGTAGCACTGGAGATCATCGCTTACGAGTGGTAATGACCTCAATTCCCCCTGCAAGCTAAAAACACAAAGAACCAAGTCAATCATTTTTATTCTAATTCATCTTGAGTTTACCTAAATTATTCTAATTTTGGGCCTAGATTAATATTTTATTGGCCCCCTTTTCTATTCTTCTACTTTATTTTGGTTCTTATGGCAACCTCATCATTTTCTCAACATTCTCACCATTTAGCAGGGTGATCTCACTATTTCGCAGGTCGATCCCACCATTTTCCTTTGTGGGTTTGCAAATTCACCAAACTATAAGGCATCCTCATCGTTTGGCAGGGCATCCTCACTATTTTCAATGATCTCATCATTTGAATTATTAATCTCTTTGTTTGATCGATGAATTCCATATAAATTGGCAAGATCGTTGATTAAGTGGCAACCTCATCATTTTGCCCTGTGACCCTGTTAAAGAGCCAATGACATCACCATTCTCAATGGTGAAATTGTCATTGTTAAGGGCGACCTCATCGTTTGCCAATTTATACAAATGATGGGATCGCCAAACTTCCTACTTCTAATTAGTATTAAATTTGCAAATTAAAAACCAAAAAATGTACCTACCAATGCCCCACTCCCCGATGGTCATTAGTACTCTTGGACGTGATCCTTAAGGTGTTGGCGGTATGAGATGTTAGCTATTATGTTAAGCTCACTCATGCACAAATCTCAAAGCTCTCAATTGCAATAGTGGAGGGTAAAAATGAATGACTTTTACCCCACAAGGGTAAACTTATAGCTAATTTTTTTAAAAAAATCCCTCAAGCCTATTGTTCCCCCATTTATCTTCCTAGGGCACTCATTTTCGCCCTATTTAACCATTTTTCGAACCATTTTCTTTTAATTACTCCATTTTTAGCCTCCTTTGCTAAATTACGTGATTATTTTTTCTTCTGATTAAGGGCTAACTCGTTAAAGATTCAATTTTTCTGTCTTCCCCTTGAGGGGGAATCATGTGCTGCCTAAATGTTGTTTGGGGCATTTTTGTTGCCCCGTTTCTTTGTGACCCATGCAAAGTTTAGCGAAAAGTATTTACGAATTTATTTTTTCTAATTATAACCATTTTAAGTGACCTTTTTATTATTTGAAAAGTCATCGCTTCGACCAAATGTCTCACCATGCCTTCTCAAATAGGGACAAAATTTTGACATCTGATTCTTATCACCGTTGTGCTAAAATTGTAAAATTGAACAAAATTTTGCAACAATGCACAATTTGGATGAAAATCATTGAAATATTTTAAATCATCTGCACACGTCATGTGTAAGTGTCGATGCTTGTCATTGATCCCTAATTAGGGCAATGCATTTTATGGAATCATCATCTTTTCTTAATTCACTTCGAGTTAAATTGCAACCAAGCAAAATGGTGCTTTGGCCCACTGAAATCCTCTTATTCGTCATCACACATCACATGCATGTGTCGATTCACGTCTATATTATCTTAATTGGGATAATACCCTGTACACAATCGTCACGTTCTTCTAATTCAACTCCAGTCAAATTACAACCAAGTTAATTGACATTTTCGACCATTTTGATTAAACATGCGACCAATTTCCAAGAATTGCAAAACACTAAGTAAAAGCCATTCAGCAAGTCAAATCAGATTAGGAGCTTAAGTGAAAAATCAATAGGAAGTTATTGACTATCTATTATTAGAAATTTATAAATCAAAATATTTGGGCCATGACATCATCAAAGGGGTGTCAAACATTAGGCACTAATTGAGATAAATATTAGGTTTAAGCCCACCCATGCCTCATTAATGCTCACTCGTTCCAAAATATTAATGGCTTTATCCTCCAAAATTGAATCAATCCTTGGCCACACATCTTGATCTCAAAATGGATGGTCATGGTTGATTCTCAACATTTCTGGAAAGTTATAAATACATGAGCCACTAACATAACTTTTAAGCTTTAGTTGTGCAATGTTATTACGCAGAAATAGTGCTAGAGAAGCTTCACTCATTCCCCCAAATTGATCAATCAAGGAACCAAAGCCATTGGTGCTAAAAGAGATGACGGAGGCAATCGTCTAACCACATTGACAAAGACTTGGAGTACCAAATCCAGGAAGAAGCACGTTTATTGATTGTCTTTGAAGGAGAGCCACTATGGGAAGGTATTGCTTGTCTTGCTTTCTTTATTAGTTTCTTGATTTCACTAGCACCGCCCCTCAAGGGAGTAGCCTTAGTATGTTAGGTTCTCTATGTTTATTATTGGTTTTCTCTACTAATGCATGAACTAACCCGCTTTGTAATCCTGCTCTACAATTAGTGTTTAATAAAATTATGTATAAATAATATTGGTGTAATTTAATGTTTGTTAAAAAAATAATTTATTTGAAAATATATTTAATATGTATAACTAATGTATTTTTTATGATTTTGCAAATCAATAAATAAACATATTGAACTATTGATATTTTACTATTGGAACATTTCACCTTATATTAAACAAGAAAATATAATAATAAAAGGTTACAAAGTAATGTAATAGACAAATCACAACTCAAATTCGATGCCAAAGAATAAAATTGGTTCAAAATATCAAAAAACAGTCGATCAAAGCATGACAAAAATAACTACAAATAACTAACCATCAAAATATTAGTCATTTATCTTTTTACCACTCATAATGTAAGTCTTTATTTTAAGAAAAATAGTTTTTTTAAATATACATAATACAATGAATTAAAGTGTATTTTAAAAATTGTATTAAGTTAATATATTTATATAAGAGCAATTCATACATTCATGGTACAAATATTAGTCATTTATCTTTCGACCATTCATACTGTAAATCTTCATTTTAAGAAAAAATAGTTTTTTTTAATATAAATAATAAAATTGATTAAAGTACACTTTTCTAAATGGTAGTGAGTGGATATATTTATATATGAACAATTTTTAATAATTCTATTTTTTTTTATTAGATATTTATTTATCTATCTTTGTACTACTCATAATATGGGTCTTTTATAATATAGGTTTTTTATGGTTAAGTGGATATATTTATATAGAAGAAACTTATAATTAAAATTTACAATTTTTATGAAACATTTAAAATTTATACAATGTATTGAGAGGATTGTAGTTTGATTGGTGAGGATGATGGTTGTTTATATTCATCCATCAAGGTATAAATCTTTCTAGATACTCGACACAGAAAGTTGAGCTGTTAAGACTAAGGTCATGTTTTGAATGATTTTGAAAGCATGGATACCTCTTACTCATGATTGCTTAGCCAAAGGAGCTCATTAATTTAGATATATGCTTACTCAACGTTGTAACTCCGCTATATATTTATTTACAAAATATGGATAGAGCATAATATAATACCTTCAAATATATAAAAAAAAATTACATAATGTGATGCAATAACAACATAACCCTCAATTGTATTTTAAATGGTTAAGAATACCATCCATAAGTCCATATTTGATCAATAAAAAACTATTGGGAATAAAATGAAATCACATCATGAGGTCACATCGGCCACAAAACTTAGAACAAAATACAAAATGAATTTTAGTTACAAGTCTACATCCAACAAAGTTATCAATTAACACTAATGTAATATATATTCTATATGGGCTTTCATACTAATAATTACATGGAGGTTCTAGCCATCTTGTTTGTTGTGGAGCAATGTTGTGTGCATGGTTGGCACAGGGTTATTTGTGAGACTGATTCTCAGGTGGTTGTGAATGTGCTAACCACGCAAGAGCTTGGGGATGTTAGCTGGCACTTGGCTTTAGTTATTAATCAGATTCTCCAGTTATGCAGGTCTCTTGACTCTGTCATTTTTACACACATTCCTCAAGAGTGGAATGGTGTTGCTGATCGCCTGGCTAAATGGGCTTTAGTTCACATGCAGCACTGGAATATTGTGGATAAGGAGGAATTGCCCCCTGAGTTAACTCATATTTTTGATGAACTTATCGATCAGGATAGGGTTCTTTAGAGTTTTTTGTTAAGCTCTTTTGTTTTGTTTCTCTTTGTGTTTCAATAAAATTTTACACCTCTTTTAGTAATATATATCCTATATATTATTACCCATTTTTAGGGTATGATAACTATGTGATGAAGGGATTAGATAATTTGAAGGGTATAAACTTTTTAATTAAGTATAAGATGGTTTATTAGATTAAATTTGATCAGGCTTAAGTGTGTATTGTGTATGTGTAGATGTGTTATATTGTGATGTAATTTGACTTAGATCTGTTTATTTATAATCTAACAATCTAGAGATTTACTTGCTAATGTTTCAATCACTTTAAATGATAATGTAGAATATTTTATTTGAAATATATCATTAAGAGTTCCAAGATGATCAATCCAAAAGATTCAAAAGTTGACTATTCGACACTAAAGAACAACAAATCAACATGACATGCACCCACCATCCATAATTATGTCACTTTAGCAAACAACTATGGGTGTTGATATAAGGTAGAATAAGCAATATTTGCTAGACATTGATTGATATCAGTCCCGACAAAAATCAAAACACCCATCAAAAGTTGACACTAGAGTTTGACATCAAGAAATACCTACAAATATGAATAGCCATATATGTTGTAAATTTTGGGCTCCATCTTCCTCCTCAAAAATTGAATAAATTTGTATCAATTCAAAAAGATCCAACCACCAATTTTGTTGTCATGTGACATCCAACCCCTCATATCTATACAAAACTTATCGATTGATGAGTAACAAATAATGTCGTTACAACTCTTATATGTTGTTTTATAGTTTCCTTAACATGATTAGATCTTCTCTCTAACATGTTGCTTTGATTGTTGCTCACAAGATGCAACACAAAGAGTGTCCACTCATAACACATTGAAACCCTTGTTTAGTGTGGTATTTCATGACCGGCCCTTAAGTTAGGGTTGGCTTAGAGTTATCAAAGCAAGAATCTTTATAACATCTCATCATTCATGGTGTTTCTATACTTAGGTGTCATCTCACATGAGGTTTGGTTACAAGAAGTTTGGTATTAAACTCGTGACCCTTCATCTCAGCTTATTGTTTTGAAATACTCTAGACAAAATGATAATAGACACTAGATTCAATATAGTACTAGAAGGCAATTGAGGATTCTTTACTGCGATAAAGAAAAGATTTGGCATAACTTTATCACCATGAGATGTCTGAGATTGTAGATCACTTTGCCCAATTGTTACAGCAAACACCATCTTCGTCAACTTACAAACCATCCACATCAACTAAGAGATCTTTTGGTGGCAAACCACCCTACAAGATGCAAGTAAACCTAGATAAACCCATATTTGAAGGAAATATGGATGCAAATTCGGTTGAAAATTGGCCTAGTCAAATAAAATTATATCTGTTGTAAACAACTCCTCTGAGGCAGAAAATATCACATCTGCCCTCCTAAAAGCTTTGCGTCATTGTTTGTAAAAACCTGGTGAGAAACCGACCATCAGGCCCATAAGCATGATGATATCCCTTTAGAAACTTAGTCCAGCTTTATAGATGCTTGGAAACAATCCTATTACCGTGTTGGCAACTATGAATCAATTCATCAAGTTTCTAAAACTGCATAAAGGTCATGATCAGCTTGCCCACAAGTATACAAACACCTTCAATTTAGTTTTGCTTCCAAGCTAAGGATCCAAGATATTGAGAAGAAACAAATCTTGAAGTATAGGTCCAGCTTGAGACACCCCATAATCAAACTCAAATTGGTTTCCTTAAGATTTCCTCATTAGGAGATAGCTGAATAGGTATGCATGAAAGATGGAAGCAAAGCTCAAGAACAAGTCCAAGAAAGATGGCTCTAAATCACTTCACGAGTCTAAAGGCCGAAATCAAACCCACTATCAAGGAGAAGGATAATTGTGTCAACAATTCCTAAATAAGAATTAAACACCTAAAGAGCAAAAGAAACGATCCAACACTGACAGTGGTGCAACATACACAATTCAACAGCCATTCTGATGAAGAATGTTGTGGTCCAAAACCTTGCTTGCTCAAGTACAAGCATCAAGTTCTAATACACAAGAACTGGACAGAGGCGAACAGATCATGGAATTTGAGCTTAGTGCTATGGTAACAACCACCCAAGTAGCATTAACTTCCAACTTTGATCCAGAAGAAGCAGAAATATTGTTTCATTCACAAATCTGGATGAATGGACAACTTGTTCAGTTCATTATTGATAATGGAAGTCAAAAGAACCTGATTTACCCAGAAGCAGTTCAAAGATTGAACCTACCATTGATGTGAGGCCCTTAACCTTACAAAATTTGATGGTTATGTCTGAGTTTAGAGAAACACCTGCCTCATCAATGCTATTTGGTGCACAAAATCAAGCCATTCAATATGAAATCCTCTCTGATATAGTGCCATTGGAGGTATGTGATGTCCTACCCGGAAAACCTTATCTTTATCAGTCTTTTCTGCTTACTAATTTGAATTTCCCTAATTAACTTATGCCTCTTCAGTTATCTGTCTTATCTATATCTTCAAATTTCTTCAATATCTCGAAGGGGTTGGGGTCCCAGATCTGTTCTTTGGGTTACTGATTTCTCCTCCCTTTATACAAGTGGAATCTGCGGTATGTCGTTCCTCAGTTCCCCTCAATTTGGTAAATGCCCCAACTCTTGAAATATCGATTCCAATCTTGTAGAATGGCAGTGGCTGATATCACACTTACCCAAAACTAACATAAGAGCAGAAAACTTTTTATTGCTAAAATGATCATAAAATATCAAGAGTCCTTCCCATGAAATCATGGTCCTCGGTTCAAGTTAACATCTTTAGAGAAGTAAACTGTAATGCTACTTTCAGTCTCGATATCCTCTAAAGATCATCTCAAGCTGATTTCTTGGTTAGCTATGTACAAGCTTCAAAAAATAAAGTGGCATATCCCTTGTTGAGGATTTTGTTCCACATTAATGTCTATGTATTGTAGACATTCTTGATAGTTGCCAATAAGATAATACAGCCATAGCACTAAAAATTGTTCATTTAACAGGCATATAGTTTTAAAATATTTACGGAAGCTATTCTTAAGCATATTACGTTAACAAGAAATTCCATAGAAATCATCAATAAAATTCAAGGGATATGTCAACAAGTAGGCTGACCATTTTCTTTTGCATTATCCTAATTTCTGTACATTTGAGGAGGCGTGATTGCTTTGCCCCTGTAAGATCTATTAAACAATATCATTACAGTGAACTTCGACTCTCTCTACGTTTTACAAATTAGCTGATCACGCGGCAAGACATTAAAGCGCATGATGTTACTGTATCTTGCCCATTCACTGTAGACATAACTTTGTACAGTTCGGTTAAAACTTATTTCAATGTAAAGTTACAAAGCCAGACTGCTTGAATGAACAACAAATGATTGCTGCTCCAAGTTTTCTTCGTGAAATTTCTGCCATTCCTTTTTCTTGCTTCTGCCAGAGGGAACAGATGAAAAATTTCTTGTGCCCTTCACATCTACAAGTACTTCTGGCATATGTACCGGACTTCCCTTATGTAAATTATTTCTGGAAGAAAAATTATAGTTCTCATTGTTGGAGTATCTCTCTCCATTTGAACCTTTTGTGACATGATCGAGAGAACTCTGTGAAGACGACTGCAAACTTTCAATTGAAGTAGAATCGGGCACCAAAGACAATGAGTGACTTCGAGGTAAGGGGGAGCTTATGCTGCTAGAAATGCAGTAATTGGATTTGGAATGCTTCAATGTACGATCCACTGCTTCTTTAGAACAAGGTGCACCTTTAAAAGATTCATCCCTTAATGCACTCGGATGCTGAACTACCACCAACATCGGCCACTGAACATCTCCATCCTTGGACAGTGAAGTAGGCTGAAAAACAACCATTCACTCATTAGTCATGAACGAGAGATGATGTCTTGATATCCATGTCTAGATTGCAAACAAAGAAGGAATGTCCTTAAAAATGCATGCTTGTTGGGAGCATGGGAGATGGTAATATGCAACCTCCACTTAAAATGTTACAATATATTTCTAGTAGTATACAAAAACTTTGTAAGACTGCAAGCAAATAGGAACCATATGCAACTCCATATGGTGTTTGGTAAGGTTGTAGAGATGCAAAATACAATCCAGTATTATGCAACCTTTTATAATGTGTGGGGACTCGATTAAAACAAAGTGGAACACTACCTCTGCTGATAAGTAAAACACAAATGCAATTTTTAGCAGCTTATACCAGAAGAAATTAAAAACAAGGCCTCTTGGTAATATACCACGGTTCAATCCTATACTATAAACTAAGCACAACTATGCAGTACAAATATGAAGTTTTATATGTGATTCATAGAGTAATTTTAACCATAGTTTAAAAATTTGTATTCGGCAATCCAAAATTTTGACCATATTTAAAACTTGACAATTTTATTGTAACATTTAAAAATATATAAACGTATAAAATAAATTCAAATAGCATATAAAACACATTTAAAAATAAAATAAATAAATATGTTCTCAATTAATTTCGACCAAACAAAAGTACAATGTTCAGTTTTAGAAAAAAAAAGAGTACAATATTAATTCAAAACATCAACTGATTAAAAAAAGTTGAATTCCAACATCAACCCTGCTAGCAAAACAATGTAGCTGATGCTATAACTAGTCATACTTTTCCTAACCCAAGATAGTTAAAGATCATTGTTTGGTCTAGGATTGAATACATGACACCAAGATAGTTAAGATCATTGTTTGGTCTAGGATTGAATGTATGACACCTTTTCAAATAAAATGCTTGATGGAATTTGGTCTAGGATTGAATACATGACACCTTTTCAAATAAAATGCTTATGGAATTAGGTCAAACTACCTACCATACGTAATGAGCATGTATAGAATTTGGTTTTCGCGACTAATGTCTTTTAAAAGCACCTGGTAAAATTAGGATCATTTTTTCAGGTATTAGCTTTCATAGACCAATGTGTAAATGTCATGTTATATCCAACGACATTAAAACCTTTATTCACTTTTCCACTCAATTCATTATGCCAACTCGTTTCACCCACTTTCTTTTTATTAGTATCTGCTGCAGGCCTAGGTACTATTGTTTTGGCCTGCGGCAATTAATTTGGTCTCTTTACTGTTGACTGCGAATGAAAACATGCAGTTTGCCAAAAACCAAACTCGTTTTCCAATCTTCGTTGAAAGATATTAATATTTTAATTGCTTTTCCAGTTACCATTAAATAGGGAATAGTGTCTGTCACATGCAGTCAACGAGAGGATTTTAGTTCAGTTATTTCCCCAGCAATCCCTTTACCAACAGCGTGAACATTCGCCGGGCAGCATAGACATGGTTGCTGTGTACCCCACCCGGATAGCCGACGTGTTTGAAGGGAGAAGCTGCAGGTGCAGGGGTACCAAATGGCCGTTCTAGCTTAAGTTTTACAGATAAAATAGCTTCTCTGGTTGGCTGGACTTTTTAGTATTTATTTTCTTCCCGCCTTACTATGAAGGAAACAAGAAAGATAAACTGCTGGAGTGTGTAGCCAGAGGACGCTCAGGGGCAAGGCGTATTATTTGGAGCGGATTTTTCCTTCCTCCAGGCATGCATTTTCTTATGATTACATAATTTTTGTGTTACAGCATGCTTTCTCTTATGATTACGTAATTCTTGTGTTACAGCATGCTTTCTATTATGATTACCTAATTTCTGTGTCACAGCATGCATTCTCTTATCATTACCAAATTATTTGTTACAGCATGTTTACTGAATTTATTAGATTGTGTTGGCATATTTGTGGAGATAATAGAACATTGGGTTTTGGTAATTATTGGTCTGAATGCGGTTTTCCTATGCTTCATGGTGATTAGAATTTTAGTGGCTACTGATCATTATGTTCTATGTATTGAGTTGATGATTTGATTTTTTACCGCATTTTAAAACTGGAAATTCTGCCGCCATTCTTCCTTCTGTTTATTCCTTTTGTCATTATGACCGAAAACAATTCATGTGAATTGCTATTAATGGCTCATTTGGGGAAGGATTTCCATCATCTTTTGGCTTATACTATAGACGCCTCTTATAATTCTATTTTTGCTGCCCTCTACTTTTTTTTTTTTTGATAAGCTGCCCTCTACTTTTAATACACAATATATGTGTTTTAATTCAGGCCTGCATATAGATTCTGGGTGCTGGTATTTTTATGCATAGTTTGTCCTCGGTGGCGGACCACTGCCAGATATATTGCTGCACAATTGATAAGCCTAACCACTGACTACTATTCTTTCCTCTTGCCCAGAATTATAATTTAATTTTGAAATTATTCTGCATTTTAATTCAGTGAAATACTCAGAAATGAACCAAATGCGCAGCATACAGGTACTGTAAAGGTTATTAGAGATTGGTGGTAATAACGTACATTTAGTTGGTTAAGAGTGAAAATGACCTCGCCCTCTTCAGGCCGCATTCTATTTGTCTTCAATAACTTCCTTTGTATTTAATGGAAGCCTTTTTACAGCCTTTATTCCTTCTAATGCTTGCGACCTGCGTAATATTTTCCATTTGCCACTACCTCATTCCCTGTGCTGGAGGCAAAAATGGAAGAGACTTATGATTAGGGAAAATTTTAATTAGTGTCTATTAGGAGTGATGGCGCTTGTGTAGACTTCAATAGTTCCTAAGACTGTAATCTATTGTAAAGTGTCCCATGTTCACAAACAATTCTATACCTCGGGAGAATAAATAGATTGGTAAATGATTCCACATAAGCGTGCAGCGGAAAGTGGAAGAAGAGCACTAGGGGAACAATGCAATAATACTTTTCAGGCAACATGTCTGGTGTTCCATGACAATTTCACTTAGGTGCATAGAGTTAATGGCTGTTTGGGTGCAAGAATTTAATAGAGCTCCTATCCCCTGTCCTATTTAGCCATGTGCCTTTGTACTTGAATGTCTCTGTTTTAACTTTATTCACATCATTAGCTCCAAGTTTTTAAATTAGTAACTGAGTTGAGATTCAGTTATTTGATTAAGAGGTTTCATATTGGGGTTACGGCTTCTATAATTTTGGGTATTGCATTCTCATGTATTATGAAAATTTAAAAATTTGCTTATAAAATATCTACAACTTAAATTAAGGAGCAGTTACAGTTTAGGAAGAAGTTTTGAAGGGGTGGGAAGCAGCAGGGGGCTGAAGATTGGCATGGCTGCTCCTATTTTTTTGGTTGCCAATTGTATATTGGTATCCAATCAATTTTATTTTTTTTGGTTTTCTTTTATATTTTTTTTAATAAAATACTCTTAATTTTTCTAAGCAGCATATATTGCATGAATTTTAAAAATGCATGGGACTGCTCATCAGGAAAAACTCTCCTATAATTTCTCAGCAACACCCTCTTAAAACAATTAGCTATCCCGCAGCATAGGACCATGCTCTAAAAAGACCTTGCACAAATCAATAAACTAAGACAGCCTTTGCATAGAAATCATTTATTGCAGGCCTGAAAGTTGACAAATGTCTTGCAGGGCATTGACACGTCTAGATCAAGGTTCATCTGAGAATATTATACCTGCACTCATTTGGGACTTTGTCTCAAGTTAGAGCACATGGCATTATGGGTTGTATGTTAGATCCAGCCCTTTGCCATGCTTGGTCCAATTGTCATGGCCAAGATAATATTATAGTTTTGTAAGTTACCAGGGGATCATTCATGAGAACAAGGGTCAGTAATCCATGTTCAATGATGGCTCAACCGGCTCCTGTCAGTTTTGGTCAATCTCCATAGGATATTATTAGACTGTGTTGGCAATATAATGGTGGCTGATAGATCTACAAACCCTTTTCTGCAGCCATTTCAGAGTTTCTAAATCTTTTGGATGTTTTACTCTCTTAGATATGGCGATTTACTACTACCATACATTAGGACTTGGAATATTTTATCTCTATTTTCTGCTTTGGAGTAGAGGATTCATTGTTCCATGACTTGTTATAACAGAATATAGGATAGATAAATTGTGTTAGACTAGTTTTACAATGTCTGTTTCACATGGCACCCTTTTAATCGTAGTCAGTGCATTTTTCAACGACAGGTATTAAAGCCACATCACGACACTTGTTTATAGTGTTCTGAATGTTTTGATTAAATCTTTGTCCTTTTCTTCCCATATTCCCCAAAAACTTTATCTACTAGAAACTCATCCCCAATGAATACCCTGGTAGTTTCACTAATTTTTAATCCCATCTTCCAATATTCAACTTCCATACACATTTTACATTTCATAGTTTAAAAGCTTATTTTTATAATCACTACAATAAAAACCAAACTAATATAAGCATATTGTGTGTGTATATATATATATATATATTTTTATTTTTTTTCCTTTTCTTGAAGCAGCCAGCTGGAGCGTGCATTTGAAAGCACATTGCCACTCATCCAAGCTTCTTTCTCAAGCAAAAACACTTGGTTGCAAATTTCATACACAACAATGGAGGACGAGTAAAGAGATGAAACATGCTCAAGAACGATGCGACCAAGGTTTCAAGACACCAAGCAAGGTTCACTGCATGCATTATGAAGAATGACGTATGGTGAAGGTTTGTATACTCCACCAAGGAGGTGCAAGTTTGAATCCAAAAGGTGTAAAGTATGTATGTCTAATATGAACAATATATAAAATAAATGAAAAGATAATACTCAGTTTACAAAGGTAATCTTATAAACTAAATTAGTGTCTAATGTGACTTAAAGAAAAACTATCTTAAATAAATGAAAAGATAATACTCTTGTGGACTTTTACAAAGGTAATCTTATACACTAAATTGATGTCTAATGTGACCAAAGAAAAACTATCTTTACCTTTACCTATTTCTTAAACAAAATATAATTTTTTTAAAATAAATTTTGACATTTTATATACTGAATTTATATATTTTAGAGCTTCTCGAGATTTAATCAATTTTCCATATTATACTCTAAGAGCATGCATTGTTTAACGACAATAAAAAGCTTCAATGCTTTGTTACCAAGACTGAGGTATAGGTGAAGCAGGTTTCTCACAAAAACTTCGGATTTGAGGAATCGCTATCTATTTTAGAAATACACCCACCTGACTCTGTATCCTTGTTTAGAACTGTCTCCTACGCAGTTCCAGGTGAACCTGAGAGCCCGTGCATTCATTTAGGAGTAGAAAAGGTTTGGAAATTCATGATTTCAAGAAAATTTTGGTTCAGTTTGAAAAAATAAAGAATATATATATTTAAAAATTAAAATTATACATATTTCTCTAGAAACAAACATACATGTTTTTAGTTTTTCATTTTACGTTTTTAAGAATTTCATTTTTTTTTTTTTTTCAATGTTTATGTTAAAAATCATCTAAAACATAAAAAAAAGGTCTGGATTGAACTGGTCCGGTCTGTTCAGTGAAAAAGTGCAGCTGAAACCAAACCTCCTAGTTTTACTGGACCTGGTAACTATGATGAATACTACCAAAGAAAAATCCAAGTTTAGTTGCTCAACCATAACCTATCAAGGCCTAGGCACAGACAACTCTGTAAGAGAGAACACAGGCAAAAAATTGGAAGTTAGCCCAAGGATTGTGATGGATATTATAAAATCCTAATCCTTCATATAACAAACTTCAGAGAGATTCAGCATTAATTCTAGTAGCCATGTTTAGAAAAAGAAAACTTTAGGGCAAATCCAAATCAACGGTGAATTCCAGTTGAATTTTGGAAAGCAATTAAAAACTATACATATGGCTTTTTGAAAAGAAAATAGATACATATCCATGTCATATTTTGACCAAAACAAAATCTTCCTTATATTCTATCCATCTCCATTTTCTTATGTGTTGCATGTATTTGACTCGAAAAATGGAGATACACTTGATAATATCAGGTTTAGTGGGTAGACCATGTTAACTAGGATGGGTTTATGCAGCCAGATTAAACTTACACGGGTATTTTAGACAACATTTGACTGCAGCCCATCATCAGTAAAACACAAGTATTTACTGAAAAAGGTAGAAGACAAGAATGTAAAAGGCATCTTTCTTAATCCCCATTTTCCCCCCAATTTCTGCTTCTTATTTAACTTAACTATACGTGCAAACAATGAATGATGAAAATCGTGCATGATTAAAAACTAGTAATTAAATACAGGATGGGAAAGAAATCCATATGTTGACTATAAAGAAGGAAGAAATTTTATAGAACTCGTAGATTGATCAAAGCTGAACTACAACATTCCTAGATTAGTCAGTGTGCTCAACAGAAAACTCATGTCATTGAACTTACCACTCCGATATGCCACTCTTTGAAATTCAAATTATTGAAGTCCTCCTCCTTCATTTCCTGCAACAAACCCCAGGCTACAATTGAGTTCTTATTGAGTGGCAAACATCCTGATTCAGTATATTTGTGGTTTAGTGTATTTAATCAGAATTTGGAGCAGTTTTATTGTGATGCAGATCCCATGTCTTTCATCTCAGAATTATCTGTTACTTAAAGTAGGCAAGTTGTAGATCTTTTCAAGAACTTCCCAGCAATACAAAGCAAAGTTACCAAGTCCGTTAATCAGGATCTGTTTGGGAGGGCAAAAAAATCTGAAAATCCGGAATTCTTGAAATTTTTTGAACAAATCCAATTCCAAATGTACACATATATATTTGCGAGCATAATTTTATAAATATGCAAAATTAACAAATACAATAAAAAAATTATTATAATGTTATATAAAATGTTAATATTATATAATAATTATGGTTGCTGGGCATTTTTTTCTACAGAAAACTTTTAAAAAATAGAAAAAAATACAGGGCCGACCCTTGCCAAACTTATTCCGGCTTACCAAAAAACTGAAATCCAGTAAAATTTTATCCAGATCCGGCCAGATTTGGTAACATACATCACAAACCAATCTATGAGTGAGTAGCTATGCTCAAATTATGAACAGTTGATTTCAAACACCTAAACTTTGGACACGTACATGTTTCTATCAGTTTGTTTAATATATGGCTTTAAAAAATATGCAATGTTACATTTAATAATGGGAACCCATAAATGTAAATTATTTTAAGAGTAACTGAATTTATTTATTTATTTAATAAAATAAATATTTATGTTGAATAGGTAGAAGAATACAAAACAGCCTGAGGTCTTATGATTGGAAAATCAGATGATCATTCAGTACATGAGCTTACAGAACATGAGACAGGGCTTTCTAAGTCAGCATACAAAGCAGCTAAAGGAGGCTGAACAGCACATGCATAACCAGACCAACTTACTAGGAAAGAACAGTACAGTATATCAACAAAGGCATATTATATCTTGTACAATGCATAAGAACAATAGAGATTGTAGTTTCCTGATGCTAGACAGAGTTCTTTATTTAAAGTGATGATGGGACAGTCCTCCATGAGAGGAACCAGCATCCTTCATTGTGTGATCAAATCCTTGAGACCATGATCTCTTGTTCATAAGTATTACTGGCAACTCAAATTCAGTTCTTCAGCTTTTGTGGAGCTAGATGCAGTGCTATTGAAGAGCAAATTCTTAATATTGGTAAGAGATAAGGAATAGGATTTTAACCTATTTTAAGAATAGAAGCTTTTTCTTTTTCTTTTTATCAACACATGATATTAATATTTGCATTGAAGACACAGAGGTCATTGTCAAGGAGGATCATTTCCTTAGACGACAGCTAAAGAATGATGTTGGGATTGGGAAACATCCAGACTCCAAACAACCTAAACAAAGGACTCAGGCTTGAGCTTAACTCACTCTTGGAGAACCATCATACTCAAACTAAGAGGAGGTCTCTGAACCTAGAGGAGCAATAAAATTAAATAATTATGTAATCAGGTGACTGATTAATTATTATGCTCATAAACTAAGGGAACAATTAATTATTAGTTGGTTGAAACTAAATGCTTAAAGGCTAATTTACAGCTACTAAAATTAATTAGATAAATGAATTTACTTGGCATCTTAAGTACTTTAAAGAGTTACCGATATAATGAGTTCTAATTTGTAATCTTACACACATCTCCATCATGATGATGGATGAACTAAGTTGATCGAAAACATATGTTTTTAATAAAAATATCACAGATATTTTCCAAGAGCCTTTTTTCTTAATTATGATGATGTATGAATTAAGATGATCGAAAACATGATGCTTTTAATAAAAATATCACAGATATTTTCTAAGAACCTTTTTCTTAATAATATTAGTATTTAAAATAAGTTACAAAAATGCTGACCAGAACCAGTCTGCAGTAGCCCTGAGACAGAGGAACTCTAATCCAATTATTGCTATATTTAACAATATTGAAGTACAAAAATATTGATTTCCAATTACAGTTGGATGAGAATAGACCAAAATAGTGATTGAAAACATATGTTTTTAATAAAAATATCATAGATATTTTCCAAGAGCCTTTTTCTTAATTATGATGATGGATGAATTAAGATGATCAAAAACATCGGTGCTTTTAATAAAAATATCACAGATATTTTCTAAGAGCCTTATTCTTAATGATATTAATATTTTAAATAAATTACAAAAATGCTGACCAGAACTAGTCTGCAGTAACCCTGAGACAGAGAAACTCTAATCCAATTATTGCTATATTTAACAATATTGAAGTACAAAAATATTGATTTCCAATTACAGTTGGATGAGAATAGACCAAAATAGTAATCATCAAGATAAGAGTGCTGTTGGGTGAATATTTTGTCGACCAGCTAACTGGCGTTCAAAATAGTTCCTATCACCACAGCATAGGGAGATTGGTCGTCCAGATGTGCAGGTTTACTGCATCACAAGGGAACAAATCTCTCCTCTCATCAAGGGGAGGTTCCCTATTAAATATGCGGAGCTATATACAATATAAATAAGCAGAAAGTAAGACACAGGGGTGGGACAAACCATCCATCTCTCTTCTTTCAGAGATGATGCACACAAACAAAGGAGAAAATCTTGGCTATAAACGCTGAAGGCACTTCTCTTCTTTCAGAAGTTTCCTTACAGGAAACAGCAGAAGTTTCTTTCAGATAGTGAAATAACTAGTGATCAAAAGGGCGTAGTAACAGCAGGATGAAACAGAGCGCAAAGTCTCCACCTCAACTGCTCAAAGAGTATATCACAAAGGATAATGGGGGCACAAAGTCACCCCAGAATCTTCAACACAAAAAGAAAAGGAAAACACAGATTGAAATCAATTGTGAAAGCACAAAGTCTTCCCACAGTTGGTTTTAGGACACTTCCCTATTACCTTCACTAATTTTGCGTACCAAATTAAATGAATAAGGACACCTTCAGATGACACAAGTCAGAACAGCACAAAGTCTGTGAAAAACCTGCTTTATCATTCAGATAACAATGGAAATGAAATTACAATCTGAGCTCAAAGTCTCAGTGTTCTTCTTTCAAAATGGGCAGAGTTTCGCTCTTGTAAAAATGAAAAGTCCCTTTGTAACAAATGAGAGATTACAATATATAGCGCTCCAAGAAATATTTGGGCGCTTGTTTTCCATAGAACGGCCCATGTTGTGCATTCAATGCCTTGAATGCATTTCCAGGTTTGTCAAAGGATTGCGTTGAAAACATGGCAGCTGTCTTAACTATGGCATGTCATTTCATCCCATATGTCTTCTTCCGAGTCTGGATCATCTGGTCTGTCCCCTCTGACGCCTACGCAGCTGTCCATTTGTCTTTACTTCATGGAAGGAAAAAACATGCCGCATTCTTAAATTGCAAGCCAAAATACCTGCTTAGTGGACTATTCCACCTATTGAAATTACTTCTGAGCAGACATTTCGGGCTTTTCCCTCTTTCTGCTTTTGTCTTTTCCAGCTTTGTCTCTTCCTGCTGCGATTTGAGCTATCGGGCTATCTTTTCAGCCAATCGCTTGGTTCTTCCTTCAAGTTTCGCGCTTTATTTGAATTTCAACGGATATTCCCTTACCTTAAATTTGACGTCTGTGGGGACGTCATTGGTTGACTGTTTCAACGGTTCAGGCGTCCTTCTTGGCTCCTTGGTTCAATCGCTTTTTTGCTTCAATCGCTTTCTTGCTTCAATCGCTTTCTTGCTTCAATCGCTTTATTGGTTCAATCGCTTTCTTGGTTCAATCGCTTTCTTGCTCCTTGGTTGAACCATCGCTCTCATTTGAACTTGCCTTTGGAATCATCCATGTTGCTTCTCTCTTTGCTTGAGGCCGCCTTTGAACTTTTGAACCATGTTGAACCATTGAACTTTGAACTCTTTCGGTTCATTGGTTTATTCTGTGTCTCGCTCAAACACTGCTTCCTTTATCTTTCTAAGCTTTGGTTGAACCTTTGAACCAATGAATCCCTTCACGGAAAAAGCTTAAAAATGAGGAATTTGAAAGCTCAGAACAAATTTTGAGAAGGGAAGAGAGAAATTTTGGTCCGATGAACCAAAATAGTTCATAGGTTGTCCCAAAAATGTCACTCATTTTTGGGGACAACAAGTGCAAAATTAAGGAATGAGTTATCAGACCCGGTATAAACCAATAATTTGCCGAATGGAGTCTAAAATTCAGTATACATATAATAACTTGGCACAGGTAGGCAATTTAAATAATCAAAAGTAGACCAGAACCAGCGAAATTGAGAATGCTAATTGTGGCCAAATGGAAAACGCTGACAGATAAGTTGACCAAGTTCCAATATAGCATGTCGAAACTCTTTATCTTTAAAGAGCATGTAAAGAAGCTGCAATTGTAGGTTTATAATTGTCAAAGGAGAGAAGGAATTTTTAATAGAAAGGCATGGACTGGAAGGGTTAAGAGCCAAGATAAAGAAGAAGAGATAAAAAGTGCGAGGGACGAAATCCCAACAATTGTTGTATCTGAGAGAACCCATGGTGATAAATGTTATTGTTTATTCTCACTTCATTAATTTTGCTAAATCTCAAGTGTGCTTTTAGTATAGAACTTTTCAAAAGGTGGTTGTATGCCAAGAAGTGTGATAAAACTTACTAATTGTAGTTCTTCATGTCCATCATCATCAATATATATATATATATATATATAACAGTTTCTTTTACTATTATATGCTGTCCTCGTAAACTCTTCTTCACCTTTTATATTTTGGTTTTAATTTTTTTTTTTTTTGGCGGAAGATATTCTCCTACCCTGAAAATCCCATCTTCTATCGCCAGGCACTTTCATCTTTCCACTAGTCAACTTTTGCAACGGAGGCATGAATGTTCTATAGATATTCTTCTTCTTACCTCTCCTAGGTTGTCTATGGCTGTTACAACAAGGCTGATTCAATTCCCAAATCAGAGATTACTTTTAAATGCCAAATTTGGAGACTAGAGAAATGAGTGTTGATTTGTTGCTTCATGGGTTTATATTGTCATTGGTTGTATTTTTGAGTCCCATTAACCTTTTATTGGTCATTCGTGAACATTAATATAATTTCTTTCTACCCAAATTATAAGTTTATAAGGCTGCAGTGCCGCAACACGGAAGCTGCCTACTCATGTAGGTGTCATGATTATACCCAGCTGGTGTTTGCTACAATATTTTCCTCTAATGAAGGCGACCATGCTATTTTTTGAAGGACGTCCATGGTTCATGGCCTGCACTTGTTTGTTCATGAAACACTAGACTCCTGCTTTTGGTCCTACAAAGAATCTTCTGGCAGATCCTGTGTGGATTCATGTCTTTTCCTTCCCCACTAAATTTTGGGGAGAGACTTCTCTTTGTGAAATTGGTAATGCTATTGGTGAACACGTTGTAGCCTCTGACCCTAGTTTGCAGGAAACTCTGTCCACCTACGTGAACATTTATTTGGACAAGCCCTTGCAAAATAAAATTGAGGTCCATTTCGGATAGTGTTTGGTAATATCCTGTAGATAATGAAAATGTCCCTCTGAAGTGCAAGCATTGTCACCAATATGGTCATCTTCTTTGAGCTTGTACAGATCTTTCTTCAAAAGATCCTATTGTTCCTGCTTCAGAGCAGTCTAAAACTGTTATGCCAGTATACCAGCCGTCTAATCATGTAAAGAGCTACAACATCTCCGAATAATGCCAATTCTATGGCTAACCAAACCTTATACCCTCCTCATTTTTCGCCATCAGGCATTCTTCTCATGTAAATTAATGTTGATGCTATTAACATGTACCTTGCTTTATGGAGACCTCAGGACAAGATAAAGCATGGAAAGAGCAAATATTGAGTTCTAAAACACATCTCATCAGAAAATTGCAAACCAAATCTCAATATCATTGTCAGAAGGCTGATAGAAACAAGATTGCTTACATCAATCCCAATGTGTTATTGAGACAACATTTTGAAGATATGGAAGGTAAATCTACATGAAAGCAAGCAGTAGAAAACACAATGAATTTCATCTTGTCAAATGCAAGAAGTCTTGACACCTTTTTAAGGAGCAAAAATTGAAGAAAATGTTATGTCAGAACAAGTACGATATTCTTCTACTTCAGGAAACTAGCCTTTCTTTCATAGTTTCCTTTGTGTCATATATGGCCAGCTTCAGGTGGAGCACTATTTCCAATACCAATGGTTGTTCTTGTGAAGTTGCTATTATTTAGAACCCTGCTAAGCTTGCATGTTATTGGTCATTTAACTTTTAATGAGTTTGACATGGATTTGTTTATGGTACCCGTATGTGTCTTCTTCCCTGCCATTGAAATTATCCTCCTGAAATCAAATTACAAGCTGGATCGATGCTTCTGCTGCCTTGCTTCTCATGTTAGGTGCTAATTGCAGTGCTATCTAGTCTTCCGAGAAGGCAGGTCGCAAATTCTACACAGTTGAATTTAATTCTTTCATTCATCAAATTTATTTAGTGGAGTTGGAATTTTATAAGGTATACATTTTGTTAAGAGCTGCATCCTATATTACATCCAGGAATATGATAAAAACTTACGAAAGCAAGCGTGCGTGGCTTTGACAAGCAATAGCCAAACCCTGCTGAAAAAGCCTCAAATCCCCAAATCTAAGCGGGGAACTATCCTTATGAAAAGTTGCCTTACAGTTTGTCTTCCACACGAAACCAATGGTAGTCAGCCATAATCTATATCATAATATTTTACAACTGTCTCTGATCATCCAAGTCCTAAAAGAGCGTCTCCCAAGACGGGAGCAATGAATAAATAGTCGAATTCAGCCTGTAACCATGCCCAAAAGGTCCTGAAAGAGTAAATTATATTGCAGAGGAACTCGATTGCTTTCTTCTTTCTGATGATTGGCTCCAAGATAAATGAGACTTCTGCATGTTTCCATGACCTTACGGTTCAAAACCGGTGGTCAATTGAACTGTTCATTGGTTTAGATCACCTGCTGTGGATTTTGCCGTTCAAATTTGAGGACATCTGATTTACTTGTCCTAACATTTCCTCTCTCATCAGGTCTTGGTGGAAAGTAGGTAACTCTATCCAAGGTGATCATATGTATCGATTTCTTTCAAGATAGGGAAACAATGTTACTACAGAAACAAGAAATTTTGGTAACAATTTTTCTGATTTGCAGCTCTACAGACCTCTAGTCGGACATCTTATCCTACATCTGGTGTTACTTTACTTATTCAAGCCCAAGAGTTTTCCATCCATCAAAAAAATTTAGACTTGCTGCAAAAGGAAGGGAAGGAAGAGATTTATTGGCAACAAAATCTTGCAGGACATGGTTGTATGATTGCAGAAGAAAATGCTTTCATAATTCTACATTAAGCACTGTCTTCTTGATCACGTTGTTCACCTTCGTCTCTTGGAGGGTACACTAGTGGATAATATTTGCGATATTTAACATGAGGCATGGCCTTGTTTTTTAGCATCATCTTACAAAGCCACCTGAAAATAGAGAGCAAGCACAAACTGTCCTGTTCTCACATATTTTGACTTCTGTGAAAGCTTCATCAGAATACAGCTCTTTTGGCCCGTCACTGAAGTTGAATTGCAGCAGCTATTTTTTCTTAGCCAAACAAGGTTCCTGGCCAAGATTGATTCCCTTCTCGTTTTCAAAAAAATTAAAATATTTTGAAGGATGTTCTGTTGGCTGCAGTGAAATATACCCATGCATCTAATGTTACAAATCTCATTCTGATTCCTAAGAAGGAAAATGCTGCTACTTTGGTTTAATATTGGCCTTTTTCTCTACACAATGGTATTTTTAAAATAATTTATAAGGTTATTGTGCACAGGCAGCCCAATTTATTTATATAATCTCTCCTACTCAGGCTGGTATTGTCAACCAGCGGCCTGTTTTATTTATGAAATTGGATATGTCGAAAACATTTGATCATAATTGGCAATTTATCTTCTTTGTGATTGCCTTTATTTATCAATGCCGGTATTGTGAACCAGCAGCCTGGTTTCTTTATTATGTTGGATGTGTCAAAAAATTTGATCATAATTGACAATTTGTCTTCTCTGTGATTGTCTTTATTCATAGTTCTCTTCATAGACGACTTTTCTTAATATTTTCAATGGTATTCCCGCTCCTTTATTCAATTTGACATGTTCTTGGTCAAGGAGATCTAGTGTCCCCTTATTTAGTTATTTTAATGGCAGGGTAAACCAATTTATGGATTAGGAACCACTCAGTTTGAATCGTCAAACACATTTGCAACATGCAAATAATACCTATTATTAGCTAATAATTATTCACATCAACAAATAAATTCAGATAAAATGCAAATGTTTTTACAAAAATCTCCACTCGTAGACGGCATAAAATGGCTTGAATTATTGGTTCAAAGTTGCTAATTTACCTACTACTATCTCGGCGATCTTCTTGTAAGTTCCATATAAATGTGTTTGGGTTGGTTTGAAAGAGCATTTTTTTGGCCTCGAGTAATAGCTGGACTCATTGACTTACCCGCATTAATCTAACTAAATATGTGCTCTTAGCTATTCCAGTTACATGTTACCTATGCTCTGCATAAAAAGTAGTTGCTTATCATGTTTATCTTGTTCCCAAAATTAGCTACGCTCGTTTTTGGAACAACCCTTACGAAACTTGTCCGTTTCGTGTTTTTCTTTCTAAGTTCATTTTTCGAGGCAAGTTTTTCTTGTTCTCGCGTTTACTCAACTGGCATCATTTGAAGTTCGTGATGTTCCCTTATTGCGTTTTCCCAAAAACGTGAAAATCGTTACAATCTTGATGCAGCTAGAGGATCAAGTTTTTGTTTCCCAGAGTTAGTGTTTTCTAGCGTTTTCATGTACGAGCGGCATTTTTTGCCGCCACTGCTTTTATTTTTGTGACTTTCATGCAAAGGCACCATTTTTCGCCGCCTTTATATCTGTCATGCAAGAGCGGCTAATTTTGCCGCCCTTGCATCTTTTGAATTCCTTCCATGCAGGAGCGGCGATTTTCGCCGCCCCTGCATATCTTTTAATCAACCCATGCCCTGCAAGACCTCGATTTTCACGTGCGGCATTTATGGCCGCACGTGTTGAGTGGTTGGGGGCGATTTTCACCCCCATTTAATCTCTTTTTGCCCCATTTCACTTCATACTTCCATTCCTCCTCCTGCTCTCTGCCTCTGGACGATCAAGCAAGCAACAGGTAGCGCGTTTTCGCCGGATTCGAGCCTCGTTTCGTGTTATTCTTCAGGTAGGGTTTTGTTTTTATTTTTATTTTTGTTCTCTTCTTTTCTTAGGTTGTTTTTCTTTCTTTACCTTTTAGGTTTTCTTTTTCTTCTCTTTCCTCCCCTACCTCTTTTTCTCGGTCCAAACGAGGCTATCAAACCGACCTTCGCCGCGCCTCGACCCACTTATTTCCACCCTTCCCGTTCGGCCTTTTTCCTCTCGTGTTAGGGCGGCGAATTTCGCCACCTTCACATCTCACAAATCCTTCCCTGTGTAAGGGCGGCGAATTTCGCCGCCCTAACACAAGTCTCTAACCATCCGAACATGTACCAGCGGCAATTTTTGCTGCTGATACAAACCAACCCGGACTAGGTGTAAGGGCAGCAAAAATTGCCGCTCTTACACCGGACTTCCCTACTAGGTGCAAGGGCGGCGATTTTTGCCGCCCTTACACATCCAACTCCTTCCACATGCATCGGCGGCGATTTTTGCCACCGATACATCATTCTTTTAACTCAACGTGCACAGGGGACAATTTTTGCTGCCTATGCACACATAACCCTTTCCACATGCAAGGGCGGCAAATTTTGCCGCCCGTGCATACCTTCTCCCCATTTTTCCTAACCCTGAAATTTTTTCGTTTTTCTCATTTTTCGAGCCCGCTCTCCCTTTCCTTCCGCTTTTCGACTTGCTCTCGTCTCAGCCCTTTCAAGCGCCTTTCCTTGGTCATGATCACCCAACGTGCGATTTTTTCAGATTGTCAATATTTCTCCTAATTGCGCGATCATGACTCTTATCGCAGTTCCTCCTCGAGATCCTTCTTCATCAACGTACTTTCGACAAAGGCTCGTCCGGATGACTGAAGCTTCTTCAAAGAAGTCAAAGGCGATGAAGTACCAATATCAAGGTGTTTTTCCAATCACCTCGGTCACTTCTAATGTCGACAACATTAGAGATAGAGATCGGCCACGTAGATATGGCTGAGTTCGTGGAGAGGACCAAAACGAAAAATCCAAGCTCCGAAATGAAGAGGATAATCGAGAGCAATATCCACCTAGTCTCCTCTTTTCTTGTAGCGACGCATCACATAGAGTTTGTCCTCCAGTGCGCCTAATTCTACAACAAAGAGACCAGAGTTGTGTCAGATGCTAGTGGCAACGTGGTAATTCGACTGAACCCCGAATTCATCGATAAAATTTTCATGTGCCCTCCTGTTACTGAAGTATTGAAGATCGACTTCGTCGAAGCACAGAAGGAATACGACAAAGATCTCGAGAAGGCGAAGAAGGTGATCAACAACAAATGGCTCAAGACTCCCAAAGCCAACTTATCCAGATGGCCCCAAAACTTTTCGAGGAACGACTTTATAGAAGTTGGTGACTTAATTACTCTTCTTAGCAGGGTACAAGGTTTACCGAATGGATGTATCCCTTTATCAAGATAATTCTCCAAGGGAAACAAGTCATCTTTTGGGGTGAACAAATCAGCAATGCTCTGCATGAGCAATTGACAAAAGTGTCTACTACTTCGAAGTTCTATATGACTTCGTACTTGGTATACATTGCAGCTTCAATGAGAACCTTTTCAGGTTTGACGTCAGAGAGAGATAGAAAAACCACTCCTGTATATCAATATTACCCTCAGCTAACATTAAAGGGATCAATCCATCACTTTAGGAGGATAAATGATGCCTTCTTCGCAGTATTTTTATGTCTTTTTGATTTTCAATTGGAACAGAAGAGAGTATCAGATGAAGCCTGGACTGTCGTCAATGACTTCGGCTGTTTGTTCTTACAATTCTCTACTTTTTGCTATCTGCGAGTTGGCTTTTTTCAAGGCTATCCCTATATGCTCCCTAAATTTCCTTCTAATAAATTGGTCATAATGGAGCTGTGTAGACAAATTATTGTCGTGCCCAATAAACAGATGGAACTTAAAAAATCAGGTTTCAGATTTTCAATTGAAATTCGCAGATACTCGGTATTGACTGCTGCAAAAGCAAGGGTAATGGAGACCGAAATGCAACTTGCCACTATGAAGCATTTCAAAAGAAGGCCCAATTTTGACTACAGGGGTGTCAAAGACATGATCAGAAAGAAGACTCAGTTTCATGAATCCATGATCGAAGACATCTGAATAGATTTGAGGACAGTAGAAGATATCAGGAAAATGGACTACAACAGACTATCTCTGGAATAAATCGAATATCTAAGGCTCGCTGATATTCCTCCAAATCTGGTAGATGACAGAGATCTGATTAATAGCAGATACCTTGCTGAAAAAGTCGCTAACTCTCCTCTTTCTCTGATCCAAAGGTCTCAAAAAGAGTTGACCTCTTTAAGGATGAGATTCGAACCAATATTGGCTAACACCAATGATTGGTTAGCAAACAAAGGGATCACATTAAAAGAATTCATCACAGGATCAGACGCCAAATTTCAAGAAGGAAGAGAGCAGAAAATAGAACAAAGAATAAAAGCGACGCTCCTTCTCCTTCTAGGCTCCATAGGCCTAGGATCATTTTTGTGTCAAAGAAACCAAAAGTTATCGAGAAAGAACCAGAGTCAACAGATATGGGGATTGAGGAACAAAGCACCCAAGAACAAGCGACAGAACAGATGGAAACAAACGACAGGCCTGTAGGTCAACAGGGGATGAAAACTCTATCTCCACAAGAGGGGGCGCAGCCAGTTACAGGAGTTTCTTCTTCTCCACCCCAATCACCTATTGCGACTCCTTCACCCATTTCACCCATCAGTATCCCTTCTTCTGAAGCCGCCTCTCCTTCTAGAGTTATTTTTGGCGACCCTCAAGGCACTTTTGGAGATGTTTTTTGATCATCGGGATCCATCCCCAGTCTTTCATGTCCTTCTTTCAATATCGGAGACAGTTCCACCTTCGATCAGTCAACGACCGGTGCAGTTTTGCCTGATACTATGCCTACTACGCCCATTACGCCCATTGTTCCCATCAGCAGTGTAGATGTTACCCCAGTGACACTAACTACAGGGACTGTTGCTACTGTAAGTGCTTTTGCTCTCCCACCTTGGTTGTCAACTTTCACACCTAAAAGAAAAAAGCAAGCCATCTCTCCAGATGACTTTGATTTAGGTAAAATAATGTCAGTGAAAGATAAGACCCCCAAGAAGCCAAGAATCCTTTCAAAAATGATTGGAGATAAGGGGCACAAATTTTTGGAGATAGCCAAACCTCCACAGGATGCAACCCTAGAGAATTTTGATATGAGCAACTACTCCATTTTTCGAGTTGAGTTGGGAAAAATAACTCACGAGGGCGCCAAGAGCGATTTGCAGTCTGCAATGGATATCATGGTCCAGAAATTTGACAGAGAGAGAGAGATGAAAGATTATTACAAGGCAAAGGCGGAATAGTTAACCGCGGTGATCAGGAGATTCACTTTTGCTCCAGAGGCGGCAACTCCAGAGGCCTTCTCTGTAGATGACCCTGTAATCCAGAAAGTAGAGAAGACCTATCTAAAAGGAAAAGTACTTGAAGATTACCTAGATAAGATGCATGCACAAAGGATTTTCTTGTTTACAGAGGTGGCTAAGAAGACAGGTAAAATGAAGAAAATGAGAACAGAGTTAGAAGACCTTATCAATATTATTTCTCAAGATATTGACAGCACAAATAAATATCTTAGCAAGTGGATAGAGATGAAAGCACTGAAGCAACGTACCTTAGTATCAATCGGTGTCATTGCCAACAAAGATTCTTATATTGAAATCAAAGAATCACTAATATACAGGATCCAGGTACTTAAGGAACTGATCAGCAACCTTGAATCTTCCAAGGACGCCAGTGAAAAAAGTGACACCAGCCTGTTGAACAAATTGGAGGAATTGCCTTTCAGACTCACCTCTCGAGACAACCAATTCATTTCAGCAAAGGAAATGATTTAAGAATTCGAAGGTATGATCCAAAGGGAATTCGAGGAGAAAGCTTTCTCAATGGCTTCTATGGATAATATTTTAGATAATCAGTTAACCCTGAATAATTTGAGAACCAGGGTAACTAGTCATGCGAAAGCAATCACAGCGGTGAGAGACGCTATAGTCAGAGCTAAGGTGATTTTCAAAAATACTATTGCGCCAGACAGTATCGGGATACAGGTATCTATCGCCATGTACGATGCTCATCTGAAGAAGTCCGGCGACAAGAGTTGAACTATTCTTTCATACTCTCTTCTTCATTCTTCTCGTGTACTTTGTAATTGACTTGGGACATTTTCACATGCACTTTTGTAATATGTAATTACATGTAAAAATTCAAAAAAGTCCCAAAGTCAACGCTGACTCATCTTTGACTAGGTTTTCAATATTTAAGTCTTTTTCCAATTTTGAAGGTTTTTCCCTATATATATAGAGGGAGCCTCTTTTGTAAAATATCTGTGGATAATTGAGAGCAAAAACTCTGCCAAAATTGAGATACTTCTTGAGACTTTGATCTCAGCTTGTAAATCAAATTTTCTTGAATGAATGAGAAGTAGGTTATTTTCAGACTTTGTGTTGAGATAATTTGTATTATTTAAGAAATCGTTCTTATGTTCTTTTTTCTAATAATCTCTCATCTGTTTGATTAAATAAGCAAAGTGTGTGTGAAAATTATCTGAAGACATTCTGAAGGATATCAGAAAGACTTTGAACTGTTTTTATCCTTTGTGATCTTGTTATCTATTGTAGTTTTAGGTGAAGACTTTGAGCTTTACTTCACTCTACTGTTACGTACGCTTTAAATCAGTGGAGGCAACAAAAGACTTTGTGCTTTCGTGGGTTTTCTTGTGGACCTAGTTACTACTCAAGGAGATTTTCTGCTATTTGTTGAATACCATTTATGAAGGAAGAGGAATGCTTTCAGTCATCAACCAGGATTTCTCTTTTGTTTTGTGAACATCATCTCTGAAAAAAAAGAGATGGATGGTGTTATTCTACCCTGAGTATTATTTTCTGCTTAATTATATATATATATATATAGCATATAAGTGATTTATAAGGAAGCTCCCCTTGATGAGAGGAGAGATTTATCTCATTAGGATGTGGTAAACCCATACTTTTTGCCGTACAAATCTCCTTGTATTGTGGTTGATATACCCATTTTGCCATCAGTTAGCTGACGACAAAATATTCACCCAACATATCTGAAATGTAACTTCTTGTGTCAGCGTTTGTCCTAGCAATTTGAATATCCATTCCTTTCTTGACAACCAGTTTCGGCAGGTGGTGCCAACGTTGGTCACTAATCTCAATCTAACCATGGCTATGCATATCTTTCTTGGTGAATGTACAAGTGCCCAATGTAGGACTGTACTTCTGGACACATTTTCTTAATGCTTCCCCTCAAGAAATATTCATAAGGCCTCTATCTGTGAAAGGCTCTTCTATATGAAAATATATTATTCATTTTCAATTATAAAAACATTTTATTCAAAGTTCTCAATCTCTGGAAAGAAGTCTCCTATTTGCTTCATATTTATATTACAAGCTTTAACCAATTTAATATTCCCAAGAAAATTAACTCCACACTATTCTTTAAAAAAAAACTTCATGAATGGTTGAAAGGGGTCATTGGAGCCACCCACTTAAGGTGGAACAATAACGAACTAGTGACCCTTTGTAAATCCAATAGCTGCCCAAGTTCACATTATGTTCAGCTTTAACAGTAATGGGACAGACTGGAAGAGGAAAGAGACAAGTTATTAAAACTTCTGAAACATGAAACTGCTGAGGCCCTATGTTAATGCACTAAGGGCTTTAAAACCTAGCCAGAATCCTCTTCCCATTGAATTGAAAAAATTAGAATGCAGAATGGGTTCAACTTGGCAAGAGTGGAAGGAATCTTAGGGTCTGATGTTCTTTCAGCAATACTTGATGGGAATTAACTCCTACAATAAGCTTTGAATTCATTTATAGCTTCCAAGGAACTCTCCTGGAGCAACTCATTGTCTGAACACAATATTTGAGACGATCTACACGAACACTATGGAAAGTTAAAATCAAAATTTATACCCATCTCTTTATTTTTTGTTCCTTTATCAGATACATCAGGATGTTAACAGCCACTGACTTGAACTGAATATTTTTCTAGTCAGCAAGAGAAGTCAGTGTATTTTTATTGGGTTGCAATGGCGTTCAACCATTTGGTTTAAGAGAGAAAGTTAAGACACTGTCATGGAGACCCCTTACTAAATTTGTTTGCAGATCAGTTTAAATTACCAGATAGAGACTGACCTTTGAGAATAAGGGGTCCTCTGTAAAGAGGTTCTGGTCACGAGCTTTCAAGTGAGTTAACATATTCTAATTGAACCATAGCATGAAAAAAAGCTCGGCTGGGTGATAATCCATATATACATGGTTCTAAACTCGCTTCACCCCTTTCACAAGAGTAAAGAGGTGTATTCAAATCTACAGCTAACTCCTAAATAGGTTGACTGTATACCCTTTGGGTTCTCGGAGACTTCATTTTGATGGGGCACCCAAGAGAAATCTTGGCTCAGTAAGTTCAAATGGTCATCTCAGAAATGTCACAATGTTTCAGATGCTACCTTAATTTCCAACAATGGAAGTTTAAGTTGTGCCTCCAAATGGTTTTAAGGCCTTCATTAGAGGATTGAAGCTAGCTGTGGAGATAAATTCCTATCACCTAATTATTTAAGGAGATTTAACGTTAGCAAAGAAGCAGTCATGGGAAACTAAGAAGTTACGCATGTAAGATTGCAAGCTCTTCTTGCCAAAACAGAGTTTGATGTATTCCTTTGCTAATGTCCAACTACAATCTGTGTTTGGTGATTGAAAAGAACCAATAATGATCCAAGTACAATTCATGCTCTCTAGGTTCTTTTAGATTTTAAATACCGTCAATGAGTTAGTAGATCATAGCAGCTGAGAAAAGCTTGGAAACTTCATAACCATTTATTTTTTAAACACAGGTATTGTGGCCATATTGAACCGAGGCTAATAGGGCTATGCCATTATTGAATTTTTCCTCTATGTACATTTGTGTCAATTTTAATACAATCATGGTTACTTCTTATTCATTTAACGAAAAGGAAAGGGAAGTGGGGTTAATTCAAAACTGATTGAAAGAAAAAGTAAGACGCGTCACTTACAATACTGAAAATAGGTGGCAATGTTCTTTCTCGTGTAGAATTATGAGTGGGAACAATTGTGAAGAATGGAGTAAGCTCTCGAGATCTGAAGATCCACCTGCTTTATCAAAAATAGGCACAGGAATTACAAATGACCATTGATTTAGTCACACTGTTTCTTCTGACATAAGAAGAATGCTTATAGAAACAGGCATTTATAAATGCACATTTCAAACAGTGAGTTTATTTTAACCTTTTTATACATGTAAGGGGAGGAAAGAAACAACTAATGAAATGGGAAAATAGGTAACATACAGTAAGTTTTGAAATCCAAGCAAAAGATAGATCACAGCAGTCAGACTTATATTGTTTTTTATGTCACGCGTGACTTAGTTTTACTTTTCTGCTAAGGAGAGCGACTATGATGGCATTATTGTGTAAACAACAATGCTATATGATTGGAAACCAAGTAAATACCCAATATAGAAGAATATAATGATTTCAATCCATTCGCGTACAAGCAAATGAACCCAGTATTCACTTGCCACTCCATTGGCTTTTGCATGCAGCTGAAATAAAAAAACAGTTAAAGAGGCTTTAAGCAAGTTCTTGTAGATGGTCACTCAGGAGTATGGAAAAGAGGAAAAAGTAACGCTATAATCTTATACCAGGATTTCAACAACCACCATCATCAGCATTGTAGCCTTGAACTTCCTGCACACAAAATAGAAACAATAACCAAAACAATAATCAGTCCAAAAAGGATAGTATGCGAAAAGTGATAAAAAAATGCAGGAGTGTTAAAGGATTTTTTCATTATCAACTAGTTGTGCAGTGCAAACAGGTATATCCATGCCCCATACTTGAACATAGAATACTTGGTATAGACCGCTGTATGCATAACTTGAACACCATCATCTTCTATATGCTGCAGCTGCTCTTCCAGAAATGCAATGTTTTTTGACAAGTGTAGAAAGATTAGATATATCATTGAAAGATAGATCAACATCATAAATACCTGCACATGAGAACATGAACTATGCATTATTCCATGAATGCGCCATGTTATCCTTTCCATGTGTTATTTTAATTGGGTGCAATTATTTTGCATCATCACATTTACATTAAAAATTAATCAAGAGAATCTTACACCTTAACTTGGTTCTTACGAAAATTACAATAAACCTTGTTTCTAATGTGACCATGGCCATAAAAACATTAGTGAGCAGAAACAATATATCACGGTTTTCCTTTAATAAACATATTGTAAAGGGCAACTACATTTGTTAGGAATTACAGAAGAATATTTGCAAAGCATAGAGACTTGGTCATTGATGCTATCAATATCTAAAGAAAATACAACCATAACACAGAATTGCAATACGTGTACTCAACTCTTGCTTGTTGAGGCAGGTGATTCAACCTACTTGAGATACTCATGAATATTGAAAAACCGTGAAACGAAAAAAATTAACCTAGAAACATCCTCCTGAGTATGGCAAGCATTATAAACATTGACTGGTTAATAGTATTTTTCCAAAAAACATACTTGCAATACTCGGGAGTACAGTACCAATGGAACAACAGAAATCGCAGATTCAAAGAATAGTAATGCACCGATGCAGAACTCCCTAAATTTAGAAACAATAATAAATCGAAGATCCCCCACAAAAATCCAGTGTATCAAACAACATAAGTAGAAAGGTGAAGGAGCTTGTGCTCCATTTCGTAGACTGAAAATTAAACAGCATAAAGATGTGTTGCAAAACTTTGCAAAAATGTTTCCCAAACCATGTGTGATGTATAACTCAAATTCAAACCTAACGACTAAAAGAATAGAACCTAAAGACCTAGCTTGGTGAGTGAATCAATCACCTAGTGACGAAAAAAACAATTTATGATTCTTCTTATGTCTTTGTTTCAAAGACATGGAAAGAGATGAAAATAAAAGCAGACAAAGAGCTGTAGCAAGTAGGATGTGGCTTTAATGAGTTGGGTCAGAAGAGAAGGCAAGGCATAATTCTGGACTTGAAGTCCCCAAGTGATTTTTTACCAGTCTAAATAGGAGAGTACGCAATACTCATTTCATGTTCCATGTCAAAAAGCTTTCACATTAACTTGCGAGTAGGCTACCACGGACACTATATTCTTGTCTCAAAATATCAGACATTTATCAAATAAAAGTCTATGCCAAAGATTGGCTGGCGACACAAAAACATAAGACTCAACCAAGTCTTCCATACCAAAATTGAGCCTTACTATCATCTCACATATTCTCTAACCAAACTTTCCAACTATACAAAGAGCTTGCTGCTAAATAATCAATCAGAGGCATAATAAATGTGCAATGTTGACAAAAATATTTTCACAAGCCCAAATTTAAGAAGAACCCAATTCAAGTGGAAACTGTAAGTACCTAAATACATGTTTTGGACCACACCATTTCCAGTTCTGCATTGCCGATCAATCAGGGAGGCTTCTGACTTGGGCCAACCTATTTCAAAACCCGAAACCAAGCAATGCTAGGACAATCTAGTAGATAATTGCCAATTTTCTGTTCTTCAAGCTCAACAAAATTAGCAGTGTCATCATAAAACTGCACATTATGCAACTAGTTACCATCAGGTATCTAAGAGAAAGCCCAATATTAGAGTCCCTCGAGAGAATGCATGGCCTCGGCAGCAAAGGAGAGATGGTAAGTGGACAACCTTTCTTAATAGATGCCTATTAGAATAGTTGATAGAACCGATAACGGCAGAAACATCACTCATATGTAGTTATATTATAAAAGCACATTGACATTAGAAATAAATGCACAATATTAAAACATAACATTGTGCTTGGTAAAATGTAACAATAATGGAGGGTGCATTTAATCACCTTGTAATTAAAGGTTAGATGACAATCGGTTGATCATCTCTCTCACTTTATGTATTCATCTATTACATTTTATGAATGAAGGAAGAACAGCAAAAGTCTCTCTCCATTTTCAGAGTTCGTCTCCTATCTTTGCTTACTTTTCTCTCATGGTATTAGAGTGTAAATGTGAGAGGGTCCACAAAAGATAAGGAAAGGTGTAGCAAAGGAATTTTCTCATTAGATTCTCAAGGAATAGACCTAAAATTAATATCTCAAACTCTAAAAATTTAATAAAGGAAACTAACATGAATTCCAAGGCAATTTTATGGAGTCTGGAAGAAGAATTTTGAGTTTTTTGTGTGTACTATTGGCACAGTTTCGGAGGATGTATTTTGCACAGGAGTGTAAAGAATCGTACGGACTGTACCGACAGAAAATTTTATACGCTTGAACTCTATAAAAAAATGAATTTTTAATTTTTTTTTTTCAGTTTTCAAATGTTGGGATATTTCCCATAATTTTTGAAGCAGTTTTGAATAGTTTATCTTTGCATAATAGCATCTTATCTCTACATTAATTGGTTTTATTTCATTTCACATTGAAATAAAAATAAATTTTCAGATTTTGGTAAATCTCCGAAATGTTAAAGACTCAGACAAGAAGTCTTTGATATTCTATAAGTCTTGATTTGTCTTGATGTTTGGTGGTTATTTCTAGTTATGGCAATGATACATTTGAATAACCTTAAGGTTTAATGGCCAAAATTTTACCATTTGGAAAAATAGAATGATGATCTTATTTGATGTTTTCACTCAAGATGCAGAAATGGGAGTCTTCCAGACAAGATTTGTTTAAGGTCAAAGACAAAGGATAAACTAGTTGACATAAACAGAAAAAAAGGTGACAGAATTTTTAATAATTATTCTTCGTGGCTTCCCTACATTTAGTACATTTGTTGAAACTTTCAATCAAACTACTACGGAAGATGGTATGAGTTTTAATAAATTGTATGGAAAACTATTGTATAAGAACAATTGGAATAGGTAACGTGGTTCAAGAGAGGAGACAAAATCAAAGAGTAATTTGGTGGTGAATTCCAAGGGAAAGAAGTACAATCAACAATTTTCTTCAGATATTCCGGCAACTTATTTGGTGTTATTTTTGTAAAAGAAGAGTCATACAAAAACATATTGTAGGAAGAGGTTAGCATGATAAGAGAGAATTATGAAAACAAGAAAAACTAATTTGGTTGATGAAGGGGAGAGTACCTTAATGGTTTCCCAATGTAATCATGAAGGGATATTGGCACTAGTAGTCATACAACAAAATCACAATTCATGCTGGTCATAGTGAGATGGACCAAGAAAAAGTAACAAGATATATAAATGGGTTGCAGGTAAACATTCAAGATGAAATCAGTATGGGAGATTACATACGGTGGAAGAAGCATATCAATATGTTTTAAGGATAAAAGAAAAGTTGTCTAGAAGGCAACAAAGTGCATCAAGAGGAAAGGGAAGGTTCAATAGTGGTAGAGGTCAGCCATCCCATGAAGGCAATCAGCAATGGAATGAGCAATGATCTAGCACTTCTCCAATGTGGAATCAACAAGCAAGAGGAGGAGCCAACTATGGAAGAGGACGGGGCAGCTATGGGGGAGGAAGAGGGAGATCATTCAATGGAATGTGCTACAGATGCGGTGACTTTGGTCACCATGCTTTTGAGTGTCCTCATGCTCAATGTGATGGTGAAAGGAGGAATGAAGGCATGGTACAAGTTGTACAAGCCAATGCAGAATCTGTAGCATCATCCAAGTGTACGGAAGACCCTGAACAAGGAGAGAATTTGTTAGCAAAGAGGAAAGCCTTGAAGGTTGAGAGGAAGGATGAGGAAGCATGCCAAAAGAAGACACATTTTCATAATAAAAGTGCAAAATGAAAGGTAAGTGTTGCAATGTTGCGGTTGATAGTTTAAGTTCATATAATTTAGTGTCCATTGAAATGGTATTCAAGCTGAATTTGGTATGTATACCACACCCAAATCCATACAGGGTGTCTTAGTTGTTGGAGGGTCATGATATCACACTATAGGAAGGTTGTGAGGTTGATATGCAGATTGGTAGGCACTAGGACAAGAGTTTTTGTGATGTCATGCTTATGGATGTATACCATGTTTTGTTGGGAAAGCCATGGCAATTTGATAGTGAGATGCATGATGGAAGAGTTAACACCATGACTGTTAAGAAGGATGGACAGAGGTATACTCTTAAGTCCCTTGAAGGAAACAGATGACAAGAAATAGCATAGGAGCCATCTTGTCATGTGTGCTGCAAAACATGTTTTGCTAGAAGAGGAAGAAGTGTACAATACATTTCTCATAGAGAAGGATGCAAAAGGTGTAGCTCAGAAGAAGATGGAGCAGCAGATGTTGTTGTCAACCCAGCCATGTAAAACAACGAATGGAATTGCAGCCGAGGAGGGGAGATGTTGAGCTTAGACAAAGGTGGTCAGCCCAAGGTTGGTGAGGGCTGGAAGGGGAGTGATGGCTGGAAGGGGAGTGATAAGGTGACTATTTGGAGGAGGAGGATGATCTATGATCCAACAGGTGGCTGGAAAAAGTTGAAGTACCTCACATGGTGGAAAAAGTTGAAGTAACTGAATTTGTGAGCACTATGGTTAAAAATTTTTCCCTGAGGTGTCCAACACAAGATCACCCCAAGATCAAGTAATCTTGCATTACCCAAAAATATCTAATAACATTCACATGCATCAGAACCCAATTGGAACTAAGAAGATGACCTAAAAGGACCCTAGGATTTAGTAACAATTCATCTGGCTTGTGGAACAAAGAAAGGACGGTTTTAGTCAATGAAACAAAGAGTTCTCTATCTCATGATGAAACCTCTAGTAACACAGGTGTACATTAACCATTGGTTACAAAAATGCCGCTCTACATTAAACAATGATTTCGCCCACGGTAGTTGCACAATTAAGTAATGGCCCAGAAATTTTTGGTTGCATGTTTTGAGCATTTTCTAATATGAAGAGGATTCCAAGAGTCACTCCACGAGACACAAAAGGGAAGGAAAGGATTTGAAGAAGGCAGGCTAGAGTTATAGGGGATTTGAAAGGAGAGGGAGGTTGTTGGGTAGGAGCACAAAGGAACATAAAGTATAGGTCAGTCCATATGGGGACTGATGTGTATGTGTAGCTCATTCTCTTGTGTTGTAATCAAAGAGAGAAGTGAATGTGTGTGTAAGGTCTATATTTCCTCTAGAAAGATAAATAGAAGTGTTTTTTTTAATTTCCATTCTCATATTTTTGTGTGTCGATTAAATGCTGTAGATTAAAAGTGTTTGTTTTGATTTCCATTCTTATATTGTGTGTAGCGATTAGAGGCTACAAGGACAAGGCTGTCCTTCATTGGACCCCCTATCCTTGACTACATCATGGAAGTGAATGGATGTATGTTGGGAGGTAAGAGTATGCTTATGTAATTTTGGGAAGAAATGGTAAACAAAACTGCGTGTATTTTTAACAAGAACCCATCCAAGGAATTGTAGGGAATCACACCACGAAGCTTGGTCAGGGAAGAAAGTAAAAATACATTTTTATAAAAACTTTGGTTGTATGGCATACATTCATGTTCAAGATCAGATTCATAGAAAATTGGATCAGAAATCCAAGAAATTCATTTTTGTTGTCGATAGTGAGTTGAAAAAAGCATACAAACTCATGGACATGTCTACTAGAAAGTAAGTATAGGGATGTTGATGTTGACGAGGGTAATAACATTTTGAGATTTGTTTGGAGATAATTTAGGGGCTGGTATGCGTACTGGAGAGACTAATTTTAAGGCATGTTTGCTTCTTGGACAGGTTGGTATTGCCAATTCAGATTTAATCAGATATGATTCAAATCAGTAGGCTGCAAAAATAAGGAGACTAAAGCAGTATTATTTAAGAGATTTAAAGCATGATGAGTTGGACATATCACATGCTACCTCAAAAACAGAGAAATGTCGATAAGGTATATGACTCGCTTGTGATGTTGGTGATGATTTCGTTTTTGTTTCTAACAATGAGTCTTCTTATTATAAGGAAGCACAATGAACTCAAAGAGGGAGGCAGACATGAAGGTTGAGTACGATGCTTTGATGTAGAACCAAACTTGGGTTCTTGCTTATTTTCCACCAAGTAAGAGGGGAATTGGTTGTTAATGGATTTGTAGAACCAAATTGAAGCTAGTGGTTTGTTGGACAAACATAAATCAAATATTGTAGTGTATTCTAGTAGGAGGGGAAGGAATATGAGGATAGATTTGTGTCTGCAACTAAGATTTCTGCATTTTCGGCACAACCAGGGAAGCATTGGATATTCTTAGGTCAGCCATATCAGCTAGGGCATCCTATAGCAGCTAGGGCATCATTTGATGCCACTAGAACATCATTCCAAAGGCTGACATTACCATCCTTAGGGATGATGTCACACTTTGGAAGTGAGACACCATCATTTGAGTTGTTTTAGGACAATATTAATGCTGGTATGGTTTGCTATTATTTTCTGAATTTTTCAAATGGGAGAATAAATAAAATTCTGACCTTTCCTTATCTAAAATTACACAAAAATTATTGTTTACAATATTTTTTCATGGCTGAAATTATTTATTAAAATTTGGAAATTTGCAAGGGTTTTATCAGTAAAATACATCCATTTGATTTTTAGTTGTAAGAGTTTTAAATAAGAATTTACAATTCTATTTTCTATTGTAAGGGATTCCTGTAAATCCAAAATTATGTAAAATATCCGTTTAGGGATATTTCACCTTGTCGAACCCTACACTACTTCAAGCTTGGCACCCATGCGCAACGAGACGAGCCTCCATTCACTCACAACACTTGGATTTCCACTGTTTTGCATAAAGGGATTTATGCCTAAGTACCCAAGAATGTGCATATCTCTACACAACATGTGGTCACTGCGAATATGCTTCATGTAGGCTTTTTTGACTGCAAGGGTCTATAGCTATGCACATCACTACGTAGATATTTTGGTTCACAGCTCCCACGCAACAAAGATGGTTTTGTCAACTTGAATGTCAAGTATGTACTCAAAGAAGGAAATGGTTAGAGGATCAACTCATGCACAAGGTTACCTAGATTGCACATAACTTTGTTTTGTGCAATGTTCCACTTTGAACACTCGTGCAAACTTGTGTAAACTGTGCATTGTCCTATGATACACCCACACTTTGACTCACACGTGCAACAACTCAGACACCCACGCATTGACAGTCAAAGCGTGTAACAATTGGAAGATGAAAAGTCACAGAGAAAAGATGAAACACCACATATGGGAAGCTGAAATGTTTGGACTTCTATAACATTTCTAAAAGTATGTCTTTATAAGGAGACACACCCACTCTTGGAAAGGGTTTTGATTCAATAGAGGACAGCTCAAGAACAACTAGAGATTGGGAGTGGCGAAGTGAATGAGAGGCCATTAGAGAAATTTGTGCGTAGAGGCTTACTGGGAGCGCACAGGTCTGAGTAGTGAACTGTAAGAATGAACCACATCCATGAATGGACTGATATTGTAACACTACATAGTTTGTAAGGCGAGACAAGGTTGTAGGCGTTTATAGTGTGTGCATTGTAATTCCTCATTGAAAAGTAAATAAGATAGTATCTATTTTGTTCCACTCTGCACACAGACTGCATGTAATTCTTGTGTTATGTGTTGAATTCCTAGGTTGCACAACCCGAGGTTGTTGCTTGTTCAACTCCCTAACCGTGACTACGTCAACTGGTATCAGAGCAAGGTTGTTCCCTCTTGAGTATGTAAGGCACTAATGGGTTTGTTGCAAGTGTGAGAGAAGACCTGCAATTGCAGAGAATTGTGTTAGGAGTAGAAATGTCATGTAGAGGAGTGCCTCTTAGAAGAGGATGAGCACCAATAGCAGTAGACTTGGCAAAGATGTTGAGAGGAATCCAAGTGAGATTGGATGCAATGGAGACTACATGATGTAGAGGAACTATTGTTGTTGCACATGTGAGTAAAGATGAAGAAGGAGGAGCCTCAAAAGTTTAGTTTGAAGATTTGGTAGATGAACCACAAAATAGATTGTTGAAAGCCACTGCCAAGATGGAAGACAAGCCAAGGTCAGACACCCCTATGGGACTCAATGTCAGAGGGGCCCGGTTGGGAGATCCTAGGGGGAAGCAAAACACTTCCTCTAGAATCTCCCCTAGCATCCAAGGCCGGGATACTTCCCATAGTACAAAATAAATCGGTAATGTGAGTCCGTCTTTGTGGGTCTGGGGCGTGGCCAATAAGTAGTAGGCCCATGTCATCGGGAAGGGGCAGAGCCACGCCAATAGGATGTTGGAAGCACATCCACTGAGAGGGAGGGGTGAACAATGAGATCTTAAAACTTTCTTCAAATGCTTTAGTTCGTTAGTCAAGCATCAATGCAAAAATCCATTGAGCAATCAAACCACAGCAAGGAACATAAAGACATAACACATGATATAGGTGGGAAACCCTTAAAGGGAAGAAAACCCATATTGATCACTACATGGACTACATGTCCTAAATCAGATATGCAATGAGTCAAAATGATTGCTAAGCACCAACCCCAAATAGTCAAGCACCAACTTGACAAAAAGATTCAGCAAGCACCAAATTGCTAGGAAACACGAACTCCTTAATTTTTAGACATCAATCTATATGAGGCTTCAACCCCCTTTGCCAAGCACCAACTCAGCTGCTTCACATCATCCACCTTTCTTAGTTGTTTCTATCAACAAATGATGGTACAATTCTACTTCCTTTGATTTTGTTATTTTTTTGCTTATCAATAAATTAGACACATTAGGCTCTCTTTCTCTGCTCTTTATTTTCAAAGACTTTGTCGTCTCTGCCTTCTCTACTCATCTCTTTGAGCTGATTCTGCATACCCTAGGGTTAATCTTCCTATGAATCATTCGATGTTTTCATACCCATGCCTCTCTGGCCATCCATTCCTCAACAGACCTCTGCTCTGCTCCTTAGCAATTATATAAAATCATCCTCACTTTTTCACACTTTAAAAAGACAATTTGATCTTGCTTATATACAAGATGGTGATCAACAACCTTTTGAAAGTCGACCAAACAAAACTATATAGTCGATTATATAATGATTTATTCTCTTTTGAAAACATAATTCACATTAGCTTATATAAAAACTCACATAGGTTGGCCTGAGTGAAACGAAGCTGGAATAAACCAAGCAATCATTAGAATACATTTAAAAATACTTTCCAAACAAGTCTGTAGCAGTTTTATTGAAGTCTATAGTAGTCTTGATGCAATTCGTAGCAGCTTTGATGCAGTCTATAGCACCCCTGATGCAGTCCGTAGCAAACCTGATGCAATCCATAGCAAACCTGATGCAGTCCTAGCTGCTTGCCTAGTAGCTCCGGACATAATCTTATTCTCCATAATCCTTAAATCACCTTCCTTCACACAGAACAACTTATTCAATGGTCTTTAGTCTGAATTAATTCTGCAGTCTATTTCTGTGTCTCCATATGATGTAAAATATAGATAACAAGTCTCTTGGCCAATTGTCTACTTCACCAAAAACAACTTTCATGGCAGGCTACAGACTTAGTCAGTAGCTACGGACTCTTATCAGCAGAGATTCCTTGACATCAATGACCATATTCTTTATTGAATAGCAAACCCTTTGATATCAAGTAAGCTACAGACTCAGTTAGTAGCTACGGACTCTACAAAAACTATGGACTCTTATCAACAAAAATTCTTTGACATCAATGACCATATTCTTTACCAAATAGCAAACCCTTTAACATTAATGAAAACATCTCAACATAGGAAGAAACAAAGCCACAATGCCAAGGGAGAGCAGGATGGGGAATCTAAGTACTCTAAGCAATAATGATAGTTGAGAGAAGCACCACTTGACTGATCTATCAGCTCTAATGTGTGATGCACTGGTGTCCAAGGGGTGCTTAGTGCTACCAATCGTTTGGATGGGCTGGAAGAAAGAGGTGATCAACATGGGGGCTATAGATCCTCTGGTCTCCTCTTGTAGGGATCTACGCTGGAGGGTGACGACCTTGCGAATACAAAGAGTTAGGCACCGCTAGTCTGGATATCTAAATAAATTAGTGGAGAGTTGGCTAAGTCATTATAGAGGAAGTGATATCATCCCCAAATCTCATAGTAAATGGGGCATCTAAAAGTGAAGTGTTACTCAGTCTCCACCTCCTAGACAGAGCAAAGACGGAAGATCCAATCCGGACAGAGAATGTGGTGATTTGCTTCAATCTATTTCAACCTATAGTTGGTGAGAGCACACTCATCTGGCGAAGGGGAGACCTCAAACCATGGGACCAATGGCATTGCAGATAGTGAGGATGGCAAATAATACCATCCACTACTTGTAAGAAATGCTCGGCATAGAAATCAAGCTTGGGGATGAAAGGCTCAAAGGGGGAGATCCAAGTGGTCTAGATATATTGTCTGTAGATGTCCTCTCGAATAGCTCTAGTGATGACGTCCTTTAGGGAAGGAGCCTGGGGGGCATCTATGGAATACATGAGAGGGGGTAGCCAATCCATAGAGATGCCAATAGAAAGGAGCAACCCAGTCTCAAAGTACCAACAGTGTCAACATCTGGTGGGGACCAATGAAGCAATCCTCTTTGAGGAGCAAAGTGCTAAGTATGGATATCTCTCATGACCAGAAGCTTGTCCCTAGGGAGACGAGCCTATGGATGTAGAAAGTAAGCCTGAAGATAGTCTCAAGGCATCGCAGTTGCTGAGTCCCTAGGGACCTGAGCCTATGGATGTAGAAAGTAAGCCTGAAGATAGTCTCAAGGCATCTATGGAATACATGAGAGGGGGTAGCCAATCCATAGAGATGCCAATAGAAAGAAGGAGCAACCCGGTCTCAAAGTACCAACAGTGTCAACATCTGGTGGGGACCAATGAAGCAATCCTCTCTGAGGAGCAAAGTGCTAAGTATGGATATCTCTCATGACCAAAAGCCGAGTCCCTAGGGACCTGAGCCTATGGATGTAGAAAGTAAGCCTGAAGATAGTCTCAAAGCGTAGCAGGTAGGCAGCAAATTCAGCTTGGATGATGTGTTGAGGAACTGTCCACTTATAATCGAACATGCACTGCAACATGAGATTTGGACCCTCTCAATACAGGCCCAATCAACGGCCTTCAAGCTAGGTCCCCACGCCTCTAATCCATATAAAATTGTAGGTTTGATGATTACATCAAAAAGGTGTAACTTGGAAGGAATGCTAGGAAGTGGATCTGAAAACATTGATATTTTAAAACATAATGGGAGGCATACCCCTTGCAAAGGTGTGGATGAGAAGCAAACTTCATGCTAATGCATGGAGAATTGGACCCCCAAATAAGTGTAGGCAAATGTGATCTCTAGAAGTTCCCCTTTGTAGAAAAATTGGAATCTAGAGAGTGCTTGGAGATATTGAAGATCGTAACCTTAGTCTTACTAAGGTTGACCAAAAGTTGTCGGAGTCCACAAAAATGAGCAAGGGCATCAAGTTGTAGTTGTAATCCCTCGGTAAAGTGTGAGAGGAGGACAACAAAGGCAAAAATAAGGATAGCTATAAGCACCTCATGCAAACAACAGCTATCATCTATATGAGTATGCTGCCGAAGGAACTCCTCTAACTCATCAATGTAGATGTTGAAAAGTGTCGGTGAAAGAGAGCATCCTTGCTTGACCCCGATGGTACTCTTCACAAAGTTAGAAAAACTATGTGAAGAATGAAATTAGCCAAGAACTGTCTCATAAAGCCTCCAAGTGGCGGTAATCAAAGAATCTGGAATATTGATATCTCTCAACTTCTTGAAAAGCATCTTGGAACCAAGTCAAAGGCTTTCTTCAAGTCAACAAAATAGCAAAAGACTTTGGAAGACTTGTGATGACCTTCATCAATAATGGCCCAAAGTGTGAAAATGTGGTTGATAATCTAATAATTCTTTCTAAAGCCAGCCTGTCCCCTAACTTTGAGATTTTTTCTTTCTAGATACTCGTGTCTAACATTGTGGCATATAGTTTCGCAAGTGTATGCCCTATCATAATGGTCCTATAGTTGCCAAAGATAAAGAGATATCCAGCGTTATGAATAGGGTGAATAATGTGATGGGACCATGGAAAACCTAAATACGCCACCTTATTAAAGAGTGTCGCAAGGGGGAAGGCAAGGGAATCCACACCATATTTGAAGAACTCAGCTTTGAGACCTTCATAATTAGTTGCTTTGCTGGTGCACAATTTCAAAATAGCTCTCTTGAAGGAAGAAGTGGAGAAAAGAGAGGAGGATGGTGGCAAGGTGGGGGCAGTGGTAGCAGGATGGACAAAAACATCATAGAGGGAACTAGCATAGGAGACCCATGTTTCGGGGATGATGTCAGATGCTGTGGTTTTTCTCGGGAGAAGAGTATGCCAAAAAGTCTTAGGTGAGTGGTGGAGATCAGCAAGGAGTGTAAGCCCTCTAGATGCAAGAAACTACCATTTCTTCAATCGAAGAAAACAATGGTACTCCCTACGGAGGGTGGGTCATGGGTGAGATAAAAGAGCATTTGGACAAGGGAAAGTGAAGAGTGTCACACATGTGGCATAGAGGAAAATATAAAGATGGAGCAAATGATGTTGTTTTCAGCCCAAACATGTGTAGAGGAGGATGAGTATGCCGTAGAGATCTCACTAGAAGAATAACATCACAAAATTACAGCCAGTGATGAAAAGGATGAAGAGAGGATAGAAGGGACAACGTTCCAAAAGGAGATAGATGATCTTTTTGAATACATTTTGAAGACTAAAACAGGAGAGGAAGATGTTGCAGAAAAGGTAGTAGAGTTGTTTGACATTGTAATGAGGGCTGCAAATGAGGATGACATGAATACTATCCTAGAGGTAGCATTGGAGGCTATTGGTGATCAGTTTGATGCCCAAATGTATGTTGGGTTCTTTGACAAGCAAGCTATGAAGGAAGTAGAGGATGAGGTGTACTCTTGGACAGGATTATGAGACAATAGTGTTGAAGATACTTGGTGGAGGGGAATGGATAGGTGTGGGTAAAATCCCACAAGAGGATGGAAATGGAGAGACAATACTAATTGGAGGGGCCGACGGACTATGCCCAAGCAATAGATAAGGGAACGAGAAGGCTGATCAGAGCTACACAGAGGAGGATGGTCTATGGTTCAATAGGTGACTAAAGAAAGAGAGAAATAGTATGATAAACTGCACAGGTACTTAACAAGGTGGAAAGGGACAATGTGTTCAAGTCAATTGGCCAAAAGAATGGTTCCACCATTCAACTTACCTCTATGAATAGGATCTCACAAATTTGATACCTCGGGTATATGATGTAAGAACATCTCGGTCCGCAACGTTGCATCAACCAAAAACATAAGTTGTAATAAGTAGTGTTCTCGAGCCTTGAATGGAGGAAGGTTCTATTTTATTTGGTCTCGCGGAAGAAGACAATTCTAGCGATGTTTGTGTAATTATTAGCATTATTGAAGGTTTGCATAGTTTTTCACAACATCCAGTTGATCTGTGTAGTTTTGCGTAACTTTGAGTCTGTATGCTAGTTCTGCACAATTTCCTTTGTGTGTGCAAGGTTTGCATAGTTCTACGCAACCTTCCTTATCAACGAAGTCCAGCACAACTCAGTGAGGACTGCAAGGTTTGTGGAGTCACACGCAACCTTTGGTTGTTGGCATATCCTTGTGGAGTCCTGAGTTGCTTTAAGCTTAGCACCCATGCACAACCACAGAGGCCTCCACTCATGCACAATATGTGGATTTCCATTTGTTTGCCTATATGGATTTGTGCCTAAGTACACGAGCATGCACATATCTCTGCACAAAAGGTTGTCATTGTGCATATGCTTCACATAGGCTCTTTTGACTGTGAGGATCTATAGTTTTGCGCATCATTGTGTATATACTCCAGTTCATGGCTCCCACATATCAAAGAAGGTTTTGTCAACTTGAATGTTAAGCCTGCACTCAAAGAAGGAAATGGTTTGAGGATCAACTCACGCACAAGGTTACCTAGATTGTACATAGCTTTGTTCTACTCAGTGTTCCACTTTGAACACCCATGCAAACTGTGCATCATGCTATATGCACTTATACTTAGGCTCACAGAGTCACCAACTCGAACACCCACACAAACTGCGCATCATCCTATGACGCATCCATACTTCAGCTCACAAGCACACCAACTCGAACACCCGCGCATTGACAATCAGAGTGTGTAACAATCCAAAGATGAAGAGTCACAAAGAAAAGATGAAATGCCACATATGGGAAGCTGAAATGTTTGGACTTCTATAATGATTCTATAAGGAGACAGACCCACTCTTGGAAAGGGGTTTGATATAGCAGAGGGCAATTCAAGAAGTTTAGCAGCTAGAGATTGGGAGTGGCGACGTGAGTGAGATGCCATTAGAGATAGCTGTGAGCAAAGGCTTGCTGAGAGCGCACAGGTCTGAGTAGTGAACTGTAGGAATGAACCACATCCATGAATGGACAGATATTGTAACACAGCATAGTTTGTAAGCCGAGATAAGCCTGTAGGCATTTATGGTGTGTGCATTGTAATTCCTATTGAAAAGCAAATAAGATTGTGCCCGTTTTGTTCCATTCTGCACGCAGACTGCGTGTAAGTCTTTTGTTGTGCGTTGAATTCCTCAGCTGCACGGTCTAAGGCTGTTGTTTATGCAACTCCCTAACCGTGACTGCATCACACCTTCACACATGAAAATGGTTCTCATCCTATTGAAGAGAATGCTTGCTGAACTAGGCAATTTCCAATTAAACAAACAGAAAAGAAGCCAAAATCAGTTTGGGACTTGTCTTCTTAGAGAAAGAAATTGGAATCGCAACAACTGCAATATGTTGCATATATTTGATCTCAATAGACACAAACTATTCTGCTTGTGCTTCTCAAGAAAAATTCCCCTTCCAGTGGAAGGTTCAACCTGGATCTAGGCGGGAATGAATTATTATATCTGATAATGCCAGGCAGTAATGATTTTATTTATGCCTAATAACGTGCATGCATAATAATAATATGGTAAACTAAATAACACCGTCCACTTGCTTCAACTTTTCTTGACTTCAATAACAAAATCTGAATATACTTGTCCCAACCAATGTATGATGTCAACTCCGCTGAAGGTGGAGAAAAGTAAGGAGTAGCTTTGGACATGGTTATTGACATACTGAAATGAATATGCTAAAAGTTTTCAAGAAGCAACGTCAAGGTTACCAGCCTGTCAAAGGACTTTCGCTAATCAAAATTCCAAACAATTTCCATCAACATATTAAAAAGTGGGATTCAAATCAAGGAAGTCTTCATCAATCTGAATAAGTAAACAAGTTTAAGTTGTGAAATGAGAAAGCTTGTTGAATGCATTCTGTAATTCCTTGAATCTTAGTTTCAGAGCATTGTAATATTCCCTATGCATCAAAGTATCTGGACTACCTTAACTTAAATATAGACATACGAAAATAATTAGATAATATATCACTGAAGAAAAGCAGTACCACAGCGCTGCATGATAAAAACATAAAAACAATCATGGTAAAAATGTCTCTACTATGATGGCAATAACGCTTCTACACAAAAATAATAGAGATCGGAACAAAGTTGGAAACAGAAAAAAAGAGATTGAATACAATCCAAGCATCTTACAGAAAACTGTGGCACCGCAGCCTTATATCCCGTAAGAATCAGGTACAACAAGGAGACCATCCCGGCTATGGTACGGCGTTCAGATGTAGAGAGTTGCTCGTGCATAATGCAATAGCCATGTGAAATAAGAAGAAAAGCAACAAAACAAGCTGTTTCCAGAAAAATTCTTGTCACAAAGATCCCAAATGCAACCCAGAATGAGCACATGTTTAGATAAAGACATGAGTACCTGAAAATCACAAGATTAAATGTTCTCAGATTACCTTGTCCAATGAAATATCAAAGAAAACGAGAAAAATACAATGTACATACATAGATAAGCTAGTTCTGACTGCACATATGCGAAGAAGTTTTACAATAAACATAGAAATTATCAATCAGAGCACATCATATTGTAGCATATCCTATTGATCATCGATTTGCCAACATTTAAATATGATATCAGAGTCAAGCTTCATTCCTTACCTTACCTTATTGGCCAATCTTTTACATAGAGTTTACCCAAATGGACTACATTTTCAAAATTTATATTTATAAACATTAATAATAATCTTTGTGATGTTTCCCAAATATTAGCATATAATTCAACTATTTATATCTACATTACAGGATACTGTTGTATACGGTCCTGGATACTGATACGATTCTGCATGGAAATGGATCCTAATACAACCCTGCCTAGATAGTCCAGAAAATGTCGATAGCCCTGCAAAAACCCTAAAAGCAACTTTCACACTCATTTTATCAAAAGAAAACAATACCACATTTATTTTTCATTGCATTTTTACCTCTCATTGTACATTTGCTCTCTTACCTTCATTTTTTCAATTACTTACAACTGAAACTCCTTCCTTTTGCTAATCCTCTACCACTACAACTACCCAGGCTTCGCAATAAATATAATGAATATACTGATTTATCTTAGATTTGGTGTATACATTGTAACATTTGCACTATGTACTTGTTCTAAGTTCAACTACTGAATATCGTGACATTTGGCATTAAATTATCAGCATGTTTTGCGGTTAATTTATTTATTTTATTTATTCTATGCGTATTATATGGTTAAGTTTGCTTATTTGGTTATATTTTTTATATGTTTAATATTTTATGTATATTTTGATACAGCCGTATCCAAAAACATATTTGGTCCCAAAAAAAACATCATCATATCCGCATACCCGAATCTCCTATCTATATCTGTACTAATACCAGGATCGACTACTTAGATTTATATCATTCACCAGGAGACATGCATACAGAAACAGGGGAGGGGATGGAGGTGCTATTTTCAGAATCAGGGAAGGGAAATATGCCTGTACAGGGTACATCTGGGTATTTGTTTTATTTTTTGCTGTTTCTTTTGTTTTTTAAAGTGTGAGATATCCACTGAAGCATCCAGAGATGGGTGGGGACTTCCCTTGCCTATTAGAGATGTCTCCTGCAGGTCTCCCTGACTCTAAGGTGCGTCCCTATCTCCAAAACATGTACCCTGCCCCAGGTTCCAGAGACGCATATATTTCTTATTGCAAAGAAAAGATTAGCTGGCTATTCTATCCATCTAAAAGATTTTCCGCTTCTTAGCGTTTTCCCTTTAACAACCAGGCCGTCATTTGGATTAAATTTGTTTAGCCTTGGTTCAGACTCACATAATTTCCAATATTGCGTTCTTACTCTGCGTCAAAGCCAACACATGTAATGTAGAATTTTTTTAAGGTGTCCCTTTAAACACATTTTGACAAGTCTGTCGGTGCTGGAATGTTTAATTCACAAAATGGTGTGCAGTTCTATGATACATAAATCCTCACGTTGGTACAGAGCTGTTGTGATAAAGTTGCACAAAAAATATTCTTGCTATCCAGATAACCACTCTGCCATATTTTAGTTCATGTGTAGCGGCCTAGACATAAGAGACCAATAATTTTCAGCTAAGCTGTCCCAAATTTCCTGATGAAGTAATGTTCCGGTCCTAAAACTCAGAAACACAACCCAATTTCCTATCGGGAGACTTGGGTATTGGCTTCTCTAATTTCAATCAAGCGGTTAAACTAAGTTTAAGCTGTTTTCAAGCCATCAAAATTTGCAAAATAGCAAATTTGCAAGAAAATTGATTGATTCCAGACCTATCAGAAAGTAGGACTCGTCTAGTATGGCACTGTACATATACTATACAAGAGACGTAGCTGATTGTCATACGTCAGAGGCCGCCTAGAGACAGTTGAAGGCTTCCTGGAGTTATGCAATTTGCTGGCATTATTCCTGCAGCTGGCCTGCCAATAGGCATTTTGCCTTTACATGCATTGGGCAGCTTGACACAAAATATATAGCCTCAACTAGGCAATGAAAGTGGTAACCTTGCTGAAGACCCCGGTTTGACATTTTAGTTAAGAACCCATATTCACAGGTACAAAGTTCAGAGTTCAATTCTCAGCTATTCTTGATGTCTTAAGGCTGTAGCAAGTGTGTCTGTGCAGGTGTGGACTAGTACCTTGCTGAAGACCCAATTCGGTGTTCTCGTTAAGGACCCATATCGCACAAGTAAGAATTTATGAGTTCTATTGGAAATCTGATTACAAAGTTTCACACACTTCAAAACATGTTCCAACTTATATAAAACAATTCAAATGATCAATGGGTTCAAGGGATTAAAAAATTAGGTCTAACAATAAAATAGATTATCACTTAATGTAAGAGTGTTAAGTGGACTATTTAATCCATGAAAGATGGGTCATAAAAGAAATAATTTATTATGAAATATGGGTCATTGAATCAATGACTTAGGTATTAAATACTACACACAATAAATCCTATAAAAAATAATTTCCTACAAGATATTACAATGTAAAAACACCAATGGCATCAATAATTGTCAGTGATTATCACTGGTTGTAATCAGTGTCAAGTGGATCACTCAAACTCATGAAAGAAAAGACTATTTATAAGGAATGGGCCATTAAAGGAATGACTCAAATACTGAATCCTATAGGAAATTAATCCTAAAAGAAACACTGTTATCTCAAAGACCAATTTTTCATAAGTGGTCATAGAAGAAATAACTACCTATGAGAAATGGGCCATTGAAGGAACAACTCTAGTATTAAATACTACACAACGTTAATCCTTAACACTGATATCTAAAAATGTTGCAATGAAGGGTGTCATCAAAATTGTCAGTGATTGTCATATTCATGCTTTCATACAGAGAAAACACATGTAACAATAAAAACAATGTTAACCCATGTACTAGAATTGGTATAGCAACTTACCAGAACAGAAAAGAGAGACCAAGCACCAGAGCTTTCATGACAGGGACAATTGTTAGCATCCACTGTAAATTGCCATTCTGTGCCAAAACACAGATACCCACGACTGTTATGATCGGCCACTTCAAAGCCATTCCCAATTTTTGTTAAAAAGCGTAAACATAACCAGTAAACAACTTAAAGCAGCTGGGCAAATTACAGAGCAATCTAAAAGAGCTAAGTCTAAATCCGAAAATTGTTCTTATAGCTGAAAAGTACCTGGAAATGTCTTTTGGTCCATGTATTGTATACCCATATGCAGACCAATAATGACCACACCATAAAACATCCCAGAAAAAGATAAGGAAGATGCCTGTAATCTTTGTCCCAGAGATTCGTACCAGAGACCATGGTGTGAGCTGACAGGATAACAAATTGAAATTAGCATATGGGTCGAGCTGAATTTAGCGGGGATTTTAGAGGGAAATCCATTTGTATTTAAGATTAGCGGCTAAACCATTTCCACAACTTCGTAATGAATAGATCCGTTGATTATTCCGTCGAGAGACGGACAGGAGCGAGAGTGTGCTGACGTGGATGGGGTCGCCGGTCGTTAAGCCGGTTGTTGTTGTTATTGGGTATAGCTACTCCCAGTGGTGGAGATTTCAGTCACGTAACAACGTCGTAAGATAGAATAATTATGGTGACCAAAAAAATATTGCGTGTTCGGTGAGGGCTTGTTTTTCTGATGGATTAGGAGGAGGATTATGAGCCTCTTTATTTGATGCTAATTTGGTATACTTAACGGTAGTTTTGATGAGAGGGTGACCTAGAATTAGTTCAATTTATTATAACATTTTTGTTTGATGTGAGGGTGTTATTGATTGATTTCAGATGTATTTTTGTTTGTTTGATATGAGGGTGTTATTGATCGATTTCGGATGCATTTTTTGTTGGGTTGATGTGAGAGTGTTATTGATCGATTTCAGAGGCATTTTTTGTTAGGTTGATGTGAGGGTGTTATTGATCGATTTCGATGCATCTTTTGTTGGTTTGATGTGAGGGTGTTATTCATCGATTTTGATGCATCTTTTATTAATTGATGTGAGAATGTTATTGATCGATTTTAGATGTATCTTTTGTTGGATTGATGTGAGGGTGTTATTGATCGATTTTGGATGCATCTTTTGATGGTTTGATGTGTCTTTTATTAATTTGATGTGAGAGTGTTATTGATCGATTTCAGAGCATCTTTTGTTGGGTTGATGTGAAGGTGTTATTGATCGATTTCAGATACATCTTTTGTTGGTTTGATGTGAGGGTTATTGATCGATTTTAATGCATCTTTTGTTGGTTTGATGTGAGGGTGTCATTGATCGATTTCAGATACATCTTTTGTTAGTTTGACGTGAGGGTGTTATTGATCAATTTCAGATACATCTTTTGTTAGTTTGATGTGAGGGTGTTATTGATCAATTTCAAATGCATCTTTTGTTGGTTTGATGTGAGGGTGTTATTCATCGATTTCGATGCATATTTTGTTGGTTTGATGTGAGGGTGTCATTGATCAATTTCATATGTATCTTTTGTTGGATTAATGTGAGTGTGTTATTGATCGATTTCATATGCATCTTTTGTTGGTTTGATGTGACGGTGTTATTGTTCAATTTCAGATGTATCTTTTATTAATTTGATGTGAGAATGTTATTGATCGATTTCAGAAATATGAATAATCGACTTTCTCTGATTTTATATAAAAAAATAAAAATATATTCATTTCAAAAAAATTATGTCTTCACCATTTATAATATATTATATTTTCTTTCTTATAATATAATAATTCAAGGTGTAATATGAAACATTGATTAAAAAATTTAGCACACATTTTTTCCAAAAATTTCATTCTATCTAATTTATTAAAAAATTATTAGAAAAATATATATTTTTTAATTATTTTTGGCATGCACTTTGGATTATTTTATCTCATTCAAAGGAGACAAGTTGATAAGTCCCAAAGGAGTCATTAGATATTAGGATATAACTAGTCGAGTCATGAGTTAGTGGTCATTGCATATTAGGATATCCCTCGTCATGAGTCACAAGGTAGTTTGGCAAACTCTCCACTTTGGGTTGAAAAAAGAGATTGAAATATTATATTAAGATCCCACTCATCTTTTAGATATATGCAAGAGAGGAGGTATTTGACAAGGCAATCCATTAATTTTTATTTTTTTTCAATTTTGGTTTTAAGTGTATTGGTTATCTTCTCTGGATGGAGAAATAAAGAGGCATTTTTTAAGGGTTGTAAGTAATTTAGTTGTTTTTTTATATATGTAATTTGTTGATGATGTTCTTCTTATTTGATTTGAATTTTAAAAGTTTTGAGGATAACATTTTAAACAGGGGTTTAAATGGGTTGTATATATAAGTAAAATTAATATTAAATAAAATGGAGAATAGAGAAAATAAAAATGAAATAAAAAATTATATTAAGATATATTTTGTACATGACATACTCTTGAGAAAGAGGTATGGATGTCTACTTTTCTACTATCTACATATTAGTTAATATTACATAGATTATAATGTTGTGACGGCTAAAGAATTGTTATGGAATTCAAATATTTGAGCTTCTATGTGTGTCTCTTCACTTTCTAATAGTTACATCGCTTGACCTTCATATATGTAATATATTGATAGTTGTTTTGTCATGGACTGAGTTTTGGGAGTCCCAACTATCATGGTGCAAAATGGTGTTGTATCTCCACGTGGCCATTTGAGTGTTGTGTGCATATTTGGAATTGTGTGCAAATTGGTAGATATTGCACAGAGGTTGTGTGCATGGTGCATGTTAGTGTAGCATTGCGCAAGCGCTACAAAGCTATGATGTGCAAAAATACAATATAATGCTAAATAATGTTGAGCTTGATTGTTCACATGTAAGCATAAGTCTACCCCTCAACCCCGCAAGGGATAAGCCCTTAACACTTGCCTGCTTCACACCTATTGGGTTGAGTGCATGTTGTCTTTAGAGCTATGCAATATGGATCCAAGTATTGCATGAAATGCAAATGAGTCTTGGAGTTGCTCAGCGATGCTTGAAGCATAGATTTGTGTGATGTTGTCTTCTAAGTTGTGTCGCATGTATCCTTGATTCAAGGTGTTACATGGAGGTGCTCAAAACACAAAGTTCTATAATGTTGTCTTTGGATCTATGCATCTAGGCACTACATGAGATGCACATGATTCAAGGAGATGTGCAGAGATGCTTGAAGTGTTGAGTTGCTCAAACTCGCATAAGTAACCAAGGAACTCAAGGTAAGAGCATGGGTCTACATGGATGTGTGTGGATCATTTACTCTATCTTGAGAAGAAATCACCCTAATTGGGTTAAGTCTCAAAAATAAGTGTGATGCAATCTTCTCAGGTGTTCACGTGGTATGATTAGAGCATGGAATCACTTCATGAATCTGGTACTTCTTACTTCCCACTGATATGGTGATACTTTAAGGATTGGTCATGTATACACCATGGCGGCATGTATGCATGCCCAAATATTATATCGTGTGCATCAATTACAACTACATCACAAACTAGCTCCTCTATGAAAGGATGGATAACATATGAAAAATAACACTGGTGAGTGATATGCATAACTTTGGTGCTATAGAAAATTATCCATTCCAAACTATAAGGACACAAATGAGGCATGGTTGGAAGGCTCAGTGGTTTGACAGTTACTTCAGAGATGAGATGTTTAGCCCTGCCACAATCGATCAAAAAAATATTGGTTGTCATTGCACCCACATCTGTAATGGAATAGGCATTAGAATTCAACATATAGCACAATTGGTGGGGTTGCTATGTTGAGATAAGTAGCTCTGATTAGGGTTTGTTTCATTTACTTCAGGAGAGTTTGGACTCTCTACTCCTACATGCACAATAAATCATTTCTACACATAGGACTCTATGTTGGAGTGGAATTTGGTTTTGTGTTTGTCACACCATTTACCTACTGAAGACAATTTTAACTTTCAAGAAGGGTGCTTGAAGCACTGAGTCGCTCAATTTTTTTAAAATAACTAAGGAACTCAATGTAAGAGCATGGGTCTATGTGAATGCGTGGAAATCATTAACCCTTTTTTGAGAAGCAATCGCCTCAATTGTGTTAAGTCTTAAAAACAAGTGTGATGCAATATTCTTAGGAGTTCACGCAACATTATTAGAGCGTGGAATCACTTTAGGAATTTGGTACCTCTTATTTGCCACTAATATGGTGATGCTTTGATGATTGGTCATGTGCACGCCATGGTAGTTGTGCATGTATGCATGCCTAAGGATTATATCACATGCATCAATTAGCACCACATCACAAACTAGCTCCTCTCTAGAAAGATGGATAGCATATGAGAAACAACATTGGTGAGTGATATGTATACCTTTGGTGCTACAAGAACCGATACATCCCAAATTATAAGGACACAAATGAGGCATAGTTGGAAGGATTAGTTGCTTGATGGTTGGTTATGAGATGAGATTCTTGAAACTACCACCATCAATTATAAAATCTAGTGTTATAAAATCTAGTGGTTGCCCTTGCACCCACATCTGAAAATGGAATAGGCATTTGAATTGAACATCTGGAACTGATAGGGTGGTGGTTGTGTTGAGATAAGTAGCTTTCAGGTTTGTTTTCTCTACTTCAAGAGAGTTTGGGCTCTTTGTTCCTACATGGCCAAAAAAAACATTTCTTCACATGACACTCTACATTAGAGTGGATTTTGGTTTTGCATTTTTCACACCATTTACATGCCTTAGAAAGTTTGAACTTGATTGAACCAGGCCTCTTCTTTGGCATCGTAGATGTTTTCCACTTGATCTTTAGCTTAAATATTTCCTCAATGGTTTTTGCATAGCGATGAGCTTCTCACATCTTTTGAACTTTAGCCATCTTTAGTTTTTACTAAATGAATGGCTGTAGGTTGATGTGGACTCTATGTTGATCTAACTCGAATGAGTCTAATTGCGCATACAGGTTATCGAAGGCATCAATGCAGGCTTGGACTGAGTAGTCGCGTCCTTATTGTAGTTGTTTCCACTAAAGGTAGTAGTCTTCATATAAATATCCAAGATAATATTCATCCTTGAAGGCTTCCCAAGTTGGCTCAGACTCACCTTTTGTTCGGTATTTCTCCCACAAAGTTTGTGTTTGCCACCACTTTTATACGGGGAAATAAAATTTAGAAGTGTAATCTTGATATTCTCTTCATCAAAAAACTCATCCATGTAAAACTATGACTCTAATTGATCTAACCAATTATCTACTGCATCTGGATTTATTTTCCCCTCGAATACATAAATGTCTAGATTTACCTAAGACCTAGGAAGAGTTGACCACCAAAAGCTTTACCTCATGTGTGAGTTGATCGAACCATCCGTTCAAGGACTTCAGTGAATTGGATGAACATAAATGTATTTTATTTTTGAATATTCTTTTTAATCTCATTATTTTTCACCATGTGAACATCATCTTATGTTGTGTTATCTCTTGCCACCTAAATTTTACTAAAATGACACAATACATAGTCTAAGGGATCTTGTGGTTCGATGTCAAACTTTAGATACTCCAACCTTGTTCAATGGGACATGCAATATGAATCAATATGATATTAATGATACAGATCCCAAGACGTTTAGAGGACAACACTCTAAACAAAGGGTTTAGATCGATTGAATTTTTATCCAGAAACAATATTGCATAAGATGAAGAATAGAAAAAATAATAGAACTAGAACATAAAAACCATATTAATCTATATGTTTTGCACATACCATCCTCTTGAGAAAGAAGCATGGTTGTCTACTTTTAATTATTTGATTGCTAGTTAATATTATATATATGTATACATAGATTACAAACCTATGAAAGCTACATAATCGTTGTGGAAGTTGAAACATTTGAGCTTCCACATGTGACTCTTCACCTTCTGACAATTACATCACTTAACCTTTAGATGCATAGTATGCCGACAAGTGTTTTTTCATGGATTAAACTCTAGGTGTGGCAATTGTCATGGCACATTTAGAGTCACTCAACGGTATCTCTAAATGGTCATTTGAGTGTTACATAATTATTTAGGGTTGTGCCCAATTTGGTGGATGTTGCACAGAGGTTGTGTGCATGTAGTACACCATTGTATTTTTATACAAACACCGTGAAGTTGTGCCACATAGAACTTCGAGACAACACAAAAATGTTGAGATTGATTATACACATTTCCCTTAACACTATAAAGGCTAAGCCCTTAACACTTACATGTTCTACGCCTATTGGGTAGAGTGTGCATTGTTGTGTTTATAGCTATGCAAATTGGATACAAGGGTTGTGTGGGATACACTTGATGCTTGTAGTTAATTAGCGGTACTTGAAGCACAAAGTTGTGTGATGTTGTATTCTGAGTTGCATGACATGTATCCTTGCACTATGTGGCATGTATCCTTGTGTTTTGTGGCATGTATCCTTGCATTTCATGGAAGGTGCATGATGCAAGATATTGTGAAGAGATGCTCAAAGCATGGAGTTGTGTGATGTTGTCTTTGGAGTTGTGCAACATGGATCTAGGAATTGCACATGATGCAAGGAGTTTTGTGGATGTGCTCAAACTACTAAGTTGTGTGTTGTTCCATAAGTAACCAAGTCACCTAAGGTAAGAGTGTGTGACTATGTGGATGCATGGAGATCATCACAGGTTGATATTCTATTCAAAATGTGTTTAGGAGGATGGTCGATTCATTAAACACATCATTGATATTTTTTCTAGTAATTCATATTTAGTTTGATCATTAATGTGGATAAATTTAGCCTCTTTATGTTAAATACATACCAAAAGGGTAATTAACAAATTTCTCATATTTTGTTTTTCTTATTATTAAACCTATGCCTTTTTCTTCTCTTGGTGTGAAGATTTCATTTCAATGTCCCAAAGTACTAACTACATATGCTTCTTAATCAAGAGAAGACTAAATTTTCTAAGTGAAATAATTGACGATTATCAAAGGATGGTCTCTTTGTCTTAATTAAAAGTGTCTTATACATTATTTTAATTTAGCAATTTCAACTTATATTCAATGACAATATTTTGATTAAGGTTTTTCACTTTAAGAAGAAATGACATTTGTTTTTTTTGTTTTTTTTTTTGGGGGTGGGGGGCGGGGCGGCAGGGGGGGTGGGCGTGTTAACTAGTGGAATTGGTGAACCAATGACTTGGCGCAACCCTTTTAGCACACTTTTTAGTAGCGCAAGTTCCTATAATCACCAGGTGACATGAAAATTTCCCACTACACATGCCAAAGTAAACCAATGATCAAACTCGAACCCTGGACAACCTAACTTGTTGATTCCATCCACTCAAACTAACTCTCAGAACAAAATTGACCAAATAATTTATTAATTTCAAAAAGTCACTGAAAGAATAAATTTAATTTCTTCAACAATAACTAATGCTTTCATGGTTTCCAAACTATTATACATTAGATTATAGATGCATCATCCCTTCGAGTAGGTATTTTACACTAAATATTGTTCTAATATTTTGACAAATGACATCTAGTTAAATTTGGGTGGTCTTTGTATCAGTCACACATTAGCTAAACTTAGGTAGTTTTCACATCAGTCACACATTTGAAATAATATGATGCTCAAATTTAATATATTATTTATCTAATAGATTGACTTAGAATGTTAAAAGTGGTTATAGATTAACTTGGAATGTTAGAAATGGTTAACCATTTTTTTTAATAGACATTTTCTCCTTTAACCTAGAATCCTAAAATTTTATCTCCTTGAGATATCTTCACTATTGCTTGGAATAAAGTGTCATATTTTCATGATAATTAAGCCACGGAAGTAACAAGAAAAAATTACTTCACATGTTCCTAGATGCTCACTTCACCTCCATAATAATCATATTTATTATATGATTATAAATATGGAAACATGATTCTCTCTATTGGGGTAAGGGACCTAATTCTTGCTACATGCCAAGTTAAGGACACATCTATTCTTTGAATAAGGAACAACTTATTAGTCCCGAAGGGCTACTTTAGCATTCATTAAACGTTAAATAATTATTAACCTTTGATGTTTCAACTAATCAGTGCACTCTATTTTTTTGTGCTTGGTTATATATATATATATAACTTTTGAAACAGTAAGGTGTAAGGATTTTAAGTTTGAAAATAAAATAATATTATTTACAATACATTGATTGGCTGAAATGTTTTTCATGTTATTTGCAGCCTCACGTTAATCGAGGCAAACTTTACTGAATCGATTTACATTCTAATTTTTTATTCCAAAATTTATTATGTTGAAAAATGCATTGATTGATAGGTTGCTTTGGCACAATGACAGGTTATTTTAATATGGTAATGTGGAATAGGCGACTCAATTGTCCCCAACCGTTTTCCACTTGCCTCCAACCACTTCCCACATGCCCCCATGAGTCATTGAATGCAACCGTAAACTAAACTGTCTTTTTTGGAGATCTATTAACAAAACTTACAAAGTAGACCTGTAAGATATGTTAAATGTCTTGATCTTTAAATGAGATTTTAGCAACTCTATTTTTCATATGTTCATTTTGAAAATGATTTGGATTCTTCCAATGTTGTTATTACATGTGGAGGCATTTATTTCTACCAAATTTTGTTATGCTTTGTTCCTGTGAAGAGGCGAGAGTTTTCAATTTGAATGGAGTATGGTAATTATTTTTTGTTGTTATTATTATTCTTTGTTCTTTTTAAACATCAAAAATATTGTGGTAGTAAATTAATTACTGTGTTTTTCAAGCTATTCATTACAGATCGAGCATTCATTTTCTTAACATTTATCACTTTTATGAGATGTATTTTAAAGTTATTTGCTATAGAAAAATTGAATATTAACATTTTTACATTTTTTTTTTGGGGTAATCATCTTTACCTTTTGGATATAGAGCATCTGATGGCAATCAGATATAGTGGAATTGGGTAGACCAGGGTAGAAATTATCAATGATTGGTCTCGATTTTGAATTTCAATGGCTTTTTACTAAGGTTTTTGGCACATAAGCATCATATGGAAAAGCAAATTAAGATTTATAAGTCTTGAAACAAGTTTTATGATAGCAATTATTTCACAAATATCATATACCTTAGATTCAACAAAAGCACAATACACAACACCAACATCACCCCTCAAACCACATAGGCAAGCATCATCAAACTCAAACTATGTATGGGAACCCTACCTCAATGATGTCTTTATTGGGCATATAAATGATTATAAAAGTTAGATATTTAAACCCTATTTGCATAAATGGATTGGCAGACCAAAAACCAGTACGGGAAACCAAATCCACAGTAATGACAATGACAATAAACATTGAAATCAGTTATTTTTAAATGGTCATTACAAGAGTAATTCACCATCAAATGGTCTGCAAGGGTGTTTTACCCACTCATAATCTGTCCTAATTGCTTCACCTGTGAGGTGAGTATGAGTTTAGTATTTTTTTGGCATTTTCTTACAGCTCCTCATATGTGATTACTAGTCCTTTTTTCTATTGATATTGCTCCTCAGTCAAACATTAGTCTAAAATTAAGGTTGGTTCATTTAACAATGTTCTTCCCATAGTTGTTCAATTCTTTGTAGTTATCCTCAAATGATACAAAGGTCACTGGGACTATGCATAGTTCATCCCTCCATCATGGCTCTGCAAGATTTCGCAAGATGTAGGGAAGGCACATCTCAATCATTCTTCTCAAGGTTTCTAATAATTGGTCATTTCTTCCTAAATGCTTGTATCTATACAAATTCCTTGATAATTTTCCAAATGCAAATAATGTTAGAAAATGCCAAATGGATATTGGATTTTTGGAAACAAATTAGTAAATCTATCATTTTTTTATTTCAATAGTTCCACTCATATCTTAGAGGAGCAGACAAAGGGTCATCAAAGGGGAGCTGTGGTTATATTTTTTAGTGTCTTGGCTTCCAAAGATTTCTCTAGCCCCTTTGTTTAATCTCAATCCCAATATAGGTAATACTTCTACACCTCCCCCTTCATTTTTGAGAAGTAGAAGCTTCAAAACTCATTGTTATTTCTTTAAGGAAAACCATATTGATTGGAACAAATCAACAAAATGATGTCTTCTTTATACCCGATTACGTATGGAGATGAGCTTGAGCAAAGGTACACTAGAAGAGAAACTTCTAAGCTTCAAATTTATTATACAACATTAGACTTTAAATGATCTGAAATTTTGTTTAAAATGTTTTTTCAATAGAAGTTTGTTGCTATCACTCGCTCATACTTCATACAATCCTACACTTGTGTTGAGCTCATTGTCCAACAAACTAGTGAAATTATCTTCTCTTAACTACCTTCTCCTATAGAATTGGCATTCAATGTGAAAATATGTAGTTGCATGCATCTTCTTTAGGGATACAATATGCATAATTTTTCCATAGATTAAAATATCAATCTTTTATAAGAAGAAAATGGCCTACTGCTAAAATTTTATTGAAAAGCATTAACATTTGAGCAGATCCAAGATTTTTTTTAATGAAATTGAATGTATAGGCATTATGTAGTAATAGTTATAATTTTAAAATCTTTTATCAAGCCTTCTCTTTTAATAACTATTTCTACTGTGTAAATTGTTATAGAAAAACCTTGTGTACTAAAAAAAAATTGTCGTGCAATGAACAGAGGTAGCTTCGAATGTTGCCAACATACATGTAGTTACTTGTTTCAGTGATTGAAAATCATTAACATTTGAGTAGACCCAAGATTTCTTTTTAATGAAATTGAATGTATAGGCATTATGTAGCGGCAGTTGTAATTTGAAAATATTTTATGAAGCCTTCTCTTTTAAGAACTATTTATAATATGCAAATTGTTATAGAAAAACCTTGTTTACTAAAAAAAACATACATGCAATGAACATAAGTAGCTTCTAATGTTGTCAACATGCATTTAGTTACTCATTTCAGTGATGAAGTAAACCACTTGTTTCTAGTGAACCAATCTATCAAGATTGCAAAAGGTATTACCTCTATTCCTTCTACCCTCATATTACTAGAAACAAGACATTCGACTCCTCACTAGTGCAGATGCATCAATAACATTTAATATGCATACTCTATTTCAAAACTAGATAAGTAGTAGTACATTAAAATGCAAATTTTTCAACAAGATTGACATCCATAATAGACTGTTGTGGTCTCTATCCTTCCTCCCAATTTCTCATTAGTTATTGATGACTAGGGGAGTACATGATGGTAGCCTACTCCTTGCCAAGAGATAGAGTTACCATTAGGTCTATGAGACATTACTATGCACCTAGGATCATAGGTAGAGGATAATGAATTCCAAATTGCAAGTAGCTTTATATCAAATGAGCTTAATCAATGTATGAAGGGAACCTCTACAAGGTTCAATACTCAAATTAAAAAGGAGAGTAACATGGTCCCTAAGGTTCAGTACCTGACAGTGTCTCCTTGGTATCCTTGTTTTGAGTAGATTAGCTATACACAAAACAAAATGCTAGTGTGTATGATGAGCTACATCTATTATTAAAAAACAATGAACCATTTCTTTTCTTAGCAATCACACTACTTCACTCTGCATCTTCTTGCATTCTGTATTCTATTATTTGCATCATCGTGTATTCATTAGCATGATCAAGGAACTAGTTGTAAAACATTTTCCACACATAAACATGTTATGTTGTTTTCTCTCAATCAGGCAGTGAATGACTACACTAGTACAATTAAATCCTTAGTCAAACAGGTTCCATTAATCTTTCTAACATGTCTAGGTCTATAAGAAACCATGTTCTAAAGGCAATACTCATTAGTTACTATTGAAATAGGAAACCAAAGTGTGCTTTACTTAGCTATAGTGCATCATTTTAAGATAACTCTTCAAAACCTTGATCCAAATCATATGAAAACACTCAATACTACAAGAAACACAATGTTTCATCACTAATATCATAATACAGAGTTTTAATATCCTTTGGCAAGTATTCCATTGTTATGACTTAGTTAAGATAGAAAAATAGACAAACAAAAGAAGTCCTTCATAGCATGTTATGTACAACCCTAGGAAACCTTGGGGTTTAAACTAGATTTTCAAGGTTTGATACAATAGTGAATTCATATAAAACAAAAACAATAGTAATATGCATGATATTCTAATTGCTTTCAATATAAAAAATTGAAGTCTTTATGTCATGGAGAAAATAACCAATTATATGCCTTCCTGATCTCTAAGTTGTAATGCAAGAAGAGTATATGCCAAGAACATGATATACAACAACATAGTTCATCCATACATTCTTATAGGAAACATATCCATACATTCTTCCCCTGATCATACCCATAAATAGAATACTACAACAATACAGTGAATGCTTCAAGAAGCCATACCCATCATTCTCTTCAAACATAACTATATCTAGAGGTGGTATGACCAATTATAGTGTTTGAAAAGGCAAGTATATCCACATGATTTAATGTTATCTTACACTAGCATCCATCTTAACCAATAACCAGTTAATGTTGCATTATGTCAAACCTTGTTTTAGACAGTGATCTATCTTTATCCTCCCTGTCAAACCTTGTTTTAGATAGTGATGGTATGTCCACACTTTTGCATTGATAAAATAATGATATATATTACAAGCTAAAAAGTTTTGTGGGGTTGGTAAGATGTTTTAATCCTCGTTTCATAAGCCCTGATGATGCTATATGTACCTTCTCTATCCATTCATGGAGTTGTTGGTGATTTCTTAGAAAACCCCAACTAAAGTGAATGGGTAACAATTCCTATTTAAAGGGCAATGTTGACCTAAAGTATGCACATGAGAATGGGTCTCAGCTGTGATCTTCAATGCTGGATGGAAGACAACAGTATCAAAGATAAACCTCTAAAAGGTGGACAAACTAATTATGTACATTCCACTGATGTCAGTAAATGAAAGAATCCACTTGCATGAAACTGTACAATCTCCTTATCTCCCACATGGACTTGGCACTCTGCGCCCTTGTTTTATTAGGAATTACACATTGGTCTTATAAGATATAGTTTGGTTGTATTAAACCTCCCCACCTCCCCAAAAAAACAAACAATAATAATGTTTTTTTAAAATAAACAAAGCACAACTAATAATTACAAGTTTAAAGTTTTGAGGGTCATTCTTATTATGTTTTATGTTATCAGGGCTTTGAACTATATGGAATCTATTCTCTACATATGTGTATATGCTAATTTTCTTAAGGATAAGTGACCAATGATTATACATATGGAAGCTTTTATCTCTTTGTTAATCACTAAGATCTATGAAGGATTGCCAACTCAATCTTTTTATTTAGACATTCTTAATTTTATTTGGATTAAAAGATAAGTTTCCATTTTATTCATTATTTATATTTATAAAGGAAACACTAAATTTTATGAAGTCAATATTGATATGTGCACAACTTCTATGCAATTTTATGCACTCCTTAGTTAGACTTTGAGTCTCTTGCATGCATAGTATCATGTGGCTCAAGCGCAAGCTTGTTATAAACTCCTAATTTTTTGAAACACCTTGCTATTTTTCAAATAGAAATCTGACTCTGCACATGCACATATAAACTCCACATGAAAAAAATTCATCAGTGAGACGTTCACATCAATTGGGTCACTTGTTGATACCTCTCCAAGTTGTTGCAACACCTTGTTGTTTATCGTGCAGGTCTCTATGGTGTCGTGCATGAACTTACACACTCAATATCCATGTGTTAGGGTCATCCTTACACACTGTATGTCAACTAACATCATCCATATCTGTGACACAATAGTAATTTTTTTAGTAATGCCACATAGATATAAATCCAACTGGGCACTTGTGAGAACTCCAACCATTTATTGGCTAGAAGATGAATCACCACCCTATTGTAACCATCTGCAATTGTAAGTGTTTCTTATAATATTGTATATATAATAATCATCAAACCCATAAGGGATCACAGACAAGAGATGTCAAACATTGATAGTAGATATGAGATTGTTAGTGCGCTTTATGTATCTAGCATTCACACACATTTGTACTTATATATTCTTTCATTTAATCTATACAAATAATCAAGGAAGCTTCGCCCTTCTGATCACATGAACTCATATTCCTAGTCTTATTAAATCTTTTACACATTTGTACCTTTCCCTATTTCGCATAATCAATATAAGTTACATTATTATGCATATAAGTCTCCACATTCAAATGTGTGTTTGGTTTTCCATTGTTTATATTATGTTTTGTGCATTATACAAGCTGCAACTTACTACCAAGCATGACATCATGGGGCCCATGGTGTATATATAAATGGTATTAGAGCAAGAGATCTAATATACTCTCACCTTATATTTGAGCCAAGATGGAGTTCTTGACTTCTGACACATAAGGGAAAGCATATTAAAACACCACCAAAATTGAAGTCAAGACAAAGATGAAGCTAGATTTATCTTCTTCATCCAATGTCACACATAAGAACCAACTCATGTAAAACTAACCCTGCTTGCATAATAAAAACATGTTACACAAGGGGGAATAGCCTAAGAAGGTCATGAAAGACCATAAGACTTCAACTTCTTTCACACTAGAAAAAGGCAAGAATAACCAAGCTGAAAAGTGGAGCCACAGGCACCACATATGCTCACACAATGATTCTAAATGTCATACACAACATCCTTAATTTTGTAGTCTACATCAGGTCATGTGCCAATAAATGACACTAATCTAGATGTGACTTGTATGATCACTAATGCCACTCTAACCCCGACACATTGGGGCAATCCATATAATGCGAGAGTCTATGAATTTATTTTCTACTTCCAATACCATGCCCAAGAACAAGCTCATATAGAACTCACTATCTAACATTACCATTATAAGAAAACATTTTGCACAAGTGGGTGTTGCCTAAGAAGGTAGTGCAACACTATAATACTTCAACTTCTTCTGCATTAGAAAAATGCAAGAATAACAAAGGTTAAAAGTGGTTCCATTGGTATGAATATTATGCACAACATCCATCATTTTATAGTCTATTGTATGCACTTAAATTTGCTCGTTTTATTTAACATCACTAATATTTTTATTAGTCGACACTAATTTTGCTTATCTAATTTATTTCCTTTCATCTAGCTAATTTATTATGCCTTTTTAATTACTTATATAATGTCCCCCTTTATTATTTTCTCATTCACTAACCTTATTATTCCTCACCTATTTATTAATTATCCTAAATCATCTCTTACCTTATCCTAATCCTCACCTACCCATTGTTTGAGAATTTAAAATTCCCATGACCCACCTATTCATAGGCTTCTCTATAATCCTACCCACTAGCCATGACATCATCACTTTATTAACCTAGTCTAATCATACCCTAGTCACCATTAGATTCTCTAATGGAATCTAGAACTCTCCACCACCCTTCTCCTTCTCTAGAGAATTCTCTCTAAAAAATTCTAAGAATTTTAAAATTCCTTAGAATTCCCTTCTTTTCTAAAGTCTTCTTCTCTAGAAACTTCCAATGAATTTTTAATTCATTGGATAATCTTCCACCATTGATCCTCTCCATCCAAATTTGAATAATGGCCATTGATCTTCCCTCCTATCTATTTAAACAAGCCACTCCTCCATGGCCAAACCAATGAGCAAATTCATAAAGCCTCCATATTCAATTAGCAAGGGACCATCAAATCCATATCTATGAATCAATTATCAACATCATTGATCAAGCCATCACCATGTCAAAATTTTGAGTCCATGGCAATCTATAATCAATCATCTGTTTGAATATCCTAGAAGGAGGCTAGTTGAAGCAAGGGATTGGTAAGTTTTATCTTATGGTTCTGATTTGTTTCATGAATCCTTCCTAATAGGTGGTTTGAGTTTAAGTTTGAATTAACTTGTATAATTCATAGTGTGCTCAAAATCCTACTACATTTTGGTGACCATGGTGGGACATTCCCTCCCAATTTAATCATTTTGCATCCAAGAATTGTTGTTGGTAGCTTGCAGGTTAGACTAAAGACAAATTGGTGGCTTTTAATTTTTAAAAATTTACATTATTTTGGTAAAAATGTGCTCTGGTTTTTTTTAAACTACTCTTTATTTATATAGAATGTCATAAAATAGTTTCTAGGTTCTGAGCATCTCACTCCCAGCATTTCACATCATTTTATGGTTTCAAATTTTGTTAGTTATTGAAAAAGTTATGATCATTTAATTTTTTTTTTTTTTTTTTTTTTAAATTTTTATAAAGAAAAAAACTGATTTTGTATTTTTGTTTTCAAATAAAATAAAATAAAATAAAAAACTATTCATAGGTTATATGTCTTTTATGCTTGGCATATATGTTTACTAGGGCATCTGATCGAATTTGATGTTATTACGCTCTAACCTGTCCTAGAAGCTCATCTTTTGGTGCATGATGGCAAAGGTGGTGTAGTTTGGCTTTACACCTATCAATTGATATCAGATCAGCATTTCCCCTCAATCCCTTTTGTCTATACCCTACGATCGCCATCGCTTCAGGGCATTCTATCACATAGTTTGCATTTTCTGAAACTACCTCAACCTAGGTATTAACAGTCACAGACCTCATGTTGTATGCTCCACCAAAGACAAACTAATCGAACCACTCACCTAGTTATAGTTCTGTGACTTGTGATTTCCAAATTAATTCATTACCAGATCCATAGATATCCTTGTTTTGAGTGTTTTTCAGCTTAGGATAGGTCGTGACCAATGTATCAAACATTTGTAATCCCAGTTCTCTAAAAAACTTGGTCAAAACACCTTATTAAATGGCATTTATATAAAAGCATACATCTCAGTCTGAACGTCAAATTTTTTTATATTTTTTGGGAGTTTTAGGCATGAGTTGAAATTTCAAAATTTGTATTTTGTTTATGTCTAACCTTTTACTGTATGTTTTCTCAATTTTGATATTAGTTGTCAATGTTAAGTCCTAAAGCTTAACATGTTTAAGTCTAGTTTTTATATTGTGGTAATGTAGTATATTCATGACCTTTTTAAGTTAATAATCATGTCACTTTAAGATATTAGTCGAGTGTCATTTTTAAGTAAAATCAAAAACATAAATTAATAAAATAAAATAAAATAAAAAAATAAATAATAAAAATATATGTATAAAAATTAAAAAAAATACAAATGAATTGTCAATTAGTCTTATAGTATTAATTTTTTTTAAAGTAGTTTTAGTCTTACTTCACAAGTCATAATTTTTAGTTGGGGCTTAAGACAATCATAGTATGTAAATATGTCCATTAATTTTTTATTTTCATACTAATAATAAAGAACATATCATACAAACATAAATGATTTAATATTGTTTTAATTAATTCTAGTCAAGTTTCCAACTTATGATTGTCAAAGGCAAATTAGCGAAAACTACTAACGCTCTTGTTTTGCAGGACCTATTTTTGAATGCCACCATATCAAAAACTACTAACCATGTGCTTGCAGGCCACCAGTCAAAAAATCCATTTGGTATTTTAAAAATCAATTTTGAATCATTTTAATCTTGTCTTGTATATATCATCTTGTTGTAAAAAAATCATTCCTTGTATATACTTGTGTGTGGTGATTTATAAATAATCATTATATCGTGCCCCTCACACATAGGTAATTAGTCAGTTAATTAAATCGTATCGTATGTTTGCCTATTTGTTAAGCCTACCTCTAGGATAACATGTGATGTGGAATTGACACCCATGCACGGGCTTAACATATAGGGGTTAGTGTCATGGATTTCATCACCACACACTAACCAAAATCCATGTTCTAATGGAGTATAAAAATCAGGGATATATGTTATTCGACTAAGCAGTTGATCCCATACAGATCATCTATGAAGGAGAAGAGTTAACTCTTTGAACCAGACACTAAATAACACCCTATATGGACTTGGGCCCCAATGTACCTTTGTGTATATCGGAGATGCCCCATAAAGAGCCCATTCAGCTTAACATAGGACCTTTTAGCCATAACATGTGTTCCACTATAGGAGTCAGTATTAGCTCCAAAGTAGCCTTCAAGTGCGAGTAGGGTTGAAGGGTTTGGTCGATATCATAATGGGTCACCAACCTACAACCTCACTTGTGAAGCCATTGGATGGTGCAGACATTGGGTTATACACCCTTGAGTTTACTAATCTTAGGTTATGGATTGCTTGCTTGGATGTGTATTGTGCTAAACCCGTATTGTTTGTGAGCTGAGTTAGTCTTTTACCTATCCAAACCTATCTAGGTCCTTTGCACGTATCATCTTGTATATCCATACCACATCTCTATCCCATCATCCTTTGTATATATCCTAGTAATCATCTTTTTCATCCTATCATTGTACATATTGTCTTTATCCCATCTTATCTTGTCTAGTCACACCTACTTATTGTAAGTCATACCCTCATCTTAACTTGTACATGCCATCTTGTACACCCCATCACATATTTCAATCACATCTTGCATATCCTTATCTTGTCACCCTCTTGTAAATACTTTGTTTCTTTTAAACATCCTTCTAGTCATATCCTATTTTAGTCTACTCATCATTGGTCATCTCCCTATTACCTACATCTCCCAATCACAACTTGCCTTGTCCTCCACATCATATCTTAATTACATCTTATCCCAAGTCCATAGCCAGTCATTTGTTTTGACCTTACTTTCATCACCCATTTAGTCTAATCTCATCCTATCTTATCCTAATTGGATATTTAAGGTCACATATTGGTTTAAACCATCCACCTTTCATTGCCCCTTTATCATCATCACCTATCTATATTGATCCTTATCATGTTATCCTATCACCTTCATCACTTAATCACCTATCCCACCCCATCTTGAGTAGAATTAGTCTAAGGTATTGAGCTAATCCTATCATCCTATCATCTTATCACCTTAGTTCACTATCATTCATCCTTTGGTCAGATTTCATACCCTAGTCAATATCATGTTAGCATCTTGTCACCTTGTCAGTCTCAATCTAGCAAACCCATCAATCATCCCTAGTTTAATCATCTTGCCTTATTCATAACTAGCACCCATCATATTGTCCTCTTGTTAGTTTGAATTTAGGCACCCATCAAAATCCCTCAATCCTTTTGCTAGGTTGACAACTAGACATTGGTGATAGGTTGTTCACATCTATTGCACTATTGGTTTGAAATTTGATCATAGTCTCTAATTTATTAGTCTATCACATCCACATCATCAACTATCATCCTAGATTATTACTTCAAAGTCACTTTATTCAAGACACCACCCTCTAATCCTTATCCCATCTTCATCATCTATCCTTTATCCACCATCACCATGGAGCTAGACCTTGTGCTCATCGACCAATATAAGTTGCCCACAAGGATGAGATCATATCATGACTTCTTATGATGGGTACCCCATGACCCAAAGGTGTTGATCCCATTAAAATCATTGCACCTCCCATCCAATCCCCTTCATGTGAACCCCACACCAATCATTCATCCGCTAGCCATAAACCATCCATTACCCATTCCCATACTAGCAAAGGCAATCCAATTTTGGCCACCTCATCTACTACCAGTCCATCCACCCACTCACGTCAACAACCATCTGATCACAAGTCTAATGCTTCCACATCTAAATCACAAAGAGAATTGGGTCCTTATACTCCCATTCTTATGTCCTTGGAAGCCCTTTTCAAACAACTAATCATCTCCAAAATGATGGTTTATCCACCTATCTGACATCTTGATCCCACTAAGCTCAAACCATCAAGATACAATGCATATCAATTTTGTACATATCACCGAAGTTGGGGTCATACCTTTAATCAATGTCGAGACTTTCAAGACTATGTCCAAGACCTCACTGACCATGGTGACATAGTAATTGAGGATGAACTAGATGAGTTTCTATCATTGGGTGCGCAATAAGAGGAATGCCAAGATTTCATTCCCAATCATGATCAAGCCCTTTCCCTTTCAAGCCAAGGTAAAGACATCCTATCTATCCTCCATGATCCCCTTATCTTTAACCACCCATCCATTCAAAATAAGTTTATTCCCCATAAGCCTAGTCCTCCCATATCCCATTATGCCTTTATGGACCTATCTTTGCTCAATCTATTGTCCCTCCATCATCTCCCTCTCACCCATCACATCAACTACCCCATGTTAAGTGGTTAGTTGTGGACAATCACTCCCATACTAGTAGCATAACATCATGCACATCAAAGTCAGCATCATAGCCAATATAAGGATCATGTACAATATTAGAATTTGCATCAAATTCTTCATCAGAAACATCATGCCCCATCGATATTGCAGCAGATGTTGATAATGCCCATCTATTTTAGGATCCCTCTAATCCTGATACCTCCAATCCATCACCAAGCATACCTTTGGATCCCAATCAGGATGATGAATTCATAATAGAATTATATATTGAAGATTGTCCAAGTGAATTTGATCTTATTTTGGATGCCTCTACTACAACTAGTCTTAGAGATCCTTTTGCTGATCTTAAGGAGATTTTATCTAATGTCAAAACTAGGTCTCTTAAGAACCCCTATGACGACTATGTTGTCCCATCACCACTCATTGACCTCATCATATCATCTCCACCACTTTCCTCCACCATAGATCCTCTCTTTCTTATTGTTGATCATTTAATCACCTCCCTCCATAAAGATGAACAGGAACATGCATTGTTGGACCCTCCCTTCAGCAATACAATGTATGCCACAAATACAAAGGTCTAAGGCCATATTTTAGGAGTTAATCATAATAATCAAGTCATCTTTGATCCCATTAGTCAAAATCAAGAAAATTCAAATCATTGGCCTAATCCAAACATGTCTTCCCCAAGTGAAACCCAATATTAGGCACTAAAGGAATGTCAAAGTCAAAATCATCATTTATCAAGTCAAAAATCAATCTCCCTTGGTGAAGCCCAAAATCAAGCACTAGGGGGCAGTCAAAATTCAAATAATGTCAAAATCATAGTTGATCATCCATCAAGGGATCCGATCAAAGATGAATCACATAGTCAAAGTGTCTTGGATCTCTTGCAGTCTTTTATCAATTGGCACCAATCAAATAAAGCATGCCCCATATCTCTAATGATGTATGCGACTACTAGTCCTAGTCCTCCATCACCCCATCCTATCATTCATTATCCTCCATCATCCATCACACCATCATATCCTGATCCTATCATCCATTAAAGTCCCATACATCCCCATCAAGATATAATTCACTCCATACTTCACATCACTGACCCAGGCAACATTGTCTTTCTTCGGGCAACGAAGACACTTGGTCTAGATATCTGGAGGGGTCACCATCAAGAATCACTAAAGGCCAATAGGACATCTAGGCATTTATCATCCATCATAGATATGTGTTGGTTAAATAATCCATCAAATTCCATACCTTGCATCTCGCTCGTCATCTAATAAATCGAGACACCATCAATAAAAGATAAAATAGTCAAAATAGTCAAAGATAATTAAATAAATAATTCATCCAATGGTGAAAACCAATCTTCTGGCACCTTGGGCAACTACCATGATAAAAACCAATTTCTGATGTCACGATAAAATAATCTATTATCTTCATTATTCCTCAACACTTGGGATTAAATCCATCCATTTCATACCCTTATCCGTTCATCCCACTTGTCACATCCCTTGTCTACCTTGTTTATATTACCAATCATATTATCCCTTGACCCATCATCCACCATCATATCATGCACCCTATCTCTTTTTCCTTCCCATCTTGACCTTTGTAAGGAAGTGGAAGATGTCTTGTGAAATGTCTTCAAACCATCTTGGCATATCCCCCAATGGACACTTAGGCAAATAACCATTTGGTTCCTTCACGATGTGGTCATTGGATAATGTCTAATCCATTCTTCCTTGGTCCCCATCCCTTCATCCTTTTGTCGGCATCATCCATCATTTCATCCATCCTCCTCTTGGTTGCTAGGCTTGGAATTGCCTTTGCTAGTAACCCCATTTGTATAGTGTATATACATATCCCAAAAATCCCTAAAAAAATTGAAAAATATCAAAAACCCTAAAAATCATAAAATATGAAAGGCTAAAAATAGTCCATTGTGTCTTATATTATGCCTAATCCCTTAGTCGCATCCTTCTCCATTCATATCTTTGGATACCACATTATATCCTAGATCCGAATTAGAGTGGTCACCCATTTCCCCATCTCTTGCTCATCCTTTTGAGTAAGTTTTATCAACATGCATCACCTTGTCAAGGCATTTAATCTAGCACCCATCACATCCTATGAATGCGTTTTCACATCTAGCACCCATCCAATCACTCTTTTGCTAGTGTGAAAGGTATTTGATCCCATCACTATCTTTATCATTGCCTCTTCATGTCTAACACCCATCCAATCACTTTTGCTAGCATGAAAGGTATTTAATCCCATCATCATCTCCTAGTTTTCTTGCTAGATTTGATCCTTGCAGGGCCTTGTCTATTATTAATCCTTGGTCATCACTTGTCTAATCACCATTCTTGGCCACTTTTCGATCTGATTTCAAGACCAAATCAATATTCTAAAACCTTCTCCCATCCTCTGTCCTTATATCCTCAACTAGGGGCAACATCTTAGCTTAATCTTAAGCATGATAACCCTATCTAAATCCAAGTCTATCCTAATTCCATAATCACAACATGATCATCCAACTCATCACCTAATCACTCATCTTATCATTTAACAAGACATTAGGACACTGCATGTAGATACTCATGTGTATTACTTGTTTTTTTTTTTTAAATCTTATTTTCATGTCTTTTATCATGTATATATCTTGTTTGTCTATTGGTCATTGAACGAGGATGCTATGAGGACACCAAAAGTGCCCTCGAGGATGCAAATTTCACTATTTGCCCATGCACTTTAGCACAACATCCTCTTGGTCATGTCTATATCATGGGGCATACTGCCAAGTACCATATTTAATGGATTGCTTAGACTATGATGAGGCTTATGTCATCTGTGATGGCTTGATCATCTCCCCATCCTTATTCCCATCACTAATCCACTCCTTTCAACTCATCCGACTAACATTCCATATTTTGTCCTTATCATATTCCTCCCATCATCCAAATCATATCCTTCAATCATTACCAAACTCTAATCATTCTCATCTTCATCACTTTCTAATTATTAACCATCATCATATTCATCCTCTAATCAATCATTATCATTATCCTATAGTCAAAACTCCATCGACCTGAGGTTTTTTTAGACTATATAGGCAACACTTGACCACTTTTCAATGCACAAGGATAGCTCGGCCACTATTTCCTATCTCATTTCCTTGAATGTGTCTTTGCTAAGGGCATCATCCCAATCCTTTTGGTCACTTGATCATATCAATTCTTCTCTATCATCAGTAACCTCATATCAATCGATTTAGCTTTGAACTACACCCATCACTAATCTTATCAAATCATCATCTTATCCTGGCTTATAGCTCTCCCTTACATGCATTCTTGCTTGGGATATGTCTAAAGCTGGTGGCCTTTAATCCTATCATCATCCTATTATGGTTGATTCCCCCTTGGGATGTGTCTATAATCGTGACACCCATCATCTCTATTCTCTGTGCATGTGTCCTTGCCAAGGGCATCATTGTCAATTTATAGCTCATTGCTCAACGTCGACCTCATCTTCTTCATTTTTTATCCCACATATGGCATCCCATCTCCTCATTTCTCCATCACACCCACCCGTCGTTTCTTATTTTGAGTGGCCATCCATCTCATTCTTCCCCGCATGTCCGCTCGAGGGGGCATCATATCCCCTAACATCATCTACTAACATTCACCCATGATATGGTTTTATTTGAAATACCATTACTCCTACTTCATCCACTCACAATGCCCTTTCAAAGAGGGGGAAAATGTATGCACCTAAATTTTCTCGCTTCATTTAACATCACTAATATTCTTATTAGTTGACACTAATTCTACTTATCTAATTTACCCCTTTTCATCTCACTAATTTATCACCCCTTTCTAATTATTTATCTAATGTCCCCCTTTATTATTTTCTCATTCACTAACCTTATTCTTCCTCACCTATTTATTAATTATCTTAAATCATCTCTTACCTTATCCTAATCCTCATTTATCCATTATTTAGGAATTTACAATTCCCATGACCCACCTACCCCACCTACTCATAGGCTTCTCTATAAGCCTACCTACTAGCCATGACATCATCACTTTATTAACCTAGTCTAATCATTCCCTAATTACCATTAGATTCTCTAATGGAATCTATAACTCTCCACCATCCTTCTCCTTCTCCAGAGAATTCTAAGGAATTTTAAAATTCCTTATAATTCCCTCCTTTTCTAGAGTCTTCTTCTCTAGAAACTTCTAATGAATTTTTAATTCATTGGAGAATCCTCCATCATTGATCCTCTTCATCCAAATTTGAATAATAGCCATTGATATTCCCTCCTATCTATTTGAACAAGCCACTCCTCCATGGCCAAACCAATGAGAAAATTCATAAATCCTCCATGTCTAATTTGCAAGGGAGCATCAAATCCATATCTATGAATCAATTATCAACATCATTGATCAAGTCATCACCATGTCAAAATTATGAGTCCATGGTATTCTACAATCACTCATCTATTTGAATATCCTGGAAGGAGGCTAGTTGAAGCAAGGGATTGGTAAGTTTTATCTTATGGTTCTGATTTGTTTCATGAATCCTTCCTAAAAGGTAGTTTGAGTTTGAATTAACTTGTCTAATTCATAGCATGCTCAAAATCCTATTACATCTACAATAGGTCCTATACCAATGGATGGCACTGATATAGATGAAACTTGTTTGAGCATCAATTCCATTGCCATTAACACATCTCAAGGGTGATAACATCTCTTCCACATTAAGTTATGGGTGGAGGGTCAATCTCTCCATGTCATCATTGATAGTGGGAGCTAGAAGAACATCATTATGCAAGGAAAAACCTTGCACTTAGGCCTGACCATTGAAACACATCCTAAACCATACTCTTTGGTTTGGCTTTAGTAGGAAAAAGATATATATGTCTAGTGATAATACACTTTCTTGTACAAAGTCAAGTCCATGGAGGACAAAGTGCCCTAGAAGTTCATGCAACTTAGGTTCATGACATTTTTCTTGGAAGGTTATATTTGTATCACCATAATGCTTCATATCAATCCAAGCTACAAATTTGGACTATTCATATCAAATTTCACATCTTCAACCTTATGGAGTCACCTCTAATGACCAAAATCACTTTGGTCTCTACCAAACAATTTCACAAGCTCATCTTACATAACAAAATTCTATGCTAATCATGGCCACCCAAAATCACCTACGTAAGAGAGAAAGCATGAATAGGAAACGTGCCAATCCACTTAAATGCACCCACAAGAACAATAACATAGTAAGATACTACAACAATTCGGAGACATTATGGAAGATCCAAAAAGGTATTCCAACACATTTTGTGATAAAGCATCACATTGATTTGGTTCCTATATCCCCTCTTCCAAATTGTCCACTATGTTAGGGGTTCATTAGGAGAATATGATGATTTTTGGTGCAAATTGCAGGAGCTTCCAAATCAAGGTGAGATTGTGCCAACCTATACTCCATGTGGGAGATTGATAGTCCTTGTGCCATAGAAACATGGTACTTAGTGACTATGCATTGACTATAGCATGCTAAACAAGATAATGATGAAGAATCGATACCTAATATTATGCATTATGACCTCTTCAACCAACTTCAAGGTCACAATAATTCACCAAGATTGACATGAATTCAAGATAGCATTAGTACTAGTTAATTCTTAGGATGTTTGGAAGATACCATTCAAAAAAGCAAAAAGATTGTAAAAATGGTTGTTGTGCCCTTCGATTTGACTAATGCACTAATAACATTCATGTAATTGATGGATGATATATTTAGGCCCTTCCTCAACTACTTTATCATCATCTACTTTCATGGCATACTCATCTTCAAAAAGAATTCAAAAGACCGTGTGGAACACATTTATTGTGTCTTAGACAATCTACACCAACACAAGTTACAAGCCAACTAAAAAAAGTGTACATTTTGTGCCACACCTATGAAATACCTAAGCTACATAATTGACCGTGAAGGCATTCATGTAGATCTAGATAACATCGAGGAAATCCAAGATTTTCCAATGCCGTGCAATCTTACTAAATCAAGGAGTTTTCTTGGACTTTCTAACTTCTACTTAGGCTTGTCTTGGTTTCACACAAATAAATTTTCTCTTAATCAGATCATGTGTGCCAAATCAACATTCTAATGGACACTTCCACAATAATGAACTTTTGATGATCAAGATTCACACTAATGAATTTGATTATGTACTTGGCATGGTTCTCACATAGCATGGACATCCAATCATTTATCACTTAGAGACATCTAGTGACATAGTTCAACAATACTCCACCTATGAAAAAGAATCATATGTTATTGTGCAAGTAGTAAAGAAATGGTGCCACTGCATTTTGGGTAAGGAGACAATCATGCACTTTGATCATAAGTCACTTTAGTTCCTACATATGCAAAACAAGTTTTAGAATGCATGCCACATGAAGTGGATAATTTACTCGTTTTAGTTATATCTAGTGATAAAGCACAAGAAGAGAAAGAAAAATAAGGTTGTAAATTTCATTATTTGACCATCAGTACATGCAATCATCACAATGTGAAGATGAGCAACCATAACTTTGCTAACTAGGCAACTCCTACAAGTAGCATACAAGGAATTTGGGAAAGCGTGTACAATCTTTGTATAGAGGGAACAACTTCAAGAGTTCTACATGTTCAAAAAGCTTTGTTATAAGCTTAGGCATCTCTATGTTCTTGATGGCACACCTCACCAAAGACTCATCTAGGAGGCATACTATGCTAAGACAATAGGACACTTTAGAGTTACCAAGACACTACAACATTACAACAACACTTTTATTGAATGCACATGCGCACAAGTATCAAATACCACATAAAGTAGTATATTCCTTGTTGCATCACCAAGCCCATGAAGAGGAAGCCAAGACTTCACAAACATATGTTGGTTCCATCCAGGCCTTGGGAATCTATCATCATGGATTTCATGATTGGACTACCTATGAAATAACACTCGAATGACTACGTTTGTCATAATGGATAGGTTCTCTAAGATGGACATCATAGTTGCCTACAAGAAGAGCATAAACATGAAATAAACCATGTGTTAAAGTTCTTTAACCATGTTTGGGATCATTTTGGGTTAACAACATCCATTATGCATGATTGTGACCTTCATTTTGTCAACCACTTCAAGAAAGCTTTGTGTCATTTGATGGATACACAATTGGACTAGTATACAAGATTTCATCAAATTATGTAGACTTTCATGATGCTATAAATTAGAAAGAGTTATTTATGGAACCATCATGTTGAAAGAATTCAAACCCAAATAGATGGACAAATAGAAGTTGTTAACCTTACACTTTTTCATAGATTGCCTATGTACAAGAGTGCACATATACACACTTAGGATGATAGGTTTCTATACATTCCACATGCCTATAATAGAGCTTTGCACAACTCAATGGGGTATAATCCACTCTAGACTTAACCTGGTTGTGACACCCCTAAACATATCTTACCATGTAGCATCCATCATAGATTCACGTGCATAACAAAGGGAAGTGGACAAGGAACAAGAGTTTTTGCATCAAATTCAAAATACTCATCAACAAGTTTAGTAGATTCTCTCATGTCAATCGCTAAAGTACAAAGAGTGCCATGACTCACACCACACACATTGTCAATTCAATGTGGGCAATAAGGTATGGTTATATATTTATAAAGAACGCTTCAAGGGTCCATGCTACAAGTTCAAGCCTCTATGCTATAGTCTATACACCATCCTATATGTAGCTAGAGAGAACAAATATGTTCTTGACGTACCACAATACTTGAGTTTGCATCCATACTTTGATGTGTAACTCCTTAAGCCTTATTTTCCACCTTTGATTGACGTAGCAATAGCACAACATCCTTTAGATTTAAATCATGAATGCTTGTACCAAATTCCAAAGGACCAGATTATTAAAGTGACAACAATGTGCACCCACCAAGGCACACATCAATTGTTTAGAGTGATCAAGGTAGGGCACATTACTACATTTTGTGCAGTGAGAGCCATTAATTGGGTTAATTTAGCATCATTAGATGATTTTTTTTCTTTCCTTAATCGAAATTGCATCACATTGGGATGTGAAATATTCAAATTACATGGTTTTTAATATTTTGGTTTGTACTGCCCGAATTTTGTGCCACCTTTTAAATTTGGGCAAGTCATTTTAGGTTTTACTTTGTTATTGTTTACATATTTATTAGTGGGGATTGAGAGATTATTGTGGATCTCAATGCATAGTAGGTGAGTCAGATTGGGGACATGGTAGAGTGAACAGTATGTTTTCACCCTTTTGGGATATACCTATTCATGCCCCCAAGTGTAACAATGGAGTGTTGGAATTTGTGTGCTTATTAGAGATTTAGATGGATCAAGCTATTGTCTAAGTTTTGCATGGTCAAAATCTTACATGTAAATGAACCAATTTTTTTTGGTAAGCCACTTCCATGTTCAAATTTCCTTGCATCCATTTATGTGCAAGTTTGATGTTGGATGTCATTTTCATCCAAGTTTTGCATGGTCAAAATCTTACAGGTAAACGAACCAAATTTTTATGGTAAGCGACTTCCATGTTCAAATTTCCTTGCATCCATTTATGTGCAAGGTTTGATGTTGGATGTCATTTTCATGGCCGAATGGATGTTTTTTTAATTTTATAGAGTAAATGAAAGGTCCAATAATTGTGCTCCCTTTGGTTGAGTAAACGAAAGGCCAATCAGTGGGCAATAAAAAGTTAGGAGGTGGCTCGGCTTTGGTCTAGTCATATAGTTTGCATTTGTGTTTAGGAGGTTGTAGGCCTAGTCTATTTTTCTGGGAGAATGTTCAAAGGGCGGTCATGTGGAGGAGTTGAACCTTCACTTTATTTTTCAATAAGTCTTTTAATGATATATATAATTTTTAATTTATTTTAGTAATTTCAGCTCTAATGTCACATAAAAAATGTGATGCAAATTTAAGGCAGAAATCACACAAAGATGGCATAACTAAAAATGTTTAGTTGCTTCATTTGTGCACTACTCTTATTATGCGAATAAGACCCTAGTTATGGTGCTAATTACACTTCATGTAGTAGTGGCAATACACTGATTGGGCTAAATCGTATGTAACATTTAACAATTTTAGGTTTAGTTTCTACAACTGACCAAAGACGTAATGAGGACCATTGCTCCTCAAGAAGGGGCAACTAATCCAAGCATGACTTATGCATGGGTCTACACACTTTTGGCATGGAATTTGAGTCTCTCATGCACACAATATTCCATGGCTCATGTGTAAGCTAGCGGTACTTTCTTGAGTTATTGTCAAACCTTTCTCATGCTGCACAAAAACATTGCACATGCACATATGGGTTGTGTGTGCAACACATCTACTTGTAGTATGCATGTATCACTTGACTCGCTTCGTGGTTCCTCTCTAAGTTGCTATAACACTTTGTTGCTTAACACATAAGCCTCGATGTTGTTACGCATGAACTTACACACTCAACATTCATGTGTCATGTTTCTTTTGTCACACAACATGACAACTAGCACTCTTTAAATTTGTGGCATGTCAAAATATCTACCAGTAACACCACATACTTAGAAGTCCAACCATGCAATTGCAAGAAGTTCAACCATCGTTGAGCTAGAAGATGAACCGCCATCCTTTTGTAACTTTTGTCTGTTGTAACCACTTCTTGTTATAATGTATGTATTGTAACTATCTAATCCATAGGAAATCAGAGATGAGAGATCACACACAAACCATATAAGATATTTTTAGCATATTTTTTTGTATTTGACATTCATGCACATCTATAGTTCTATACTCTTTCATTCAATCTAGACAAATCAACAAGAAATATTTCCTCTTATAATCACAAAAAATCATATTCTTAATCTTAATATTACATATAATTATATGTTTACCAATTCCAAATATTAAATAGTTATATTATTCAACACATCAAACTTTATTTTGGACATTTTACTTTACTACCAAACATAGCATTGGCACTATACCAACATCATGAAGCCCTTAATATAAATCGAATTCTACCCTATTGAAATGTTTTGGTAAAGAATACAACTCCTAATAAAAGAGGAGTTGGCACACTGTTATATTAGAGAAAACCTTTGTCTCTCTCCTTGTGAGAAAGGCATATTATTCAAGCTCATTTTCTTGGTAAGGTTAGATAATGCTTCCATCCCTTAAAAGACACATATTTACTCTTAGTTCCCTCCTCCCTCAAATGGTTTGAAATTTTTAAAAAATGAGTCTTTCAACATAATACAAGTAATGAAAGCTTGGGGTTATTTTTGGATATGACCATGGTTAGCCAATTCAATTTTATGTTCAATCAGTAAATATGGTGGAAGATTTGGCCATTCAGTAAGGCCTTTTCTTGGGTCTAGACAACTTTTTTATATCTTGTGATCGAGTAAGATTCTAAATCATATAGTTTGAGATTCGAATGAAGTATAAATAATAATAATAAATATTCATTGTAAGGTAAGTAAATTTTTTTTAAAAATATATATGAAATAAAATATTATTAAAATAATTATTATTTATAAAAATAATTTAAATAAATAATAATTATTTTTTCAAATCAAAAATTGTATTTATTAAATTTTAAAAATAAAAATATAATAATTAAATAAAACTTTTAAACTAAATTATAAATAAGAATTAAAGACTCTGTATTTCTAACCATAAAACTTATAAATCTGTACATTCCCTGGATTCAACAATGCCCTGTTGAACCTGCTGGCTCTTTCCCTAAGATCTTTGTAACCACTATGTGATATATAATTAGAAACATAAATTCTTTAATCCTTATTTACAATTTATCTTAAAGTTTTATATAATTAATATGGATTTTTCCCACGTTTATACGTTCCATGGATTCAATGTTGACCTGCTGAACCTGTTGGCTCTTTCCCTGAGATCTTTGAAACCATCATGTGTAATATATGTTTGGAAGCCTAGATTCTTTAATCCCTGTTTACAATTTATCTTAAAAGTCTTATTTGAATGATATGGATTGCTGTAAGTTTAAAGTCTTTTAACATTAGGATGCCCAGTTATTTTTAGCTGCATTGATGCTGCAGGATTGAGAACACATGGTTGTTTTCTCACAGTAGATGTCTGGTGTAGTGGACATTTCCTACTGGCCAACATCTCAAACCTTGAGAAAGAACTTGTTTGTAATTTTATATTAAAAGTAATAATATATTCAATAAAATTTAAGTAACTTAGATGGTCAATTAAAAAGGTGGGTGGAAAGGAATATATGGTAAGCAACATTTCAAAAAAGAAAAATGGTCTACAAAAATACATTAACAGTTTAGGTTGGTCATACTACCAAATTCATAAAGAATCATCGTCTTCGCTTTGTCCATTCTTCCTCCTTTTCCTTTTCCTTTACCTTGAACAACAGTGTTTTTGGAAAAAAAAATCAATGGCAAAAGAGGAAATTAAAATGGAAGTGGATGAACAATTTTTTTCATACCTTAACCTGAGCACCGCCACGAAGAACTTCGGACTTTTTCTTTACCTTTAACAGCAGCATTTACTAATTTTTAGTAAAGAATCAATGGCAAAAGAGGCTTTACCTTTAACAGCAGCATTTTTGGTAAAGAATCAATGGCAAAAGAGGAAATTGAAATGGAAGTGGATGAACAATTTTCACATACCTTGATCTGAGCACCGCCATGAAAAACTTCAATGAGAATAAACTTGGGCAGGGAGGATTCAAATCTGTTTATCAAGAGGTTTTGTAGGTCACGACGGAGGCTCCGTCAATCACTGCTAAACGATTCTCTGGAGCATGAGGAACAACAAGCGGCCATGAATAACTTCAGCGAGGAAAATAAACTAGGGGAGGGAGGATTCAAATCGTTTACCAGGGGGTTTTTGTAAGTGAGGACGGAGGCAATGGCGGCTAAACGATTCTATTGAGTCTAAGAAACAAGAAGGAAACAAGCACGAATACGTTGCAGATGTGAACAGAATCACATGGGAAGAATAACGTAACGTGTTTTGGCTCTCGAGATGGCGCCACCAGAAGGACGATTTTCTGGTCGTTTATGAGTACATCTCAAGTCTGGACAAGCAAATTTTGGAGGATTTGAGTGTTTTGGATTGGCTTCGTACCTACATTATTGTGTGTACTAATGTATATTCACTAGGATTGTGACCAATGTATACTCCACCTAAGTAACGTAAATATCTTAAATATATATTTTTTTGGAAAACATCAGGATATATTGATTTTGAGGTGTCTATTTTGAGTTTGTCATATATTTATAAATGATTAATAACTCAATTACAGATGGTTTCAATTTAGTTGTATTATTCTGTGATGTTCAAAAAAATCTTTTTTGATATATAAAAGAATGTTCAAATTTTATTGTCGGCTTACGATATTATGATTTTTGGATTTACTTTTCCAATTTAGAAAAAAAAGCTTTCATATCATAGTCAAATGGACATTAAACTTATGGTTGAAACTACCCAACGATGATCAAATGGATATCAAATTTAAGATTGACCATTAATTATTGACATCTCATGAACATCAAGGTTCACCACCATCCCCGATTGCTATTGTAGGTTACATCTATCAACATAATAATATTTAGAATAATAACAATTAATAAATACTTTATTCAAATATTTTACAAACAAATGGTTTGCTTGAATTTTTACAAACACCCGTTCTCTAATCCATGAGGATTTGGATTGACTTCATCATCCAACAAGAGCAAACACAATCTCAATCAACAATAGGGCTTTGAAAGTTATATATCATGTATGGTGGCAAAACCATCGCTTCAAGTAGAGAGAAGTTACGTAACCATTAGTATCTTTAGAGCAGCTAGTACAAAATTGTCGGTTTGCATTACCCTATAGTTTTGCCCATTGTAACCATACAAGTACAGTAATGAAAGGGGAAGTTGTCTCTTCAGTTCCTAAGTTGACTATGTTGTTCCCAAAATCTGTCACTCATTTTTGGGACAACATATGAACTATTTTGGTCCAGCATGCCAAAATTCTCTCTTCCCCTCCTCAAAAATTATTCTGAATATTCAAATTCTCCATTATTCAAGCTTTCTCAGGTTTCTAGGGACTCAGCAGGCTTGTTTCTACGGACTCCACAGGCTTATTTCTACAGACTCTGCAGGCTTGAAACTATGGACTCTGCAGGCTTATTTCTATGGACTATGTAGGCTTGTTTCTACAGACTCTGCAGGCTCATTTCTATGGACTCCGCAGGCTCATTTCTACGAATTCCACAAGAAAGAAGCAAGTTTTCAACACTTAGGCAATTTCAATCGATCGGTTCAATCAAGAAGTTCAAAGGAAGGTCTTCCAAAAGCCCGAAGGACAAGTGCCCTTGCGGAGGGCAAATGGGACAAAAGAAATCTTTCGGAGGGATTTTTCGCTGTGGATTTTACAAGTGAAATCATTCAGACAAAATTCTGAAGGAATTCCTTCAGAAATTTTGTCCGAAGGAATGATCAAAGGCCCGACAGAGGGCCTGAAGGACAAGTGCCCTTGCAGAGGGCACTTAAGAGCCAAAAGGACCTTTGCGACTTTTCTAAAAGGCAATCTTGGAGATCAAATAGCCCTTGAGGAGGGCAGGTGATGAGCAAAATAGACCGTTTCAAAAGGCTGAAAGGGTAAGGTTTTCTTCAAAAAAGTGAACAACGCAGAAAAGTTGGAATTCCTTCGAGAAGATTTTTCGGAGCAAAAGTCTGAAGGAATTTGCCCAAAAGAAAAAAGCCCGAGGGTAGAAAGCGGCTAAGGCAAAGGAAAGGTTTCCTTCGGACATTTTGTTCGAAAGATTCAAGGAAGAAGGCTCCCTGAAGGACCCCAAAGGGCAGGTACCCTTGCAAGGGGTTCTCAGTGACTAGGAAATGGACCTTTCCAAAAGCCCGAAAGGACACCTTCCCTTCGGAGGGATTCAAAGACTAAGCTTGGTCGAAGGAAGCCCGAAGGAAATAAAGCCGAAGGAATTGACCAAGGGGTGACATGCCCATGAATGTCAAAGTTGGGCACCGTGAACTAGCCGTTGGCTTTCCAAGTGGTGACGAGCGCGCGAACATCAACGTCATGGCAATGAAATAACCATTGATATTTAAAATCTTGAACGCAGACCCGAATGCATTCAAAGGCCTTAACACCAAAAGGAAGAACCACTGAGAGAAGAGCCGAAGGAGCCAGCAAAGCTGGGAAGGTAGCCCCGAGAGCTCAAATTCTAGGAAAAGACAAAACCAAGTAGAGACAAAGCTGGGAAAGGACAAAAGTCAAGAGTGAACTCAACGACCAGCTGACGAGGGAGCTGAAAGAGCTAGCAGAAAGGGAAAAGATAGCCCGAGAGCTCAAATCACAACAAGAAAGAGGAAAGACTAGAAATATCTATAGGAGTTATTTCCAGTAGGTGGAATAGTCCACCAAGTAGATATTTGAGCTTGTAAACATTAAAGGTGCGGCCTATTTTTCTTTCTTGGAGTAAAGGCGAAGTGGACAACTACGTAGACATGAGGAAAAGAACCAGATGACCCAGGCCTAGGAGAAGACATTTGAGATGAATCAACACGCCACAATTAAGGTAGACGCCATGTTCCAGCATGGCCCTCTTTGACTCAACTGAAAATGCATTCAAGGCATTGAATATAGCATGGGCCGTTCCATGAAACAAAGTGCAACCTTTCTGGGCTGCTATATATTGTAAATCTCTTCTTTTCACAAAGGAGATCTTTTTTTGATGAAAAGAAGCAAAACTCTGCCAAAATTGAGAGGCTACCACTGAGACTTTGAGCTCATGGTGTTAATCATTTTTCTTTGTTTGAATGAGAAAGCAAGTTACTTTTAGACTTTGTGCTATCATAGCTTGTATCATTTAGGAGACTGTTCTTATGTCTGTCTTTTGAATGTGTTCTTGTCCATTCAATCAAATAAGCAGAGCTAGTGGAGATAATCAAGAAGGTGCCCTGAAGCCAACTGTGGGAAGACTTTGTGCTGTCTACAATTGCCTTTAGTGTGTTTCTTTATTTTCTATTTATGTGTAAAAGACCTTGGGATGACTTTGTGCCCTCATTGTCTTTCGTATTTCACTCTTTGGGCAGCTGAAGTGGAGACTTTGTGCTACACTTCATTCTGCTGGTTACTGCATCCTGTTACCAATTACTTGCCACTATTTGAAAGAACTCCTGCTATTTGCTGCAAGACCACTTCGAAAAGAAGAGAAGTGCCTTCGGTGTCTTCACCAAGATTTCTCCTTTGTTTGTGAGCATCATCTCTGAAAGAAGAGATATGGATGGTGTTACCCTACCCCTGAGTATTATTTTCTGCATATATTTATAGTATATAGCCCATTCATACTTATAGGGAACCTCCCCTTGATGAGAGGAGAGATTTGTCCCATTTTGATGTGGTAAACCTGCACATTCGGCTGACCAATCTTCCTTTCTATGGTTGATCAGACCTATTTTGCTCATCAGTTAGCTGATTGACAAAATATTCATCCAACAATTTTTTGGCGACTCCACTGGGGACTTTAACGTGCAGTTTGAAGCCTCAAGTTTCAAATTGAAGCAGTTCCTACCCTTATCCATTATAGACTCTGGCGACTCTGCCTTGTGTCTTATCCATTATCATTATAGCATTATCCATTTCCATTATATACTCTGAGCTGCAAAACTAGAGACGCTACAGATCGGGCATTTCATTTCAAAAGTCAATTCTCTGCCAGCTCCATGCCAATAATTTTTGGTGACTTCACTTGGGAAGAGTGAGTAGTTTGAAGCCTCAAGCTTCAAATTGAAGCAACACCAGTTCTTTTCCATGTTTACTATTTCAATCTGGCAGCTCCACGGTATACAAGAAACTAGAGATCCAAAGGTGTTGTTGACCATATTTTTGAGTTAGTGCAGTAGAGCAATTTTGAGTTGTTTCCTCCACAACCTCACCTTCAACAAACTAGGAGTCTTCCTCCTACCAACACCAGGTCACCAACACAAGGCAGAGCTTCTTTTTCCTCTGCTAGCAGAGCTTTGCCCATACATACCCCACCAAGATTTGTTATCCCCCCTTTCCATAATCATACAATGGCATTCAAGGCCCTTGGGGTAACTCTTTTGGCCCACTCAATTTAACTCCACCTCTACATGAGCTACCACGTCGTTCCAGGAAGAATTTCCCTAATTTTTTGGTGATGAGAGAGTTCACCCTGATAAACACATTGCAGCCTTCAGCATAGCCTGTGGTGTGATAGGCGTGGAGTATGAAGACGTAGCAGTCATGCTATTTGTGAAAACATTGCAAGGCGCTACTGCAGACTAGTTCTACCATCTGCAGGCTCAGTCAGTGACTGACTGAAACACTCTCAAAGCCAAATTCGAAGCAAGTTTCAATCCTGCAAAAGATGTGCATGCCCTGTTGGCTTAGCTCATGCAGATGAAGGAAGAACCTCATGAGCCTATGAGGGATTTCATTGCTAAGTTCAACAAGCTGAGGAAATGAATTCTTACAATTTCTCAGCTAACCCCTGAGAACCTTAAATATTTCTTCATTAACTCACAGCTTTCAAAAGTGAGTTTTCTACTGAGACGTGTTGGTCACATAGACCTTGCTATTGTTTACGACTTGGCTACTGAGGTGGAAGATGATCTTATCTTGGCAGGGAAGATAAGAAGAGATCTTAATAGAGGTAAATCTTCTTCATCCTCTGAATATCCATCTACAAGCACCACTGATCAAATGGTGCAAAAGCTGGCAAATGAATCGCTAGCCTTGAAAAGACAAATGGCCCAAGGTATGTCTACTCCTCCTTATCGAGATATGCCAAGGAGGACATTTCAGAACCAATCATATCAAGGCAATGCTGCTAGGAATCAAGGGCAGCCAAATCGTCTTCCTCCCCCTCAGGGTAACCTTGCCATTGAAACACCTCCAACAAATTCAGTAGTTGGATATCTTGAAATAAAATCTAATTTCTCATTCTAGCCTAAGTTGAACCTAGAAGATGACATTAATCTCTTCACAAAGGGAGCAAAAGAATTAGCTGGCGACTCCAACATTGGTTTCCTGAATTACTAAGATGAACCCAGAAGAAAAGGTGAAGCGTTTGAAGGAGCATACGTTGTATTCACCTGGTCCAAGAATCAGTCAGCCCAGCAAGCTGATAAAGAAAAAATAGAGCGAGCTCAGCCTACGATTTCAATTACCAAACGAGGAACTCCTTTGCCTTTCCAGCCAAAGAACCTGGTGATTGTTAAAAAAGTAAGTACCTCAAGTATAGCTTCACCTTCCACTTCAATTTCACAGATTAGTCCTCCCCCCTAAAAACCAAAAAGATGAATTGCCTTCCTCTGTTCCTAGTCCATTTTAGTAATTTGACATAATCGACCTTGTCAAGAAATCCAAAATTCAAATGACTGAATTTGAATTCTTGCAATCTAACCCTGAATAGTTGGATATGTTAGTGGAATGTGTGAGGAATAAAATCGTCCCTGCAAGACCAACTGTTCCAAAAGTGACTCCCACGTCTACCAAGAATAACCTTGTCATTACTCCTCATGCTGCCCCCGAAAGGACTGAACCATTTTATGTCTCCCTGTTGATAAATGGACATCAGCTAAACAATTGCATCATAGACTCAGATGCATCAGATAATGTCATGCCTGCCAAAGTAGCTGAATCCCTTGGTCTCACACTGACCAAGACATCTGGGAGATGTTAATCCATGGAGAACAAATAAGTGCCACTGCTGGGACAAATTAAAGACACCCAATTTGTATTTGCAGCATTCCCAGAAAAGAGAATCAAGATGACAATCTTAGTAGCTGATGTCCCAGCCTCATACGACATTCTTCTTAGATGAAATTTTTGTAAGGTTGTTGGTGGCGAGTTAAACCTGTCTGAAGCAAGGATCCCAGTCAAAGGCATTATGCAGAGATTGCTCCCTGAGAAGGAAGCAAAATATGTGGTCACTAAAACATCAGCACCTGAAGCTCAAATTTTATTTGAGTCATCAGGCATGGGTAATTATTTCTTGACCATAGAGGATATTCATGTTTCAGTTGATAAAACTTTTGAAAATAATAGTCTGAAAACTGGTTCAGACAAAACAACAAAAAATAGGATAGAGCATGGTACAAACGCAGAAGAATCCCTCCTTCCAAGCAAGGAGAAATCTAAGGAAAAATTAGTCTCAAATGAGGTATGGATACTAGAATTTGATGGCCGTTATTCCTCTACCAGTTTAGGAGCCAGGATTGTGTTGATATCTCTTCAAAGAGATATTTTTCCTTCATCATACAAGTTGCAGTTTGGCAATACTAACAATACTGTTGAATATGAATCTTTGCTACTCGGGTTGAAGGCTACTCAAGACAAAGGTGTCAAACTCCTTCATGCCAAAGGAGATGTCGAGCTGGTGGTTTGTCAGGTGAGGAACCTGTGTCAAACCAAGAACAAAAGATTGTGCCATTACCACAATCTGGTATGAGATCAAATTGAAAATTTTAAAGCTTTCAATATTTTTGCAGTGCCCAGATAGCCTCATAATCATGCAAATTCATTGGCTATCCCTGCAACTATCATGGTTCCTCACACCGATTTCAAAGATAATAGGTACACTATCAAACTGGTCTTTCGACCAAGTGTGCCTGATAAAGCTAATCATTGGCAAAAATTTGAAGTTGACAATCAAATCACGTGCTTCACTGGACCAGAAGAGCCACAAGCTATGGTAGTGGACCATACTGCTACGCGCCGAAGTCAGAAAAAAAAACTCTTCACCAAAAAAGCAAGGATTTATGGTTTTCAGATTGGAGACCACGTCTTGCCATGGGGCAAGAAGAAAAAACCAAAAGGAGTGCATAGAAAATGTGATTCCTAGTGGAGAGTTCCATTCACCCATCACCGATTCTGGGGAGAAAATGGTTTCTTGCTGGTTTATCAAGACGAAATGCCATTTTCATTGCCTCACAATGGGCAACATCTGAAGCACTTCAATTCTTGAAGTATCAATTAAGATCATCTGTACATATGTATATTTGTATAGTCTTTAGTTCTATTTTGTGCTTTTCATTTTCATTTTTGGTGCCTTTCTTTTTTGGGTAGCATGACTTCGTAGCCCAATGGCATACTTAAAGGCACTGGAGATTTTGGTTTCTACTCCCCTCAGTTGTTTCAAAATTTCAACTGAAGGAAGTTCCCCAACTGGAGCCAGTTGTTGTTCCCAAAATCTGTCACTCATTTTTGGGACAACATATGAACTATTTTGGTCTTGTAAGCCAAAATTCTCTCTTCCCCTCCTCAAAAATTATTTTGAGTATTCAAATTCTCCATTATTCAAGATTTTTCAAGTTTCTACGAACTCCTTAGGCTTATTTCTATGGACTCTGTAGGCTTGAAACTACGGGCTCTGCAGGCTTATTTCTACGGACTCTGCAGGCTCATTTCTATGGACTCCACAGGCTTGTTTCTATGGACTCTACAGGCTTGTTTCTACGGACTCTACAGGTTTGTTTCTATGGACTCTGTAGGCTCATTTCTATGGACTCTGCAGGCTCATTTCTACAGACTCCACAAGAAAGAAGCAATTTTCCAACACTTAGGAAATTTCAATCGATCGATTCAATCGAGAAGTTCAAAGGAAGGTCTTCCAAAACCCTGAAGGACAAGTGCCCTTGTGGAGGGAAAATGGGACAAAAGAGATATCTTTCGGAGGGATTTTCTATCACAGACTTAACAAGTGAAATCCTTCAGACAAAAGTCTAAAGGAATTCCTTTAGACGTTTTGTCCAAAGGAATGGTCAAAGACCTGACAGAGGGCCCGAAGGACAAGTGCCCTTGCGGAGGGAACTTAAGAGCCAAAAAGACCTTTGTGACTTTTCCAAAAGGCAATCTTGGAGATCAAATAGCCCTTGCAGAGGGCAGGTGATGATCAAAATGGACCGCTTCAAAAGGTTGAAAGGGTAAGGTTTTCTTTGAAAAAGTGAACAAGGTAAAAAAGTTGGAATTCCTTCGGGAAGATTTTTTGCGACAAAAGTCTGAAGGAATTTGCCCGAAAGAAAAAATCCCGAGGGCGAAAAGCGGCTAAGGCAAAGGAAAGGTTTCCTTCGAACATTTTTTCTGAAGGATTCAAGGAAGAAGGCCACTCGAAGGACCCTAAAGGGTAGGTACCCTTGTGGGGGGCTCTCGATGACTAGGGAATGGACCTTTCCAAAAGCCCAAAAGGACACCTTCCCTTCGGAAGGATTCAAAGACTAAGCTTGGTCGAAGGAAAGCCGAAGGAAATAAAGCTGATGGAATTAACCAAGGGATGATAGGCCTGTGAATGTCAAAGTTGGGCACCGTGAACTAGCCATTGGCTTTCCAAGTGGTGACAGGCATGTGAATGTCAACTTCATGACAATGAATTAATCGTTGATCGTTAAAATCTTGAGCGCAAACCTGAATGCATTCAAAGGCCTTAATGCCAAAAGGAAGAACCACTGAGAGAAGAGTTGAAGGAGCCAGCAAAGCTGGGAAGGTAGTCCCGAGAGCTCAAATTCTAGGAAAAGACAAAACTAGGAAGAGACAAAGCTGGGAAAGGACAAAAGTCAACAGTGAACTTAGTGACCAGCTGAAGAGGGAGCCAAAAGAGCCAGTAGAAAGGGAAAAGATATCTTGAGAGCTCAAATTGCAACAGGAAAGAGGGAAAGACTAGAAATATTTGCAAGAGTTATTTCCAATAGGTGGAACAGTCCACCAAGTATATATTTGAGCTTGAAAACATTAAAGGTGCGGCCTATTTTTCTTCCTTGGAGTAAAGGAAAAGTGGACAGCTGCGCAAACATGACGAAAAGGACTAGATGACCCAAGCCCAAGAGAAGACATTTGAGATGAATCGGTATGCCACAGTTAAGGCAAATGCCTTGTTCCAGCATGGCCCTCTTTGACTCAACTGAAAATGCATTCAAGGCATTAAATGCAGCATGGGCCATTCCATGAAACAAAGCGCAACCTTTTTGGGATGCTATATATTGTAAATCTCTTCTTTTCATAAAGGAGATTTTTTTTATGAAAAGAAGCAAAACTTTGCCAAAATTGAGAGGCTAACACTGAGACTTTGAGATCAGGTTGTTAATCATTTTTCTTTGTTTGAATGAGAAAGCAGGTTACTTTCAGACTTTGTGCTGTCATAGCTTGTATCATTTAGGAGACTGTTCTTATGTCTATCTTCTGAATGTGTTCTTGTCCATTCAATGAAATAAGTAGAGCTAGTGGAGATAATCAAGAAGGTGCCCTGAAGCCAACAGTGGGAAGACTTTGTGTTGTCTACAGTTGCCTTTAGTGTGTTTTTTTATTTTTTGTTTGTGTAAAAGACCTTGGGATGACTTTGTGCCCTCATTGTCTTTTGTATTTCACTCTTTGGGCAGTTGAAGTGGATTGTGCTACCCTTCATTCTGCTGGTTATTGCATCCTATTACCAGTTACTTGCCACTATCTGAAATAACTCCTATTGTTTGCTGCAAGACCACTTCTAAAAGAAGAAAAGTGATTTCTCCTTTGTTTGTGAGCATCATCTCTATAAGAAGAGAGATGGATGGTGTTGCCTTACCCCTGAGTGTTATTTTTTGCATATATTAATAGTATATAGCCCATTCATACTTATAGGGAACCTCCCCTTGATGAGAAGAGATATTTGTCCCCTTTTGATGTGGTAAACCTGCATATTCGGCTGACCAATCTTCCTTGTTGTGGTTGATCAGACCTATTTTTCTCATCAATTAGCTAATTGACAACATATTCATCCAACAGACTACAGATCCTTCAGGTGCATAAAAGGGCAATCTTGAGCATGATAAGAGGAAGTATGAAATTAGAGAAGGTATCGATGATTAGACTTGGTGGTCAGTTGATGTAGGAAGGATTGAAAAAAGGAATAAAGAGAAATTGGGTGAGAAAGATAACAAGATTCTTGTTATACTTGTTCTTTTGAACTCTTTATAATTTGTCTTTGGCCATAAGAACATTGGGAAGTTGGGTAATTTTCACTATCAACTGATTTTTCTTGATTTTTGGGTTTTTTTGACCAAAATATTTGTCCTTATTGTTTACATGATTTATATGTATTGTTTGTGTGGTTTTATACTCATGTTACAGTTTTGAATGTTCTAGCTACGTTTTCAACATAACATCACATCAATTATAAGTTCATTAAGTATTCTAATTGTTATTGTAAAACAATTATTCATAGTAGAACATCATATTGTGATACTGTAAATTCTAGCAAGAATTTGAACTTAGGAGTTTACAGAATATTTTGGTAACAAAACTAATTAAATCTTTATGTATTATGGAAAGTTTTGAGTTGATTCAATTATGACAATGACAAGATTGAAAGAAGAAAAATTGTTGTCTTGTAATCATGATATTTATATAAGGTACAATTAATAGGTGAGGGAAATGACATAAGAAGGTGAAGAAAAACTTTAAAATAGACTTTTCCCACTAGAATTATGCATGGAAAAGCATGATGAAGTCCCAACATACTATCATCAAACATTAGGAGCTCACAACTAGGAACCAAGAATGCATGGGCATGGTGGTTCATGTTCTAGCCAGGAAGTTTGGCATCAGAGAAAAGGAGCACCATTTAGAAGAAGAAGAGTTCATGGATGGGCATGAACAACCCCAAAATACAAGGATTAAGCTCAGGTAAAATATGAACATACTCATTTCAAATTTGAAATCAAGGTTGAGATTAAATCCTTTTAAGGATAACTAAAAGTTAAATTGTTAGATAGCTTGTTGAAACAAATGTAAGCGTATTTTAGAGTGCACAAAGTTACTAAAGCTATAAATATTTATTTTGCATGTCTCAATATGGAAGGCCATGGTCTACTTTTGTGGGAAAGCTATCTAGCATCTTCTTCACAAAAAATAAAAAATCTATTGTAAATAGGTGGGATGATTTCAAGGAGTTATTGAGTAAGAATTATTATTCTATTAGGCATAAAACTAATAAGAAAATCAAGTTGTAATATTTCATGTAAGGAGTAGGTCAAAGTGTGCAGGAATATGCCACGTAATTTTATTGACAACCATGCTCATGGTCTTAGGCTTAGAGGATGAATACAACTTGACTAAGTAATTAGGAGGTATCCATATATGCCTAAAGAGATAGGTCATCTCAAGTAAGCCAAAATACATTGATGAGGCGTGTGTGCAAGCATACTACATTTAGGAAGAGAAAAAGCAAGGAGAGGGGGAACACTCAAATAAAAATCAGCCCACAAACTAGTGTGAGAAAGAGTAAATCCAAACTTACAAAGCCTTCACGAAGGGTAAGAGGAATGCCACAACTTTGTATAGTTATAAAGATCCAAAGAACCATTGTAGCCATTATGTTATATGCTAAGTGTTCGAAGCTACATCTGGAATTACATTAAAAAAAAAATTCCAAGGAGGAATCTAAAAGATCTTTGGCATATTTGAAAGAGTAATAAAAAATAGAGATAAATGGAAATTATGATATGGACGAGAAGTTAGGTTGCATCTACTAGTAAAATTTATTAAATGTACATAATTTAAGTTAACTTAGGATATTTTTCTATACTAAGGTTAGCTAGTGCACATAGAACACAATTAAGATAAGAATTAGCCTATATGTTATCTAATAAGAAGTCGCCTCTTTATAGGCCAATTAGATTTACCTATTTTCTGTCCAATAAGAGAAGGGGAACTAGCTCTTGATTAAACCATCAATACTCTCTCCATCTATGTATTTTGGGGTTGAAATGGTTTTTTTCTTGAATGCAATCTATTTTTGTTTGTCATTCATTTTTATAAGAAGCGTCATTATTATGAGGAGATGATATGTACTAAAAATTTTATCTTGGGTTGATCCCCATTTTCTACATGGTATTAGTGTCAACCTTTTTTCAAACCATTTTTGTGAATATTTTGTTGTGATTCAAATTTATCATACATTGTTGTGAATATGTAATCTTGATTTAGCTTTCTCACACGTTTCTACCCTTTGCAAGCATGTTTTCAATATTCTAGCACATTGTTGTAAATATTTGATCATGTTTCAACTTTATCACACTTCTTAAAGCTATTTTTAACCCTTTGGCATACTAATTTTCTTAAAAACCTTTTGGGTTTTCTATGTTTGACAAAAATTGATCTTTTTGGGAATTTTTTGTTGTATTTCAATTTTTGATAAAAATCAATGCTTTTTTGGGCAATGACAATTATTATATGCATAAGTATAATTTTTTAAGAGAGCATTTGAAGGTTTAGAGCCTGCAAAGAATCACGAGGGGAAGGGATTTGCATAGTTACCCTGATTTTTTTGCAAAAATTTCTCAATTACAGGGTAGTGTCATGATTATAAAAATTTATCCTTTGAACCTACTTTTAGTAAAAAAAAAATCGTGCTACCAGGGTCTAGGGATATTTAGTGGAATTATTTTTAATTTTTTAGGCATCTAGATGCCAACTTTGACCCTCCCAAGTTTACAACTCCCCTTCCACCACATCTACAAGGAACCTCATTCAGACAACTTTCAAAGTGGCATATATATATATATATATATATAGGATTTTCCACATCTTTACTCATCTCAGTTTGATACTATATAGATCACATATTTATTGTAGTGGGACCCTCTAGGCCTTTCTCGAGCAAAGTCTTCAATTAGACATATATTTTGACTGATAACTATTTTTCCAATGCCATTTTTTTTAAAGTAGCTATTTGTCATGTACTTCCCAGATCTCTGTTCATATCAGTTTCTTTCTAAAATCAGGAAGAAATAACAAAGCCTCTAAAATTATCTAAATTTCCCTAGTTCTACATTAAAGAAATCACTAGAAATCAAGTTTGCACAATCAACTTTTCATGACCATATTCCCTTAATATTGCTTAAATATATATGAAGTGACAATTATTCAGAAAGATCTTAAAATTATCTTTCTAACATTTGATGTAAGATTCATCTCAATCATAAAATCTAGAATCATGAACAAAGCCTCCAAAGTTGATTGTTTTTTCCTAATTCTATGTCTAAATAATTAGATTCACAAGATCAACACTGCACAACCATATCTCCCTTGATATTGTTCAGAGTCATTAGTGTGACCACTTTTTGAAAATATCTCAAAAAGCTCTTTCCAACCACACAAATATCACCTAAATCAAACCTATGTGTGAGGATAATGACCTTTTGCAAGATGTATGCATTTTTAAAAAAAATAATATGCAATATTACAATATTAGCCAAAAAAAAGCCACTTTTCTGAAATTATAGTTCTGATGCCACTTGGTAAGATCCACACATAACAGTAGAAATATGCAAAATATAATATATGTCACACAACATAAGAGATTTTTTTGGACCAAGATTCCCTAATATGAGATATATTCATAAATGAAACAATTATCCTTAAGGTAGGGCAACACCATACAATATTCCTTTAGGAAAGAATAACTCCAAAATATATCCTAATTTATAGATTGCTACTTTGAGGTGAAAATCCTCAATTTATTTCTACTAAATAGAAGACTCTCCACTTACCCCAATATACTTAATTCCACAAGTTACCTATTTGACCCAACATATTAGACCAATATAACTAACTAATGTGTGCCACATGTCAGCATCTTCACACACACACACACACACACACACACACACACACACACACACACACACACACACACACACACATCATAATGTCATATTCATAGGAGCATAATAGTGCATTTGGGTTACCTAAGTCCATTGTTTTAAACAAATATTCCAGATTTTGGGGAATTTTGGACCACTTTGTGGAACAAGATGGATACCAAGCTCTTGGGAAGCACACTTTTCATCCAAAAAATGCTTCTAAAAATGAAAATTTTAAAATGGTATGTAACTAATAAGAGGTTAAAACAAGTATACAAAGACTTTAGATGAGTATTTGGCATATATCCAACATTCATACAACATGGCAATACATATACCCACTAACAATTCATCATTTGAAGCATGTTTGGGCTAATAACCCACCAATCCACTTGATATAACAATAGATAAACATGTATAGGTGGAGAAACAAGATTTAAAGTTAAACAAGCAATAAATTTCATTTAGAGGAATGGGAAAATTCACCTCAAAGTGAAGGAAGAATTAGAGAAGTCTTAAGCCAAGTACAAGGCTACACATAACCATTACCAAAATGAGCATACACTCAAATCAGGAAATGAGGTTTTGTTGTATTTGAGTAAATAAATGATTCAAATACAAGTTAGGAAGTTCAAACCTATAAGTTATGGACTATTTTTTATCTTAGAGTAGGTTGGAAAGAATGCTTTCAAGCTTGATCTTCCCCCATTCATGAGGATTTATTCAATAATGAATTTTTAGAGTTTGCATTTGTATGAACCATCCATGCTAGAAGAGGACAAAGAAGTAAAATTAATAACCTCTATAGAATAATTAGTTGTGGATGTGTATGGAGAGTTTGAGGAGGATGCAATGTTCTAGCAGAAAGTCAAAAAAACTTGTAGGGCACCACAAGAATCTTGGTAGGCTGGCATCAAGGATAAGACATGAAGGCAAGAAAGATGATATCTAAAAGAGAAAGTAAGGGAATTGTTCCCACATATCCTCTCCCACTAAACTTTTTGGGGACAAAAATCCATCCATAATGTATAGGTATGATCCATAAGGATTAGAAAAAATAATTTACTTCGTCATCTAATAACAACAAATCTAGATTCAACCAACAACAAGGCTCTGAAAAGAGTATTTCATGTATGGTGTAAAACATATTGATTCAAGTAAAGTGACAGTTGCATAATCACCAAAGAGGTTGTGTTACTTCCAATATCTACAGAGTGATGGTTAAAAATTTGTGGGTCTACATTAATAGAAGGTTTCAGTCATTGTAACCATACAAATATAATAATAATAAGGGAATTTGTCTCTTGAGTTCTTAAGTTGGTAGAGGGTCCTTGGGGTGCACAAAATGAAATTATTGACCATGACTCAAATAGACAATAATTCATAAAAAGAATCGATGATCAAGGTCAGTGTTTAATTGGTTGTAGGAAGGATTGTAGAAAGAAAAGTTGAGTGAACAAGATAACATGAAGCTTGTTGTATTTGTTCTAATGAACTCTTTGTAATCCATCTTTGGCCATAGTAATATTGGTAAGCCATAAATTTATCACTTCAAATTAAATTTTCCCCATCTTGAGGTTTTCTAGACCAAAATCTTTGTGTCCTTGTTGTTTCCATGATTTATATGTATTGTTCATTTGATTTTACATTTGTGTTTCAATTATAAAATTTTTAGTTATGTTTCCAATACCATGCCACATTAATTCTAAGTTCATTAAGTATTGTAACTGTTATTTTGAAGTAATTATTCAAAATATAACAACAAAAAATGATATTGTAAGTTCTGTCAAGAATTTGTAATTAGGAGTTTATAAATCATTCTCCATTATGGTATAGATTTTTTTCATGTGGTGCATAGGTAATTACTTTTTCCCTTCCAAAATAGCTATAAAACCCTTTTATAACCCTTTTTTTGTGTGTTTTACTAATCATGGTACTGATATGAGATGGTGTGGTATTGTACAAGATCGTATGGTGGTAGAGTGAACTGAGATGAATCATATTATTCTAGTGTTGACTACCAACTTATTTGTATTTTTTTACAAAATTTTCAATTCTTCATATTACACATGCTCTTACAAAAAAAAAGTGTATTCTAGGATTTTCTTGTGGGATTTTGGAGGTGTCTTATTTCTTATATTGAATTGAAACCCCAACCAAGTGATATGTGAGAAATTGAACAAAAATGGGGAATTGGAGTTTTGTGCATCAATCAAATTTAGCATTTGTACATGTCGTGCATTTATTTTCATTTCCTATTTAGTTATTTAACAATCAAACAATATATCTTTGTATAACATGGTCTCTACATATTATTTTAATCATTTAGTACACAAGGATAAATAACCCATGCACACTAAGTTAAAACTAATGTATAAGGTAGATACATGATAAATCAATCTCAAAATAGTAATCAAATGTGCCTTATAGCTTAAAAGAGAAATAAAAAAGAGAAACATTAATTGTAACAAGCTAAAACCAAGTGAAATAAAAAAGGAGGATGGAATCAGGGATACTTGAGAAAATTCTTGGGATTCTAAGATTGGAATAGTGATTTGGAAGTGACTGTACAAGTTTATGTTAAATTCAACTATCAAAATCTAAAAGGATGGATTTAATCTTTCCTATGTTGTTGTAAATTGTACCTTTGGTAGATTCGACATGCCACCAAATCTACATCACTTGTAATTGACAAATCTATTTATGGGTGTCAAATTTGTACTTTGCTAATTTTTAGATTATGGATTTTTTTGTGCATGTGCATAGCTTGATTCCATATAAAGTTGTATGATTATATTTCAAAAAAATGTAAAATAAATCATTCTTATGCTTTCTTGACCTAATTCACCTCGAAATCTCACAAGATGGAAAAAAGGAAACATTTAGTTAGCTCCGAAAACCTTCAAGGAATTACAACTAAATATTTTGCACTCTGAAATCAAAGCCAATGTAGTTTTTTTTGTAGTGTAAATAAAATATCGAGTGAGCCTCCTCTCCCAAGGTACAATGCAAATACATGAAATTTTCCATAAACCCCTCTTTTGGTACAAGTTATGATACCATAAGTCTTGAAAAATATCAAACTATCAAGGTGGAAAACTCCATCGACAAGTGTATCAATAGATTTGATCAATGGTGGCTCTAACATGAAGGAGGAGGATTCATCATTTGCCTAATAATCAAATGATGTTTAACATTCCATTTTGATACTTTATAAATGACTAGGGAGGATTTGGTATATATAATATTTTTAAGATAATACATGTTAATGTCGACCATGAAAGATTGCAAAAAACTAAAATCATAGTGCAGGAAATTAGGCTAAGGCACAAGAAGGATCTAAAAAAAAAAAAGAGGATGGATTTTGTGGGTCATTGAATATGTCCAAGATAGATTGCGCAGACTGTTGAATCTATCCCTAGAGAAATAGATGTCCATAATGTGGCAAGTAGCTTAGAAAATGAATGAATTAGGCTCAAATATGAAAACATATAAATTTGATGGAATGTTGAAAACATATAGAGGGCTCAAATTTTAAAAAGAGTCTATTATGAGCTATAAAGTGTCCAAAAATAACTAAATAAACACAAGTGGACCAAGTGTGACAAAAAATGAAAAGCTAAAATGGAAAAGTGTCATGTGTTAAAATTACATGTCTATATAATACCCCTACTTGATGTGCATAAGTGATTGAATGTATGTGTGTGTCAAAGTAAAAACCATAGTAAACTTAAGCATGTACCTTGGCTTACCTAAGGAAGGATGGATGAATCGAATGGTGCTTGATAAGGATCCCATCCACACATGTTGATGTTTCCTTGGAATATCTGACATACCTATGTACAATGGTTAACTACAAACAAGTATTCAATCCCTTATCATATCTTAGTGAATATAACATAGAAAAATATGAACATAGGACTGAATACATGTAATGGGACGTGAACCATGTTGTTGTAGCATAAAAACATCTTCTCACTCTCTTCTAACATTCAATCTGATTAGAAATTTAAGAATAAGTCTTGAAAAATAACTTTGCTTCTTGATCAAGAAAGCAAATACACGTTGTTTGGACATTTTTTTTTGCCTTCACTTCGATCACTTTCATTCAGTTCTGATCAATTTTGATCAATCTTGAAAATTCAATATAAAAGTATCTAGATATATGCCTACCTTTTGAGGTGAGGGATTATAAAACATGTAATTGTAATCACTCATTTCAGAAGAAAAGGGTAAAAAAAACATCTTGTATTACATAATATAGCCAAGGATTTGATAATCCTTGTAAAATTTGTACAAACACATGTATGTGACCATCATAAAATATAATCAAGTAAAGCTCAATATTAAAATATGTAGACAAATAATGTGCTCTTTTAAAACCACATGGAATAGATAACATCATGTAAAAGCTTAATGAGTATGTGCATCCTCATATGAGGATGAGATAGCAAGGGGCCAACAAAATGCTCAATGTATGCTATGTATATATGCAAGGTATATATTTAATAGGAAACATGAAAAGATAGATACGGGTATAATTTCCCCAATGGAAAAGTAAGATAGGGACAAAGAACATGGCCCCGAAGTGGAATGTGCCCCTAAGAGGTCTAGATAATGAAGTGCACACACAATTAGTATAACCCAATAGATGCATGGTAGAGACCATAGCAATGTAGGCACCAAGCATAATATACTGTAAATAGTAATGTGCATGATTGAGATCATGTCACCAAACATAGTATATTGTGTAATATATGCAATCAATCACAAACAAACTAAGAAACCATTAAAAAAGGACATATGACTTCACAAGACATGATTACTAGATGATCCTCTATGGACAAGGACTATACAAGGCATTGACAAACAACTTGCACAAACATGCATAAGCAGGAAATTGAACACTCATAGTCATGTAGTAGAATATATAATTCAAGTATGTAAAAATCATATGTCATAATGCAAGGTAGATATCCATGTAACACATAAGATGTAGGCACTAGAAAAATAAGATGTAATCAATGTAAATGGATCTATATGATAAATGGAAAGCAAGAAATATATCATCATAAAAATACAATGTTTAGAGATGCCCCTAGTATAAGGCATACCACCAATGTGACCTTCCCCTTGTGGTGTAGGCAAAAAAGTATCTGCATAACATCTGAAAGTCTATGATCATATATAATCTATGTATCATGCATTGCACCCACTATAAAAATACCATGAGAAGCACATGTGAAACACATATATGTAAACTGTAGCATGGACAATTAAGAATAATATGTATCCATTGACAAATTAATTTATTATGTTTTATGTTTTCTTTGGTTTTTTATATTTTTCTCATTTTTTGGAATAAACTTTCCCCTTCTTGGGAAATGTATGGTAATAGATACATCATGTGTGAAACTATCATGTGACTAGTTGTATGTATGATAATGGCACATGACTTGATATATAAACATTGGTTGAATGATAGATGAATGCAATAGTGAGAGGTGCCTTGCAAGAGAAGAAGATGAATATGAAGTTTGGGTGTTCATTACAAGAACTTGTGTACAATTTATTTGAATATTTTATTTCAACTTTTTAATTGATTTTTTATTTCAATTGATTTCTTTTTATTTTTTCAATGTCATTCTAGTATTTTCAATAAAAATATTCCCTCATATCTTCCATTTGGAAACAGGGTATATGTCACACTTATGCCAGTGCCCTTGTGAATAGTAAGTCATTATATTAAATTTTAATAATTATAGTGGCAAAGAATTCATAGTCGCGTTTCATATTGAGCTGAATTTTGAATTGTTATTTGTTTTTATAGTTTAATCCTAATGTCAGCCAATACGAGGAGGGTGGTGGCATGGAAAAGATCACATAAAATCACAAAGTGATTTGAATGTGATGATTTGTTTGAGTTTATTTAGTTAATTATAGGATATAGTTACATCATTTTTCATCAAAATTATAATTTTATTATGTTTTGTAAGACTACTTCATCATGACATTTTTTTGATGAATCTTTTAGGAAACTACTAACGAATGACAATTCATAGTTTGGTCTATCAAGGTTATCTAGTGATTTATTTATTGATAGCCCACAATGTAGACCACGATTTTACAATACACCTAAGTCGAAATAGATAGCAACACCCAAAAAGAAAAATGAGCATACACAAAGGAAGAATGACCAACCTATCAACTCCCATTCAAAGAGACATGTTGTGAAGACACTTGCCAAATTCAAAAAAATTGCTAGCATAATAATCAATTCAAAACAAGCCTCAAATGAAGGAGAAGGTTACCAGCTATTGCCAAACATGAGGTGGCATACAGTTATGGCATGGTTGTTTAGTAATTCATACACATGAATACTTAATTTTAGTGCAATGATGTTGTGTACAAATAATATTCTTTACTTAGACTTTTTGTAGGTGAGAAGCCCCATTGAATGAGAAAAATGAGTGTAAAGTTAAGGGAAGTTGTAAACACTCGAAGGAGAACATTGTGTGTTCCTCACCATGCTTTGGAAAGGTGAATACTGAGGAAAATGACATGGATAAGGAGAGTACAAAGAAATCCATACAAACAAGAGCTGGCAATAAGAATCAATTGGTGGAAACGAAAACAATACAGTATGGGAGGAGTGAGTTTATGCATTTTTTCAGTTATTTTTTCAGAAATTGTGTTGCATTGAGTTATTACGGAAAATTGTGCTTGAATAATTTTAGTTCATACTTTTAAAATTATTTTGTGTTTGTTAATATTGATAATAATAACCATCGACTACCATAGTCTGAAGTGTATTTAGTGCAATTTTATTTGTTTCATACTCATATTCAAAGTGTGTTACTTTGAATGTTTCTATAAAATACCAAGATTGTTTTGTTATGAATGGATGGTTCAGAACACATTTTTCGTATTTGGTTTCATATTTACAGTAATTTATGATATAATAGTTATTACTATTTTTTTGTTGCTTTGATATTTTTATTGACTAAATAAGACTATTTTTGTAGTCAAATTTGACTTAGTTTTAGTATTGTGTGAAATTTGTTATCATATATGAAAGTATAAGTACCCTGTACAAATTTATAGTTTATTATTATTATTAATTGGTTAGTCTGTTACATGGTTTATGTGAATGGATTTAATGTATGATTCATGGTTTTAATATTTTTTACGTAAGTTTTTGGTAATTGTATTTTGTTTCATTTTTTTATAAGACTCGTCCATTACTTATATAGCTATGTATATTCCATGCTCTTATTCAAATTAAATTTATAATCTATCAATTTTCTATATATGTATTATTGAATTTTGTCTTGATGTTTGTGAGTTTGTTTGAATGTACAGTTTGGTACACATTTTCAATATTTAGTAATTCATATTTTCAATATGATTTATAGTATACAAGTCATTAAAATTTTCTATTACTTAACACTCTTATTGACTTAATAACACAAGTTTCTTACTTAAAATTGAAATAATTTTACTATTGTATGAAATTGATTATCAAGTATGCAAGCCCTAAGTGTCATGTACAAATTTACAGATTCTTGGTATTTATTATAATGATGGATTTTTACATTCTCTCTAAAAAAAATTTAGGTATAGATTTTAGTTTAAGGAAATTTGTTTCAGTGGTTCATTTATTGTTACATCCCAGTTCTTCGCTAAGTAAATTATTTGACTATCTGCGGATATTTATAGTTGACACATCTAATTTGGTTATATTTTGACTAAGCTTTGAGATATACATTGTTATAGAACACTAGAATATTGTTTAGATTATATGATCATACTGTTATGAGTTAGTTGTAAGTATATGTTTAATTTATGATCATGTTGAATTGTCATTTCAACTACATTTTATACTATATGTTTCTCATATTGATATGATCTAACTACCTGCTTTGTTGTGAGGCTGATGTAGGAGAACCCATCCATCGAAGTGTGACGGAGGGAGAGTATCATCGAAGAAGGTGACATAAATGGATACATCAGAGGATGATAGAGAATTGGTGAGAACCTTATACACACCACAGTAGTTAACACACATTAGAAATGTATAATGAAATGGATAACCTACTATATTTATTTTTGCTTGCATTAAATAATTGATTTTTATGGTTTGCTAGCATAATTAATGATCTTATGGAACTTATTTTGTGTGATTTGCATAGTTAGAATAAATTCAGATATTGATTTATGATATTATTGGCTTTATTTTGGGTGAGTCATCATAATTATTAATATATCATTGTTAAATAATAATTATATAAATTTACAGGAATACATTATTAGAAAAAGAAAAAGAAAAAAAACACAAAAGAAAAGTAGGCAGCTTTGAAAAACGTCACATTTATGGAAAGGAATTCTAAAACAAATTTAAAGCAAAATCAAGAAATAAAAATAATGAGAAAAACAAATATAAAGGAAAGATATTAATAAATTAAAAAAAGTAAAAATCTTAAAAGCTACGACATATATCTTATAAAGGGGAATTGAAAATGAAAAAAGGTGGGTGGCATAGAAGGAAGGAGACGGGTTGGAGGAGAAGGAAGTCAACGAGCACATAGAAATGGAGAGAAGATGATCTGATTCCCATGTAGACGCTTTAACCATGGTGAAATACAATAATTTTTGTGCATAACTATTATTCTGACATGGAATTAATCTAAGCATTTCAAGTATGATTTAATTTATGTAAAACCTCTCCAGCCACACCTAGGCATTGACCCACTCCCATCTTGACTGAATAGACAATAGTCCTGAAACAATAAGTCTTTATTGTGTTTATTAAATACAACGAACTATATCAATAACTGCTAAAGCAAACTTACATTTTATTTATACAAGAATTTAGATGCCCTTTTTCTGATATTCATAACTAGTTGTGTATATGCTCTGTATATAATGTAGAGTTAACATTTTATTTACAATGATTTATATATTCCAAATCATATATTAACTCAAATTGAATATATATTATATTTTCGAAACCGTATATACTTACAAACTCTAGCTTAACCAATAACTATGATATCATATATCTTGTGAATATACTATTAACTATGATATCACCTATTGGATATCATTTTCACTTTAGAAAACATTGGATATATACCATAACAGTTTAACCATACAATGTTGATGGCATCGATGTATATATTAGCTTCAATCTTTATTGCATGGCTACATATTTAAACTATTGTTGCATACTATGGAATAAGGCATCATTGTACCTTATATGTATAAGGTAATGGCATAAATATCTTTTTCACCTCAGCATATTATATATATAAATTAAATCTTGTAAGCTATGTTTTAATTTAAATCATTGTTTTCTTAAATTGAATCATTGCATTGTAAAAAGTTTTACTATAATTGAAATTGTATTATTAAAATTTCTATTGTAATTTAAATCATTGTCAGTAAAAATGGCGATTCATTTCTTAGCGAGTCATGATTTTACAAACTCTATGGCGTCGTTATAATAGATAAATCATTGGAGTTTAGTTTTAGTCTGAGTATTAATATTATGGGCCGTTTATTTAACTTTCCAACCTATATAAAAAAAATAAATGAATCTTTGAACTTGTAAACTGAACAGTAATGGGATGACATCACTAAAATTAATAGGAGATTAGTAACAAAATCATTATTCTTAGCTGAAATGTACATAGCTAGCTATATACAACTAGATATTGAATCGATCTGTATAAATCATATGTTATATGAATGTACAACATAAAATTATGATGGATTATTGAGTTTGAGTTGTATATACAAATATATTTATAGAGAGGCTTAGCTATAAATAGTCAGATTATTACTTAGTAGCGTCGTTGTTTTCTTTACCTTATGACATCACCATATCTATCAAATTTGTTCTGTCTAAGATTTGTTTAAAAAGGACATTGTGATATATATATATATATATATATATATATATATATATATATATATATATATATATATATATATATATATATTGTTGTTTTAATAGCAAACAAGGCTAACAGTGATGTCGCTATATTAAATATAATAGGGAGTATTATGAGCTAAAAATTATTATCTTATCACCGCTTCATATCATACGTCTTATCCTCTTTAAAAGAAAAAGAAAATTTTGAGTCTGAAGTGTCTTAATAGGAATTGAAGATTATTTTAATTAAAGGCTTTTAAGAATGGTATTTCATGTAAATACTAAATAAGAAGAAGCTTTGAAAAATTAAGAAGATATGGTTATTTATATTATAACTGATTTGTATATGAACTAAAATAATAGCTAAATCTAAAAAAATAATTATAAGAGGATAGTTCTTATTTAGGCAGACGTAAAACTATGAAATTTCAACCTAGCATTCATAGACTTATACAAAAACCTCAAAATTTATTAAAGATGATGTTAGATTTTAAAACATAGTCAACCTTTTTGTTATTTAAAAGGAAGAATGACCTCATTAAAGCTCGTTTGAGAGTATTTATAATCATAGGTGTTATGTGAGGTTAGTATATTGAGAACCTTTGTAGAGTCTAATGAGACATGGGAAAGATAAGAAATCTAACAAAATCATCTATTTATATACGAATTGCATATTAATGCATAAGTATTAATGTATTTAGTATCGTGTATATGAATATAGGGGTGTACTCTTATGACTTTACCTCCACGAATAGATTTATAGACTATATTAAATAATTATGAAAAATAAAGTTTAATGAATGTATGCATTCAAACCCTTAAATGAATGACAAATTTTAGATTGAATTATCCTATGATTCATGTGTATTGAGTTTTGTTTTACTATATCTACGCATGGATTTAAGTATACAATATTAGTACATAATAAAAATAGCTATATTGCGAGTATGATTTTATCTAGTCATCAGGTGTCCGAGAGACCAAAACTATAACCATATTAAAATAGTCTTTTAAAAATAAAACGAGATGTGTAAATGAATGTTATAACAGATTTAAAAGTTCTCTATTTCTTTATAAATAATTGATTAATTGTTAGTTATATGTATTTAATATTGAATACTTGTGTGCAGTACATGTTATAAGAGAATTAATATGTGTAAATTTTTCATTATATTAACATATAATGATGCATCATGATGTGTGCTTATAAATTATGTTGCTTGAATTTTAGTATGCAATTTAAACTTAAGATATATTTGGGTGGTATAATCATGTACTTGCTTAATTGTTACAATGTATGTGGTGACTCATTTGATTCTTAAAATTATAAGTTTGGTTGTGTTTTTATGTAGTTGTGAACTATGATAGTATATGATATCATAGAGTACTACAATATAAATGTATGTTAATCTCGGATGATACAACCTATAATTGTTATGTCTAGACTCACACCTACATTTGACTGATTTAATGTAAGCATGATAGTTATTACTACGAATAGTATGTTTTGTGATATTTATAGGACTTTACGTATACATGCGTACAACCTTAAGATTATAGCATATGCTAAGTTAGTATACTATTGTGTTTTATGGGAACTATGACTTACTTTGTTATGTCTATTTAGTTAAATAAAATTTTATATTTTCATGTATTTAATACAATTTTATATGACTGATTATGGAAAACTAGTAGTTATGTCTTAGAATATTAGACTATAGTAATATGGATTATCATAAGGAGTAGTATGTTTGAAAACTAATTGTGGTAGTAAAAATCTATAGTTGAATATATATTTATTCAGGAGATATAAATTATAGTCATTATTTCTAATATGAGATAGAAAATAAGATACGATTCATTCATATGTTTGAAGGAATAAATGTATGCTTTGGTTACTCTTATATTGAGCATGTTATATGAAGTGTTTGCTAGTAGCATGTAAATTAAATGAATCTTATGGTTGAATTATATTTGACCAATCTGCATTGATGTTACAAAGTAAAGAGTGAGATGGACTTCATTGGCTTACTAGTATTACAATGACAAATGAAGGCAGACTTATCAAGTGGTGTGTATAAATTTGATTGATCTATAGATCGTTATTATTTAAAATTCATAAAACTTTAGACCAAAGTATGTTTAGTAAGATGTTATCATTTTATGAGTATAATTTATATGTTTGTGTGATATCTTGCAATAAAATAATTTTTTATGATATACTATATATTTAGTTTAGAAATCATATATCACACGAGTACTTACTTGTCTCTCTAGATTCTCATGTCGTCCGTATCTACTCATCCATGAAGGGAAGGTCATTTCCTAATGATATTAGTGTGGAGGATTGTTGATCGATGGTTAGTGTTTAAAATTGCTCGAATGATGATCTCCCTTCCCACATCAGTACCACTTATCGAAATGATACTTGATATTACCACAAATACTTAAGTTCAGGAACTATGATGTGAGAGAGCCATGTATCTTATATGTACATGTATTCAATTGTACTTATTATTGAATATTATCATAAATATTTGTAACTACTTATAATTATACATTGATAGTGGTGGCTGTAGATTTGTAACAATTATAGTTGAGTTAAGATAATTACTTTTTATATTTGTATTTTAATATGTGCATATGATATTAGAGATCAGTGATATGTGATGTAATATATATGTTTGATATTATTACGCTTTAAGTATTTCATATGGTCTATATATATTTTCATGGTGTAATCCATTTTTGATGTGTTTAATTAAAAACAAATCATGTACTTCTAGTTGATCCCAACATGGTTGTTACATGTGGTATCAGAGTTGTGGCTCGAACTCTAGGATCTAATAAGTCTATTAGTATTTTTATGTCTTTATGTTCACCATTGTGAACTTAGTAACATGAAGTATTGTTTTGGTACTTTGGATTTTTGGTGCCTCAGTGTGGAACCATGTTAAACCATGATTGAGGTTTTGAGGCTTAGTAGATCCTCCTAAATGGTTTGGTGAAATGTATGTGGGGAACATTGAGTGTGTATCCCTAAAGCACTCATACCCTTTTGAGATTGTTAAGGGGTTTGTTTATCGAGTGTACCAATGGTGATGGTTGTATACAAAGTTTGATTAGGTGAGTACATAGCATAGCTCATGAGTTTTAAATCAAAGATTTTTACCATATTTTGATCACTTAGATCAAACATCTCGAGAGTGATTACATCATTTCTTGATTATCAAGTCACCTTTGTCATTATGTTTTATGTTGTGAGTGTTAAATAAGCATGGGATGCTTATTACTTAAATATATGTGCTTATTTTTTGTGTCTTATGATCACTAATCCTAGAAATGGAAAATATTTTAAGACCATTTTTAGTTGGTACCACCTAGTGTGGTGGGCATTTTCTTGTGGTAGAGTGTTGATGTTTTGCTTGAGAATTCTTTTGTGTTAAGATTTTGTTGATGGATTTGCACCCTTAAGTTATGTGGGTTAGGAAGAAGTGGCATCTCTCTTAGTTATCTTAGAGATGATTTGTTATAATCTCATTCTCCTTGGACATCATTATAAGCTATCAAGAGTATTCATATTTTCATGATGTTGATTTAGTGTTCTCTTAAATGAGAACTTATTTCTAAAATATTGTTTTGAATTTTTTCTCTCGAGTATATATGATAGTGTCATATACTTATTGAGAGAATTTGTAAGATTGGATGGATTGATACATCTTTGTGGTTAGTATTTTATTACTCCCAGTTGTGGAAATACATTGTGAAACTATACTTACAGATTTGATAAGTAGGTAGTGATTTGACAACATTGAGTTGTAGTGTTTTTTTCTACCTTGTGAGGGTATGTAGGAGTTTTATTTTTGAGATGATAGTTCTCTAATTTTTGTGTGTGACTATTTACGGTCACTATCTTATCCAACTTGTGAACTTATACCACATGCAGTGGCAAACCTTGAAATACATATTAGATTCTAGATTAAGAATTATAAGTTGATTATAATTATTATGTTATTATTCACTTGATTGGAATGATATTATTCTCTTTTTTCTTAAAAAATATTTTGAAGAGTTAGTTTTATCCCTTTCACCAAAATCAAATAAGGTATAGGATGCGCAGAACATCTTGTCAATCCAAGGGTTGAGATAAACTTTTAATTTGTTGCTTTCTAGCCGAACAAGCTAGGAGATATTGTCTTGCTTGTTCCCTTACAAGGTTGAAAGAATGGTGTGATCCTTGGCCTTTGTATGTTATGTTAATTTTAAAATTATTTCCTCTTTATCATGAATATAACATTATAATTTAAGTTGTGAATATGATACTAGTTATGTTGGCTTGTGGCAACTTAATACAATTACAGATTAATTGTATGGTTTCTCTTGTATGTATGTTGATACATCTAGAATTATTTAGCACATATTATTGCTTTCTATGATCTATTAGTATAGAATTGTAATTCATTGAACCTTGTGTACATTTTGGAAATCATTAGGTTGTGGAGACGTAAGAGAAAAGTAGTGAATTAGGAACATGAGTACTAAGAGATAAAAGTGGATATTACTTATTCACACATTGATTAGGTAGTTACTGAGTTCATATTTGATAGATGAACTTGTGGAATCCTAGATTCACAGGTGGACTTGTCACATTCAATCATATGGCCATATGCATGTAGACAATTAAACATTTATTTCTTAATTTTATATACATTAAAAATGTGGTATTTTCAGCTATTATTTATCGTCATACTTGTCAAAAATTTCATGGAGTAGTGACAATATTGAAATGTTATACTTATTAGGAGCTATGCGAAGTAGCAATAGTATTAACTTATACATCTCATTCTTGTTAGGTTTCCTAATTACTTTTCTCCAAAATGATAAAAATGCTCTTTAGGATAGAGAGATGTGCGTAGGGGCTAGAATATTTTGTAGAACTCTCCTTGGTCATTTATTTTGGCTTATATGATAATCTTATGTGCTCTTAGAAAGTTAGTAAATTTTTACTAAGATATGTGGGGCCCTTCAAGGTAATAGAAGTGGTTAGTCCTATAGTATATAAGCTTGTCTTAATAGTTCTAGACCCCAGAGTAGTCATGACAGAATCAATGAGAATAAGTTATACTCATAAACCATATTTTTATAATAGGTAGATGTCATAGAGCAGAGTCTTATGAGATTACTACACTAAGAGTAGTGTAACTTGAGGGAACTTTGGTGAGTTATACATATAATTTTATATTTACTTACTTGATTTGATACTTTATACTAAGTTATTTCTTTATTGAATAACATTTTTAAATCATAATTCATATTTCATAAGAGTCATCAGGGAGGATGGCTACCTTTAAGGGAGAAGGATGTTACATCATAATTCCTTGTTAAACAAACGATTTGACTATCCATAGATATTTATAATTGACACATCTGATTTGGTTATATTTTGATCAAGCTCTGAGATATATGTTGTTATGGGATAATAGGATATTGCTTAGGTTACAAGATCACAGTGTTATCAGTCATTTGTAAATATATGTTTACTTTATGATCATGTTGACTTATCATTTCAGTTATATTTTATGATATATGTTTCTCACATTGATATTGTTGTTCTTAAAATCTGTCACTCATTTTTGAGACAACATATGAACTATTTTGATCCTGCACGACCAAAATTCTCTCTTCCCTTCTCAAAAATTGTTCTGAGCATTCAAATTCTTCATTATTAAAGATTTTTAGTTAAGGGACTAGCAGGTTCAACAACTTCAACAGGAAAGCTCTCACAAAGGAACAAGTCCCCAACACTTAGGCAATTTCAAGGTTGGTTCAACCAAAAATGTCCATCGGCAAGCTTTAAACAAAGGATTGAACCATTGAACCATTGAACCCCACTTCCAAAAGGTTCAAAGGTTCAACAGGTTCAAAGGTTCAACGATGTCGGCAAGCTTAAAGAGTTAAGTGCTTCGACAAAATTTCAAAGTTCAACGGCTTCGACAAGTTCAACGACTTCAAAAGCTTTAACAAAAAGAAGAAAGATTGAAACATAGAACCGTTGAACCTTGAACCAAAAAGGTTCAAAGGTTCAACGAAATTGGTTCAAGTGATCGATTAAATGAGTGGGATACAAGATTGAAACATTGAACTGTTGAACCAAATTTGGTTCAATTAATCGGTTCAATCGAAAGGTCCAAGGAGTCCCCCAAAGTGAACAAAAGCAGATAAAGAGATCTTTTGAAAAAAAATTCTGTGGCCAAATTTTGCAAGGAAAATCCTTCGGACAAAATGTCTGAAGGAATTTTATCCGAAGGAATGATCAAAATCTCGACGAAAAGTGGCTAAGTTGAGGGAAGATTTTCTTCAGACATTTTGTCTGAAGGAATTGAAGAAGAAGACCGCTCAAAAGACCTCGAAAGACCCCGAAGGGCAGGTACCCTTGCGGGGAGCTCTTAGTGACTAGGAAATGGACCTTTCTCAAGGCCCGAAGGGACACCTTCCCTTCGGGAGGTTCCAAAGATATAAAGCTGAAGGAATGATCAAAGGCTCGTAGGATGGTTTTTATGGACTCGTTTCTACGGACTTTGCAAGCTGATTTCTATGGACTCCGCAGATTGATTTCTACGGACTCTGTAGGCCTATTTCTACAGACTCTGCAGAGTGATTTCTATGGACTCCACAGGTTGATTTCTATGGACTCTGTAGGCTAGTTTCTATGGACTCTGTAGGGTGATTTCTACGGACTCCGCAGGTTGATTTCTATAGACTCTGCAGGCCTATTTTTATGGACTCAAAAGACTTAGAGAAAACAAAAGCTTCTAAGAAAGAGGATAAACTTTTGAACCTTGAACCAAAATGGTTCAAAGGTTTAACGGGTTCAATAGTTTAATAAAAGATCTGAGCAAAGGAAATAAGTGAATAAACTAGAGAAGCGACAAAATTAAGGAGTCGAGAAGGCCACCTGAACCATTGAAACAATGAACCAATGACATCCCTGTGGATGTCAAATTCAAGGTAGTGAAATATTCATTGATTTTCAAATGTGGCGCAAAACCTGAAAACAAACTCAGTGACCAATTGAAGAGGGAGCTGAAAGAGCTAGCAAGAAAGGGAAAAGATAGCCTGAGAGCTCAAATTGCAACAGGAAAGAGGGAAAGACTAGAAATATCTATGCAAGAGTTATTCCAGTAGGTAGAACAGTCCACCAAGTAGATGTTTGAGCTTGCAAATATTAAAGACGTGGCCTATTTTTCTCCCTTAGAATAAAAGTGAGGGGACAGTGGTGTAGATATGTGGTGAAAGACCAGATGACCCAGGCCCAAGAGATGACATTTGAGATGAATCGACACATCACAGTTAAAGCAGACGCCCTATTCCAGCATGGCCTTCTTTGACTAAACTGAAAATGCATTCACAGCATTGAATGCAGCATGGTCCATTCCATGAAACAAAGCGCCAAGCCTTTTTTGGCTACTATATATGGTAATCTCTTATTTTATGCAAGAGAGATCTTTTTGGTAAAAGAAGCAAAACTCTACCTAAATTGAAAGGCAATTATTGAGACTTTGAGCTCAGATTGTTGATCATATTTCTTTATTTGAATGAGAAAGTAGGTTACTTTTAGACTTTGTGTTGTTATAGCTTATGTCATTTAGGATATTGCTCTTATGTCTGTTTCCTGAATGCGTTCTTGTCCATTTTAATAAAATAAACAAAACTAATGGAAATATAGAGGAAGGTGTCCTGAAGCCAACTGTGGAGAGACTTTGTACTGCCACAATTGTCTTTAGTGTGTGTATTTTTAGTTTCTTTTTGTGTAAAAGATCTTGGGATGACTTTGTGCCCCCATTATCTTTCATATTTCACTCTTGGGCAATTGAGGTGGGGACTTTGTGCTACTCTTCATTCTGTTAGTTATTGTACCCTATTACTAGTTACTTGTTACCTATCAGAAAGAACTCCTGTTGTTTGTTCCAAGACCACTTCTGAAAGAAGAGAAGTGTTTTCAGTGTTTTTACTAGGATTTTGCTTTTGTCTGTGAACATCATCTCTAAAAAAAGAGAGATGGATGGTGTTGTCCTACCCCTGAGTGTTATTTTCTGCATATATATAGTATATAGCTCTTCATAGCTACAGGGAACCTCCCCTTGATGAGGGGAGAGATTTGTACCCTTTTGATGTGGTAAACCTGCACATCTAGCCGACTGATCTCCCTTGCTGTGGTTGAAATGACCTATTTTGCTCATCAATTAGCTAGTGACAAAATATTCATCCAACAATTTTTTGGCGACTCCGCTGGGGAAGAATGAGTAGTTTGGAGCCTCAAGCTCCAAACTGAAGCAGGGCCAATTCTTTTCTATTTTTATTCTACAATTTGGAAACTCCATGCTATACAAGAAGCCAGAGAGCCCAAGGTGTTGTTGACCCTATTTTTGAGTTAGTGCAGCAGGGCAATTTCGATTTGTTTCCTCCACAACTTCAAGTTCAACGAACTAGGATTCTTTCTCCTATTAATACCAGCTCATCAATACAAAGTAGAGCTTTTTTTGTTGTTAGCAGAGCTTTGCCTATACTACTCCACCCAGATTTTTTATCCCCCTTTTCATAATCAAATCATGGCGGTTCAAGGCCCTTGGGGTAATTCTTTTGGCCCACTTAATTTAACTCCACCTCTACATGAGCTACCACGTAGTTCAAGGAAGAATTTATCCGAATTATTTGGTGATGGGAGAGTTCATCTAGATGAACACATTACAGCTTTCAGCATAGCCTGTGGTGTGATAAGTGTGGAATATGAAAATGTAGCAGTCAAGCTGTTTGTGAAAACATTGCAAGGTGCTGATGTAGACTAGTTCTACCATCTGCAGGTTCGGTCAGTGACTGACTGAAACACTCTTAAAGCCAAGTTCGAAGCTAGGTTTAAGCCTACAAAAGATGTGCATGCCCTGCTGGCCCAACTCACACAGATGAAGAAGAAACCTCATGAACCTATGAGAAGTTGAGGAACAAGATTCTCATAATTGTTCAGCCAACCCCTGAGAACCTTAAATGTTTCTTCATCAACTCATAGCTGTCTGAAGTGAGTTTTTTACTGAGACATGCTAGCCACATTGACCTAGCTACTACTCAAAATTTGGCTACTAAAGTGGAATATGACCTTATCTTGGCAAGAAATATAAGAAGAGATCCTAACAGAGGTAAATCTTCTTCATTTTTTGAATATCCATCTACAAGCACCACTGATCTAATGGTGCAAAATCTAGAAAATGAGTTACTTGCTCTTAAAAAGTAAATGGTGCAAGGGATGTCATCTACCCCTTCGTACATAGATATACAAAGGAGGACATTCTCCAATCAGTCATACTAAGGAAACACTCTCAGGAATCAAGGGCAGCCAAATCATCTTCCTCCACCTCAGGGGAAATTAGCCATTGAAGCACCTCCAACCAATTCAGTAGTTGGATATCTTGAAGTAGAATCAGATTTCTTTTTCCAACCTGAGTTGAACCCAGAAGATGACACTAATCTCTTCACAGAAGAAGAAGAAGAATTAGTTGGTGACTCCAGCATTGGTTTCCTGAATTACCAGGATGAACTCAAAAATGAAGAAAAAAGTAGTTGAGGGATCATATGTTGTGTTCACGCAGTCCAAGAACCAGTCAGCCCAGCAAAATAAAAAAAAAATATAGGAGTGACCTCAACCTGCAATTTCAATTGCCAAACAAAGAACTTCTCTACCTTTCCAGCCAAAGGACCCAATGATTGCTAAAAAAGTGAATACCCCAAACATTTCTACACCTTCAACTTTGAATTCGTAGATCAGTCCTCCCCCTCTTAAAAACTATAAAGATGAACTCCCTTTCCCTATTCATAATTTATTTCAGATATTTGACATAGTCGACCATGTCAAAAAAACTAAAATCCAAATGTCTGAATTTGAATTCCTGCAATCCAACCCTGAGCAGTTGGATAAGTTAGTGGAATGTGTGAAGAACAAAATCATCCCTGCAGGACCAGCTGTTATAAAGGTGACTCCCACTTCCACCCAGAATAACCTTGTCATTGCTCCTCCTACTGCTCCTAGAAGGACTAAACCATTTTGTCTTCCTGTTTATAAATAGACACCATCTAAACAATTGCATCATAGACTCAGGTGCATCAGACAATGTCATGCCTGCCAAAGTAGTTGAATCCCTTGGTCTCACACTGACCAAGGCATTTGGGAGATGTTTCTTTATGGAAAACAAACAAGTGCCACTACTGGGACAAATCAATGATGCCCAATTTGCATTTATGGCATTCCCAGACAAGAGAATCAAGATAACAGTTCTGGTAGCTGACATCCCAGCCTCATACAACATCTTTATTGGAATTTTTTTTGCAAAGATGTTGGTGGAGAGTTGAGTATGGACCTGTCTGAAGCAAGGATCTCAGTAAAAGGTGTCATGCAAAAATTGCTCCCTAAGAAGGAAGCAAAATATGTGGTCACTCAAACATCAACGCCTGTAGCTCAAATTTTATTTAAGTCTTCAGACATGGGTAATTACTTCTTGACTACAAAGGATGCTCCTGTCTTATCTGATAAAACTTTTAAAAATGACAATTTAAAAATTAGTTCAGACGGAGCAGTAGAAGACATGATAGAGCGCAGTGTAAATGTAGAAGAATCTTTCCCTCTAAATGAAGAAAAATCTAAGGTAAGGTCAGCTTCTGATGATGTATGGATACTAGAATTTGATGGCAGCTATTCCTCTACCGGTTCTAGAGCTGGAATTGTGTTGGTATCTCCTCAAAGAGATATTTTTCTTTCTTCATATAAATTACAATTTAGCAATACCAATAATACTGCTGAATATGAATCTCTGCTACTCAGATTGAAGGCCACTCAAGACAGGGGCGTCAAACTCTTTCATGCCAAGGGACATGCCGAGCTAGTGGTTTGTCAAATGAGAAACTTGTACCAAACAAAAAATGAGAGATTGCGCTACTACCACAATCTAGTTTGGGATCAAATTGAGAGCTTTGATGCTTTTAGTATCTCTGTAATGCCTAGGGAATTCAATGATCAAGTTGATGCTTTGATTGTTTTAGCAACCCTTCTGGTTTTTCACCTAGATTTTAAAGGAGACAGGTACACTATCGAACTAGTCTTTCAACCAAGTGTGCCTGACAATGCTAATCATTGATAGGTATTCAATGGCGATAACCAAATCATCACCTTTCTGAAATAAAAAGGTAGCTTCGAATAGATTCACTTTGAAGGCAGTGAACCAGCCCCTGAATCAAGTTCAAACGCAGGTGAAGAATTCCTACAGCTAAAGGGGAATAAAATTCCTAAAGGATTGATTTTTATTGAGAAGTTATTTGACAAGCATGATAGGTTCATCAAACAACAAAAAATAGATTCAAGATCCTCTTAGGAGTTTGATTAGATAAATTTGGGTACCAAAGAAAATTCTAAGATGGTGAACATTGAGAAGTGCTACACTCCGGAGGAGAAGTTTAAGTTTACTGCTCTGCTCTGCCAGTATATAGATGTTTTGGCATACTCCTATGATGATCCGAAGTCACTTAGGCATGAAAAAATTCATCATAAAATTCCTCTCAAGGGTGATTTGGTGTCTTACAAGAAAAAATATAGGTAGTACAATCTAAAGATATCAGGTACTATTCTGTCTAAAATATAAAAAATGCTGAATGCTAGGATAATTTTTTCAATCCATCATTTTATATGGATTTCCAACATAGTACCTGTGAGAAAGAAGAATGGCAAAATTTGTCTCTGCATGGATTTCAAAAACTTGAATCAGTCATCCTTAAAGGATAACTATCATTTGCCTATCATGGATCAAGTTCTTTAGACGGTGACCAGTTCAGAGATGTTATCAATGTTAGACAGCTTCTCAAGATACAATCAAGTTAAATTTGGTGAAGCAGACTAGCATAAGATTGCCTTCACCACACCTTGGGGCACCTTTGCATATCAAAGAATGCCATTTGGCCTGATAAATGTTGGCGCCACTTTTTAGAGAGAAATGGACCTTGCTTTCAAAGATGAAATGGGTAAGTTCATTGTGGTATACCTTGATGACTTGACCATCTTTTCTAAGCATCTCCCTGATCATGTGTGCCATTTGCAACAAGTGCTGAAATGATGCCACCAGAATGACATCTCTCTAAATCTCAAGAAGTCTATTTTTGGAGTAACGGAAGGAAAAATTCTCAGACACATTGTATCTCAAGAAGGCATAAAGATTGACTCAGAAAGAGTTAAATCCATCTAAGTGCTTACCCTACTCACGAGTAAGACTGCAGTTCAATCTTTCTTCAAAAAAGTAAATCTTTTATGATGGTTCATCCCTGAGTTTGCTGAGAAGACTCGCCATATTGTGAACATAATGAAGGGAAAGGCCACCTTCAGGTAGACTGAAGAAGGCAAATTGGCATTTCAAGATATCAAGACAGCTATTGCCCACGCCCTAATTCTGGTTTGTCCAGATTATACCAAGGATTTCACAGTGTATAGTTATGCTTCTGGACACACACTTTCAGTAATTCTGGTTCAATAGAACAAAGAAGGTGTGGAATCTCCCATAGCCTTCATGAGTTATCCTCTCAAAGCTCATGAGCTGAAGCATTCAAACATGGAGAAGCATGCTTATGCAGTGATAAAGACAGTAAAGCACTTCTATTTTTACATCTTGAATTCACACGTTACTACCCTGATTCTTAATACCATAGTTAAATCCATATTAACTCAGTAGGAGTTTAGAACTAAAAGAGACAATTAGATTGCTAAAATCTAAGAGTTTGATCTTGTTATCAAACTAACAAATCTTGTATGAGGAAGGGGCCTCTACCAATTGATTGCGGACAATAGACCCGAAGAAGCAAGGCATGAAAAAATAGAAGTAGAAGACACGCCAACAATCCTCTTTGTCTCCACCATGAATGAGTGGTATTCAAGTATTGCTCATTTCTTTACTTATGGTGAGTGTCCTACCCACCTGTCTCGTAAAGAAAGGAGGACTATTAAATTGAAAGCTGCCAATTTTGTCCTCTGGGACAATGGCTTGTATAACAGGAGACTTGATGGAGTGTTTCTTCGCTGCATGGATAAAGAATAGCAGAACCAATTTTTGAAGTCCTTCCATAATCTAGCTTGTGGAAGACATTTTTTAGCTCCTGTAACTGCCCATAAGATTTTACGAGCTAGGTATTACTGGCCTATTCTATTTCAAGATGCATACAAATGAGTATGAAGATGTGAACTATGCCAACAATTCGTTGAAAGACCCAAGTTAGCTGCTCTACCTCTCAATCCAGTGGTAATAAAAGAACCATTTCAGCAATGGGAAATTGATTTCATTGGTGTTGTAAACCCATCTTCAAGTGTTGGACATGATTAAGTCCTCACAGCCATAGATTACTTCAACAAATGGGTGGAAGTAATTCCAACCAAGCATGCTACTTCAAAAGTGGTATGTGATTTCCTCAAGGAAAACATCATTTCTAGGTTTGGGATCCCAATCAAGATCGTGACAGACAATGCAACCTATTTCTCTTCTCATGAGATCACTCAGTTCTATTTTTACTATGGGATTACCCTCTCCCACTCTTCTAATTATTTCTCACAAGGGAATGGCCAAGCTAAATCAAGTAACAATAACCTAGTGACCATCATCAAGACGCTGGTAGATGACAACCAATGAACCTGAGATAAAGCATTGGTTGATGTTTTATGGGCAGACAAAATTACACCCAAGAGGGAGATAGGTATGTCACCATTCCAACTTTTGTATGGTCTCAATGCAGAGATACCAATCACCCTATAATTTCCAGCATTGAAATTGGCAAAGACAGTCGAAGATCAGACATATGAAAGCTCCATCGATAAGAGGATCATGTGCTTAATTGAGCTGGATGAGCAGGGAACTATGGTGGTGGATTGAATTGCTACGCATCAAAGTCTGGTGAAGAAGCTCTTCGAACAAAAAGTAAAAACTTGAGATTTCCAGATTGGAGATCAAGTTCTGTTATGGGACAAGAGAAGAGAACCAAAGAGAATGCATGGGAAATTTGATTTCCTATAGAGAGGCCCATTTACTATCCATCAGCTCAATGGTGAAAATAGTTTCTTATTGAAGTATCAAGATGGCATGCCCTTTTCTTTACCTCACAATAGGCAGCATATGAAGCACTTCAATTCTTGAAGTATCAGATAAGATCATCTGTACATATGTATATTTATATAGTCTTTACTTCTATTTTGTGTTTTTCATTTTCATTTTCATTTTTGGTGCCTTTTTTTTTTAAGTAACATGACTCCGTAGCCCAATGGCATACTTGAAGGCACTGAAGATTCTGGTTTTTACTTCCCTCAGTTGTTTTAAAATTTCAACTGAAGGAAGTTCCCCAACTGGAGCCAGTTGTTGTTTCTAAAATCTGTCACTCATTTTTGAGACAACATATGAACTATTTTGGTCTTGTAGGACCAAAATTCTCTCTTTCCTTCTCAAAAATTATTCTAAGCATTCAAATTCTTCATTATTCAAGCTTTTTTAGTTAAGGGACTAGCAGGTTCAACAAGTTCAACAACTTAAATAGGCAAGCTCTCACAAAGGAACAAGTCTCCAACACTTAGGCAATTTCAAGGTTGGTTCAACGCCTCGGTTCAACCAAAAATTTCTATTAGCAAGATTCAAACAAAGTATTAAACCATTAAACCATTAAACCCCACTTTTAAAAGATTCAAAGGTTCAATGACGTCAGCAAGCTTAAAGAGTTAAGCGCTTCGAAAAAAGTTCAAAGTTCAACCACTTTGACAAGTTCAATGGCTTCAAAAGACTTAACAAAAAAAAGAAAGATTGAACTGTTGAAACATTGAACCTTGAACCAAAAAGGTTCAAAGGTTCAACAAGATTGGTTCAAGCGGTCGATTGAATGAGCGAGACACAAGATTGAACTGTTGAACCAAAGTTGGTTTAATCGATCAGTTCAATCAGAAGGTTCAAAGGAGTCCCCCAAAGTGAACAAAATCGGACAAAGAGATATCTTTCAAAAAGATTTTTCGTGGCCAAATTTTACAAGGAAAATCCTTTGAATAAAATGTCTGAAGGAATGATCAAAAGCTCGACAAAAAGCGGCTAAGGTGAGGGAAGATTTCCTTCAGACAAAATGTCTGAAATAATTCTTTCAAACATTTTGTCCGAAGGAATTGAAGAAGAAGACCGCCCGAAGACTGCCTGAAAGACCCCGAAGGGCAGGTACCCTTGCGAGGGGCTCTTAGCGAGCAGGAAATGGACCTTTCTCAAGGCTCGAAGGGAAACCTTCCATTCGGGAGGTTCCAAAGATATAAAGCTGAAGGAATGATCAAAGGCCCGCATGATGGTTTCTACAGACTCATTTCTACGAACTCTACAGGCCTATTTCTATGGACTCCATAGGGTGATTTCTACGGACTCCATAGGTTGATTTCTATGGACTTTGTAGGCTGATTTCTACGAACTCCGTAGGGTGATTTCTACGGGCTCTACAGGTTGATTTCTACAAACTCTGCAAGCCTGTTTCTATGGACTTGAAAGACTTAGAGAAAACAAAGGCTTCTAATAAAGAGGATGAACCATTGAACCTTGAACCAAAATGGTTCAAAGGTTCAATGGGTTCAATGGTTTAATAAAAGCTCTGAGCAAAAGAAAGAAGTGAATGAACTAGAAAAGTGACAGAATCAAGGAGCTGAGAAGGCCACCTGAACCATTGAAACAGTGAAACAATGACGTCCCCGTGGACGTCAAAATTAGGGTAGTGAAATATTCATTGATTTTCAAATGTGGCATGGAACTTGAAAACAAACTCAACGACCAACTGAAGAGGGAGCTGAAAGAGCCAGCAAAAAGGGAAAAGATAACCCAAGAGCTCAAATTGCAACAGGAAAGAGGGAAAGACCAGGAATATCTATGCAAGAGTTATTCCAGTAGGTGGAACAGTCCACCAAGTAGATATTTGAGCTTGCAAACATTAAAGGCATGGCCTATTTTTCTCCCTTGGAATAAAAGTGAGGGGACAGTCATGTACATATTTGGTGAAAGACCAGATGACCCAAGCCCAGGAGAAGACATTTGAGATGAATCGACATGCCATAGTTAAGGCAGACGCCCTGTTCCAGCATAGCCCTCTTTAACTAAATTGAAAATGCATTCAAGGCATTGAATGCAGCATGAGTCGTTCTATGAAACAAAGCGCCAAGCCTTTCTTGGCTACTATATATGGTAATCTCTTATTTTATGCAAGGGAGATCTTTTTGGTAAAAGAAGCAAAACTCTACCCAAATTAAAAGGTGATTACTGAGACTTTGAGCTCAGATTGTTGATCACATTTCTTTATTTGAATGAGAAATTAGGTTAATTTCAAACTTTGTGCTATTATAGCTTGTGTCATTTAGGAGATTACTCTTATGTCTATTTTCTGAATGCTTTCTTGTCCATTTTAATGAAATAAACAGAACTAGTGGAAGTACTCAGGAAGGTGTCCTGAAGTCAACTGTGGAGAGACTTTGTGCTGCCATAATTGTCTTTAGTGTGTGTGTTTTTAGTTTCTTTTTGTGTAAATGATCTTGGGACGACTTTGTGCCCCCATTATCCTTCATATTCTCTCTTGGGCAGTTGAGGTGGAGACTTTGTGCTACACCTCATTCTGCTAGTTATTGCACCATGTTACTAGTTACTTGTTACCTATCAGAAAGAACTTTTGTTGTTTACTGCAAGACCACTTTTGAAAGAAGAAAAGTGCCTTCAGTGTTTTCACTAAGATTTCTCCTTTGTCTGTGAACATCATCTCTGAAAAAATAGAGATGCATGGTGTTATCCTACCCTTGAGTGTTATTTTTTGCATATATATATAGTATATAGCTCCTCATAGTTACAGGGAACCTCCCCTTTATGAGAGGAGAGATTTGTCCCCTTTTGATGTGGTAAACCTGCACATCTTGCCGACCGATCTCCCTTATTGTGGTTGAAATGACCTATTTTGCTCATCAGTTAGATGGTGACAAAATATTCACTCAATAGATATGATATAACTACCTACTTTGCTATGATATTGACACACGAGAACCCATCTCTTAGAGTGTGATGAAGGGAGAGCATCATCGGAGAGGGTGATGTAAATAGAGATGACATATAACTAGCGAGAATTTTGCACACATCACAGTAGTTAACACACAATACAAATGCATAATGAAATGGGTAACCTATTGTGTTTATTTCTACTTACATTAAATAGTTGATTTTCATGATTTTTTAACATAATTAATAGTCTTATGAAACTTATTTTATGTGATTTGCATAGAATAAATTCAGGGATTGATTTATGATATTATTGACTTTATTCTAGGTGAGTCATCAAAATTATTAAGATATCATTATTAAATAATAATTACATATATTCAGAGGAATATATTATTAGAAAAAGAAAAAAAAACACTAAAGAAAAGTGCATAGCTTTGAAAAACATCACATTTATGAAAAAGAATTTTAAAACAAATTTAAAACAAAATCAGAAAATAAAAATAATGAGAAAAACAAAAAAAAAGAAAAATCTTAAAAGCTATGCCATATGTCTCATAAAAGGGAATTGAAAAGGAGAAAAGGTGGGTGGCACAAAAGGAGGGAGATGTGTTGGAGGAGAAGGAAGTCAGCAAGCATAAAGAAATAGAGAGAAGATGATCCAATAGTAAGGTAGGCATTTTAGCCATGATGAACTACAATAATTTCTATGTATAACTATTATTCTGGCATGGAATTAATTTAAACGTTTTAAGTATAATTTAATTGATGTAAAATCTCTCCAGCCACACCTCGGCATCAACCCATTCCCATCTTGCCTGAATAAATAGCAGTCTTAAAATAATAAGTCTTAATTGTGTTTAATAAATACAATGAACTATATTAATAATTATTAATGTAAACCTGTGTTTTAATTATAAAAATATTTAGACACCCTTTTTTGATATTTGAAACTAGCTGTGTATACGCCCTGTATATAATGTAGAGTTGGCATTTTATTTGCAATGATTTATATATTCCAAGTCATATATTTTATCAAATTGAATATATATTATATCCTTAGAATCATATATACTTGCAAACTATGGCTTAACCATTAAATACAATATCATATATCTTGTGAATATACTATTAACTATGATATCACCTACTAGATATCATTTTCACTTTAGAAAACATTGCATATGTACCATAACACTTTAACCATACAACGTTGGTGGCATCAATGTATATATTAGCTTCAATGTTTATTGCATTACTGCATATTTAAACTATTGATGTAAATTATGGAATAAGGCATCGTTTTACCTTATATGTATAAGGTAATGGTGTCAATGTATTTTTAACCTCAACTTATTATATATATAAATTGAACCTTGTAAGCTATGTCTTAATTAAAATTGCTATTTTCTTAAATTGAATCGATGCATAATAACACGTTGTATTATAATTGAAATCATTGTATTATTAAAAGCTATATTGTAATTTAGATCATTGTCAGTAAAAATAGTGATTCATATCTTAGCGAATCATGATTTTAACAGTTCTATGGCATCACCATAATAGACAAATCACTAGAGTTTAGTTTTAGTTTGAGTATTAATTTTATGGGTCGTTATTTATTTAACTTTCCAGCCTGTATAAAAAAAATTGAATCTTTGAACTTGTAAATTGAATGATAATGGGATGGCATCACTAAAATTAACAAGAGATTAGTAACAAAATCATTGGTCCCAATCAAAATGTACATAACTAGCTATATACATCCATACATTGAATCGATCTATATAAATCATATGTTATATGAATGTACAAGTATAAAATGATGATAGAATATTGAGTTTGAGTTGTATATATAACTATATTTATAGAGAGGTGTAGCTATAAACAGTCATATTATTACTTAGTAGCGTCGAAATTTTCTTTACCTTATGGTGTCGCCATATCTATTAGATTTGTTCTTGATCTAAAATTTATTTAAAAAGGACGCTATGATATGCATATTAATCATTTTTTTAATAGTGAACAAGACTAACAATGGCATCATTATATTAAATATATTAGGGAGTATTATCAGCTAAAAATAAATATCTTGTTATCGCTTCATATTATATGTCTTACCCTCTTTAAAAGAAAAGTGAATATTTGAGTCCATAGTGTCTTAAGAGGAATTGAAGAATGTTTTAATTAAAGGCTTTTAAAAATGGTATTTCATGCAAATAATAAATAAGAATAATCTTTGAAAAATTAAGAAAATATGGTTATTTATATTATAATCAATTTGCATATGAACCAAAATAACATATAAATATGTATATATTAATTATAAGAGTATAGTTCTTGTTTAGGTGGGCCTAAAATTGTGAACTTTCAACTTACCATTCATAGATATATACAAAAGCCTTAAAATTTATTAAGGATGATGTTAGATTTTAAAACATAGTCAACCTTTTTGTTATTTAAATGGAAGAATGACCTTATTAAATCTCATTTGGGAGTATTTATAATCATAGGTGTTATGTGAGGTTATTATATAGAGAACCTTTCTAGAGTCTAGTGAGACATGGAAAAGATGGAAAATCCAACGAAATCATCATTATTTATGTACGAGTTGCATATTATATATATAACTTGCAAGTTAAAAACATATGGTGTGAAAGTAACTTTAAAATAAGTTATTGTTTGCGTAAATGCAAATACATAAGTATTAATGTACTTAGTAGCGTGTATATGAATATAGGGGTGTACGCTTATGGCTTTAACTCCACAGGTGGATTATAGACTATATTAAATAATTATGAAAAATAAAGATTAACGAATGTGTGCATACAAACCCCTAAATAAATGACAAATGTTGGATTGGATTATCCTATGATTCATGTGTGTTGAGTTTTGTTTCACTATATCTACGCATGGATTTAAGTATACAACATAAGTACACAATGAAAATAACTATGTTGGGAGTATGCTTTTATATAACTATCAGGTATCTGAGAGATCAAAATTGTAACCATATTAAAATAGTCTTTTAAAAAATAGAATGAGATGTTTAAATAAATGTTATAACGAGTTTATGAGTTCTCTATTTCTACAAATGATTAATTGATTGTTAGTTATATGTATTCAAAATTGAATACTTGTGTGTAGTACATATTATGAGAGTGTCAATATGTATAAATGTTTGGTTATATATAGAATATAATAGTGCATCGTGATACGTGCTTATAAATTATGTTACTTGATTGCTAATATGCAGTTTAAATTTGCAGTATACTCAGGTTGTATAATCTCATATTTGTTTGATTATTACTATGTATATGGGTCATTTTATTCTTAGACTCATAAGTTTGGTTATGTGATTTTTTATAGTTACGAACTATGATAGTATAGAATATCATAGAGTACTATAGTGTAAATATATGTTAAACTCAAATGGTTCATATTGTAATTGTTATGTCTAGACTCACACCTGCATTTGGTTAATTTAATGTAGGTATGATGGTTATTACTATGAATAACGTGTTTTGTGATAGTTGGTAGAACTTTGTATATAACCTTGAGAGTGTAGTGTATGCTAAGCTAGTATATTATTTTATTTTATGATAACTGTGATTCATTTTGTTATGTCTAGTTGCTTAAATAGAAGCTTATATTTCCATGTATTTAAGAATATTTTATATGACTGATAGTGAAAAACTAGTAGTTATATCTTAGAATACTAGACTATGGTAATATGGGTTATCATAGGAGTAATATGTTTAGAAACTAGTTATGGTAGTAAAAATTTATATTTGAATATGTATTTACCTGAGTGGTATAAACTGTAGTCATTATTTCTAGTATGGAATAAAAAATAATATAAGATTCATTCATACGTTTGACAAAATAAATATATGCTTTGATTAATTCTATGCTTAACATGTTATATGATGTGTTTGATAGTAGGATGTAAATTAAATGATTCTTGTGGTTGAATTATAGTTTACCAATCTGCATTGTTGATACGAAATAAGGAGTGAGATGGACTTCACTGGCTTACTAGTATCATAATGACAAATGAAGATAGTTTGATCAAGTAGTGTGTATGAATTTGATTGATCTATAGATCATTATTATTTATTATTCATAAAATTTTGAGTCAAATTCTGTTTAGTGAGATATTATCATTTCATGATTATGATTTACATGTTTGTGTGATATCTTGCACTAGAATAGTTTCCCATGATACACTACATGTTTAGTTTAGAAAGCATACAACACATGGGTTTTTAATTCTCTATTTAGATTCTCCATGTTGTCACTATTTATTCATTTGTGAGGAAAATTTCATTACCTAATGGAATTAGTGTGGAGGATCATTGGTCTGTGGTTGGTGTAAAAAAGTGCTTGGGTGATGCTCTCCTTCCCCATAATAGTACTACTTATCGAGATGACACTTGAGATTGTCACATATACTTGATTTTTAAAACTATACTCCAGGAGAGCCATGTATCTTATATGTACATTGTATTAAATTGTACTTATTATTGAATATTGTCATGAAGAGTTGTAATTACTTATTATTATACATTGACAATGGTGGTTGTAGATTTCTATCAGTTATAGCTGAGTTAATATAATTACTTTATTTATTTGCATTTTGATGTGTGCACATGATATTAGAGATCAATGATATGTGATGTAATATGATTATTTACTATTATCACACTTTGAGTATTTCATATGGTCTCTATAGATTTTCATGGTGTAATATATTTTTAGTATATTTGTCTAATTAAAAAAAATTAAGTACTTCTAATTGACCCTATTGGAGTTGTTACATTTATTTTGTTTATTGATTCATATTTATTATATTTTAGTATAGTTTGAATTGTGTTAGGTTTTATACTCATTTTTCAAATTGTTAACATTAAAATGTATCACTAAAATATCCATTTTCATATGTGTGTATGGTTTACTATTCAATTGTAATAGTAACTTTCATACCCACATTCATAATTATTTTAGTATTGTGTGTTTGATTTTTGGTCAAATTGGTTGGTATATTTCATCTCATAATCTTGCAATGTCAATCTATTACTCATTTTCAAACATGTGTCACCATCAATGAATGTTTCATGCTCTTATTCAAATTGATCGTACTATTTATCAATGTTCCATACTTGTATTCTTGTTTTTTTTTTTTTGAGGTGTTATCAAAATTAGTTAACTACAAGGATTTGTATTCTTTTATTTTCTTCAATCATCTTACAATTCGTGCATTGATATTGAGTAAATATTCACCAAAATACACACTTCGATAATAAATTTATGTGTGCACGAATGTGTTTAAAAGAAAGGTGCACAAGGGTATATAAGAAGAACACAATAAACAAAAACTAATAGGATACATTTATGATAAACTAGTTTAAAACAGTAAGTAGACCTAGATAATGCATTGAAAATAGGAAAAAATAAAAAAGGCAATTGAAAAAGACAAGCAAGAGCAATGAAATGACAAAGAAGGTTGCAATTTGACACACCTCACTATCAAACTATAAATTTAAAAGAAGATTTGGCTTGTGCAGGTTTGTGTCAAAAATGAATGTCAAATTTTGAAAGGATGGATTCATCGATGAAACTGTCATCATTGAACATGTACTGGGAAAATTTATTAGGTCATTGATCTTTACTTCTAATTACTGTCGAAAATGTTTCGAGCCACCAAATATGCACTATACTAAAATTTCTTATGGATTCTGAATTCTCCTATGTAAGTGCCCTATCAGGTGTCATACGGTGTTGTATGATCACAATGCAAAAATGTCAGACATAATTTAATGTTTTATCTTCTTTTTCCTTCTTAACCTAATTCACCACTAACACTTATAATATGAATAAACAAAGGTTTAACTTGCTTAATTAACTTTCAAGGAGATTTAACTACATATCCCACATGTTAGAATCAGATATAGTGTAGTTTTTTATTTATTACAAATCAAATCCCTAGTTAGGGCTTTGTATGCTTTCTCTAAATGCAATGACACTACATGAACATTCACCCAAACCTCTTTTGGTATACACAATTGATGATTTCACAAGGCTTGAAGCAGCAAGGTGTAAGCTCCATCATAAGTAAGGAAATAAATATAATCAATGTTTGCTCTAACTTAAAGGTAGAAGACTCCCAAATTCAACACTTTAAATGATAATTTTTAAGTGACTAGGGATGACTTTGTATATAAAGGGCTCTCTGGGAAAATACACACTAAGATGGACCATGGAAGATTGAAAATAATAAAATCATGACATAGGTAATCAGGACAAGGCAAGAATGACCCAAAAAAACATAGAGAACATATTTTGTAGACTATCAACTCTATTCCATGAGAAATATATGTCTAAAACAAAGGTAGGTAGCTTAGAAAATTAATTACTAAGACTCATAAGCGTAAAATAGATAAATATGACCAAATGTTGAAGATATATTGAGGGCTTAAACATTGAAGATAATCTAATGTGGGCTAGGATTGGTCTCAAAATGGACAAATATACATAGGTGGACTAAGTGTGATAAAATAAGGAAAAGACACAGCATAAAAGTGTCTTTTACATAAATTATGTGTCTACATAATACCCCTAATTTTATTTGCATAGATGATGTGAATGCATGTCTCAGTCAACATAAAAATAATAATAAATTGAATCATGTACCTTGACTAACCTAGGAAATGATAGATGAATCGAATGATGCTCAAGAGGGACTCCATTCACACACATTGACATCTCTTTGGAAATTTTGGCATACATTGAATCAATGGCTAACTACAAACAAGTAGTCAATGCCTTATCATGTCATAGCAAATATAATATATATAAAAAATATATATGAACATAAGAATGAATACATCTAATGGTATGTGAACCATGTTACCATAACAAATAACATCTACTCACACTCTTCTAATGCTTTCCTAATGCTTAGAAATATCAATGTACTAAAAATTAAATTTTACTTGTTGATCAGGGAAGTAGATACATAACAATTGGCCATATTTGGTGCCTCCGTTTCTCTTATTTTTGCTCAATTCCACTCAATATTGAAAAAAATCCATAAAATATTTGGATATATGCCCCTCTTTTAAGTTTATATATTTGGTAAAATATATTCCTGAAATCACTCATTTCAAAATAAAAAGTTAAATTCACCATGTATCATTGCATAATATAGTTGTAGCTTGTTTAGAAAAATCATACAAAACACATGCTTATAACCATCATAAAATATCATCATATAAAGTTCAAAAATAATATAGATAAATAAATAATGTACCTATGAAACCACCTATAATAGATAACATCATGTAAAAATCCATGGGTATGTGTATCCTCATTTGAGGATGAGATAGTGAATGGCAACAATATTCCTCAATGTTGTCTCTTGATGCATAAGATATACATCATAATAATAAACTTGAGGAGATAGATAAGGGTATAATGCACCTGTGGAAAATCAAGATAGGGATAAATAAAATGCCCCCAATGTAGTAATGTTCCCCTAAGAGGGATGGATATAAAAATGAATCACAAACACAAGTGGTATGCCCATAAATATACATGCTATATACCATGACAACGTAGGCAGGAAGCACAATATACCATAAATAGTAAAGTGCATGATAAATATCATGATACCAAACATAATATATCATAAAGTTGAAGTAATAAATCACACACGTATGTAAGTGCATTCAAACTAGGTAACCATCACAGAAGGACATATGAATCACAAGACATGATGACATGATATGACATGACATGACATAATGACTAGAGGATCCTATATAGACAAGGACTACACAAGACATCGATAAAAATGTACACAAAACACACACAATAAAGCAATCTAACACTCATATGTATGTAAAAAAAACTATAATGTAACCTTGTAACAATCATATGTAATCACACAATGTAGATATCTATGTAACACACAAGATGTAGGCACTGGTAAGATATGATGTAATCATTTTAAATATATCTATATGATAAATGGAAAGAAAGAAGGGTATCACCATAAAATCTTCTGTACAGAGATACCCTTAGTATAAGGCATGCCACTAATGTGACATTGGCCACCTGGAAGTGGGCAAGAAAGTACCACATAACATTTAAAATTCCATGATCATATGCACCAACTCAAAAAATATCATGAGAAGCATGTGTAAAAAAATTATAGGAAAAACCTATAAAATAGGTAAATAACCCTGATATGTATCCATCGATAAACCAAATTTTGATTTTTGCATTTTCTAATATTTTTTTCATTTTTTAAAATTTTCAGACAAAAATTATTTAGATCTATAAAAGAAGGCCCAAGGGCACATGCAACAATAATCAAGCAAAAATTTACGCAACCCAAAATAGAATCCAAGGAGAACAATCAATTGAAGAATCCAAATAGGCAGGATAAGGGGATCAATCATATAGAAGAAGAAGAAGAAGACGAGGAAGAGGAAGATTCCAAGCATCCTATAGCTTCCCTCAAAACCAATGCATGCGAGGACATTGTCTTGATATATATATTATCATCATCAAGAATTTTGTGTAAGTGTTTGTAATGGGATAAATAATAAATGGGCAAGGGTGATTGCAACATACAACAACATAAACCAAGTGGCTAGAAGAATGTCAAGGAGAGAGAAGATAAGTGCTAAGATGTCAAATTGATAAGAATGATGAGGAATGCAATCAGACTCAATAGAGGAATGCACATGAAGTGCATGACATATAAAATAAATAAAATGTTATATACAATAAGAATCCATGGTATAATAATGATATATCAATGAATCACAAGAAATAAGCTAGCATGTCTAACTGATGATCTCATATATAATGTGAAATCAGTACTAGGGGAGTCAGATGCATTGATCAAAGTATTAGATAAATATTTTGTATATGTGTATCGATTGAATTCATCATCCCAAACAGAGATCTATGGGGATTGGGCTTAAGGAGCTACTTGAACCTCTTGAAAATCATGCATATGAATATGTCTTGGTGAAACTATAGTTGGCACTTATGTTTGGATATGATCCATTGCATAAGGTTATAAATAAATATTAGGAAATGAATGATTTAGAATTGTAGGTATAAAAGGCACAACTATAGGAGTCCTAACTCTAAGAGGTGATGTTGTAGACACAAATATAATAGGAATCTTAAATGAAGGTGGTATAATTGTATCAAATTCTACATGAGGTTTAATGATTTTTTTTGGGAATTACTCTAGATAATCACCCATGTGGTCTCTAAGGTTTAATAGGTATCTCATAATATGTGCCATGAATGGTATGTACTTCATCAATATGCACAAACTTAGGAAAATAATATAGTGTAGAAGATATCTCTCTCATATGACTACACCATGGGCATCTGAGTAATAGATTATTTGCACTACTATCTAAACTACATAAAACCAAACTATAAGAGTCTTAGGACTAATCGCAACTGGTAGGAAATACCACCAATGGGTGTGTATTAGCATTATAACTCTGAAGCATCAAAATTGTACCTTTTAAATCTCATTTAGTGTAGCCTCAACTAGTTAGAAAGGACATGGTAATTATAATTTTGATAGAACCATAACCCCATGTGAAATTGAACAATATTATTCCACAAAATCATGTATGTATAAAGGAACATTTTTTAAATCATTGAGTGGTATCTCATGTTCATATAATGTAATCGAAGGTGTTTTTTGTTGACAGCTTGAAAACATGTCAATGATGTTATCAATCGCATGCTCATGTTTAATAGTCAAATAATGTATAGATGTTATCATATGATCAGTCTTACATTTTAATAATATGATTTGTTAATAGATTATTGAAGATTTACAAGCATCGATTAGGTGTTGTGATAAATTTATTTAATGTATAATTATGGCCTTCAATTTAAAAAGTGGTGCTTTTGATGACATCATGAATCTTATGTTTTTATTTGTAGCATAGATTATTAGAATATCTATAATCTCTATGGTAATCATGCTAGTAGTTGATGTCATACCCCTTAGGCAAATCTCACGTAGTGTCTAATTGATATGGGTTAGGTAAAGTAATCAAGTAGCACTCAAACAAGAGTCTAAGCACTGTTAAGTAACCTTATGAATTGTTGAATGTTTTAGAAGGTCGAAGGATAATCCTATTGGTTGGTTTTGATATTGAATTTATGGGTTTTGCCTCATTCTTAGCTTGAAAATTTAGTTCATCATTAGTCTTAGCTTTGTATGTTGACTTTCCCTAATATTTGGAGGTTGTTAATGTAGAGGTGGTAGATGTATACTTGAGCATATTGACCTCAAGAGTTTAATTTCAATGTTTGTAGCATATTATAATGTTCATCAAAATATTCATATGTAGTAAACAAAACTCTCTCTTTAATTGGTGGAACAAACTATTTGATCAAATACTTTGAAGCTTGACATCATGTATTTTATGTGACATTTTCATAAGCATAATCTTAAATCTAAGCATACAGTTAGCAACATGTTCATCAGATCCTTATTTAATTTGATAAATTTGATAAAATGTGACCTTTGGACTAATGTTTATATAAAATGGAGCTAAGAATATGTAGGCCAGATAATTAAATTGACACACAAATCCCACAGGTAGGGCATATTACCAATCTAAGGAATAATCTTTGAGACTTATAGGTAAAATCTTAGTCATAAGTAAATCATCATGAAGAAAACCAAAGTAAGATGAAGATTAGGATCTAATGTAATGCGAAGGGTCACCACTACTACTATATAAGTCAAACTTAGGAATTTGAAAGGAAGGAGGCAAAGGGTGAATAAAAAGTTCAATAACTAATAGGTTGTGTAATACTTAGTGATATGAAATCACGTAACTAGTCTTGTGAGATGCTTAATATAGTTGTGTAATTTACAATTGTGTAACGTAAAGTTGTTATTAAATCAATATATATTGAGATGCACCACTAGGTGTATGTGTTAAAACTTGATTAACAAGCGTATGTGTACACGTAGAAATGGATGTCTTTGTATGATTAGCATTGGTAGTAATGGAAGCATGATTGATATTTTGAATGTGTCCAAGATCAAGAGATGAAATAAAATAATTAAATCATGGTGTCACATTAGTTTTAGGGTTGATAATAAGAGGGACCATGGAAGCCTTAGGTTGTGTAGGAATATTAGGATTAACCCAAAGAGGTGTGACACTAGGTTGAGGCATAGAAGGATCATTAGGAGCACTAACTGAATCGCCTAATATATATGTAGAGTCTCTAAGAGGCAGAGTAGAAACATTTAATTGATCTATAGTAGTATGGTTAGATAAATGTTCTTTTTTCCTAATTTATTGATTTCTACTTAAGCAACAAAATTCTTAATGTTAGATTTATGATCCAAAGTTATTTACTTTATGTTTGTGTGTAGTATTTGTTTATAGTGTTAGTTTATTGGGGCATATAAATAAATATTTTATTTGGTGGTTTAAGTTATTAGTATGGTAATTAATAAATATTAATAAGTTTCTTCACGAGTTTATAGCTAGTTGGGTCCTATAGTGGAACCATCTCGTGAATTTTTTTATAAGTTTGAAATTTGAAGAGGAGTATGTGGTTTTGAAGAGAAAAACAAGTGATTTACAAAAGCACAGTGAAATAGTAACACTTGTGAAAAAGATTCCAGGAGAGTAATAACTTTTATTTAAATTTTTCACTTACATTGCAATTTTAAATATTATCATAAATTTTGTTTGAGAAATTTTTTTTACCATGGCTTAAAAGAAATATATGAATATCCATTTTACATTTATTGGATATTTTGTTTGTGTATTAAATATATTTGTATTTATGTATGTATTATGTTTATTAGAAGTTTTTGTCAATGGACAACCAAAATAATAACAATAATTTAAAAAATGGAGGAAGAGCTTGAGTGACATTGAAACTTGTGAAGGACAAGTTGAAAGTGGAGTAAGACTCAAAAAATGGTGTTGGAACATATAGAAAATTTATTTTTTGCTGAAAATATCAAGGTATATATATATTTTTTGAAATATCATGCCATAAAGGACAAAAACGGGTCCCTCCCAATGAGGAAACACTATTCATGGGTGAGTAAATAAGAACATGCAAAGTAATTTTTTTGAACTTGTAAACTCAGAAAAGCAACAGTTTAAACATAAGAACTTGCTTGTGTATTTCATTAAGCCTTATAGAGCAAGTGGTGGATGTTATTTTGTTAAAAACTTGCAACTAATACAAGGTTTCAATACTTTTAAACCAATTTTTTGATCAAATTTTCTTTTTGAGTCAAAGTTGTTTTTTATTTATTTTTAAAAATTAATATTTTTAGGAATATGTTTTGTTAAGTTGTATGGTGAATGTAAAGGAATGACAAGGGTAAAATTTTGAAGAAATAAGGGTGTATTTTATTTATTTTTGGTGTGGTTAAGTGCAAAATCCATCTAAAAACTTTTACATACTCTAAGCTATCACTAGAGGGTCCAAATATCATTTGTGAAAACCATGTTATATATATATATATATATATATATATAACATACTCTAAGTTATCACTTGTGAAAACCATGTTATATATATATATATATATATATATATATATATATATATATATATATATATATATATATATATATATAACATGGTTTTCACAAATGATATTTGGACCCTCTAGTGATAGCTTAGAGTATGTAAAAGTTTTTAGATGGGTTTTGTATTTAACCACACTAAAAAGAAATAAGGGTGTATGTTATTTTTTTTTTGGTGTGGTTAAGTACAAAACCCATCAAAAAACTTTTACATACTCTAAGCTATCACTAGAGGGTCCAACTATCATTTTTGAAAACCATGTTTTATATATATATATATATATATATGTGTGTGTGTGGTTTTCATAAATGATATTTGGACCCTCTAGTGATAGCTTAGAGTATGTTGTGGTTAAGTGTAAAACCCATCAAAAAAAAATTATATACTCTAAACTTTCACTAGAGGGTCCAAATATCATTTGTGAGAACCATGTTATATATATATATATACATATACCTTAAAAATGAAAAAAATTATAAAGTCATCTCATGCTTGTGTTATCGAAGTTATCCTTAGAGCTTTTAAATAAAAATATGTCATATATTATGTCTATTAGGATCATTTTGATTAATAAAGTATAAGCATCAAAATGTAGGTTGAAAAACCCATCATAGTCTAGAGGATAATTCCCCTTCTCTAGTTAGTTATTCATTTTGAGTTTGGATAAAATTATTGAATGGCAGTTTTGGTAGAATAGTGTGTGTTATTTTTAGTTGTTGTGGTGTCGCAATTCATTTTTTATTCTCAATTCATTCATGATGGGGAGTAGACAGAGTAGTTTTGATTTTTTTTTTTTACATGGCCTTTTCACCTCTTACCTGATAGGGAGAAGGTTTTAATCAGTTGTTAGTGGTTGTATCAAAAGGTTTCAGTGAGACCCAATGTGGATCGATTTAGTTGAGCAAACCTTGATTATGTTCTACTACAATATGGTATAAAATGGTTAGAGGGGATGGGCATGCTAGCAAGATGTTCATTACTCATGCGACAACTCATGTGGTAGTGGGTTTATATATTAAGCAACATCTGTTGAATAGTAACACGATGTATAGTGTGCCAATTTGAAGTGCAATAAAGACATTTGATGACTTCAAAGTCATTTGCTTCTAATCTTATTTTATACCCCTTTAGATTAAGGAGGTTTGTTGGATTTATGATTTAAAGTTATTTACTTTATGTTTATATGTTGTATTTGTTTATTAGTGTTATTTTATTGGGGCATACACATAACTTTTGTAGTTTAGGTTGTTAGTAGGTTAATTAATCAATGTTAATAAGTTAGTTGTTTGACAGGTTCAAATTTAATTGGGCCTCGTCATGGAACCACCTTGTGAATTTTTTTATAAGATTGAATTTTGTAAATATTGAATAATGAAACTTTACCTTTGTCAAATTTATGTAATGTATATTTTTACACTTACCTGTGTTCAGTCTTAACACTAAACATGTAAGATGTTTGTTGAGTGTGGCTTTAAATTAATAAATTCTAGCAACTCTACATGACAAAGATCACCAAAAACATCAGTATCATAAAAAATATAATCATTTTTATTTTCATCATCCAAAGGAATAATAAAAAGGCATTTTATCATTAACATATTAACTTTCACATGTACATTAACATCAACCATAGAAGGATGAACATCATTTGAAGTATGATTTTTTTTATTTCATAGAAGCATGAGTTGGAAATAATGGAAGTTGTGTCAAATCGCAAATACCACCTCTCAATATAACACTTCATCTAGTATGATGTCTAGAAGTAGGCTTCCTATTTGGCATAATATATAAGTATGAACAACATGAAGGAAGCTAAGCTAATGATTGAATAGTTTAATAAGTCACAATCAAGATGCAAATCTGAAAATTAAGTATGAACAACATGAAGGAAGCTGATCTAATGATTGAGCAATTTAATAATCCATAAACAAGATGCAAATCTAAAAATCAATTTTGAAATGTAAGATCAAACCCTAGGAAGGCCTTGGAAGGTAAGTGCATTCAAAGAATGAAGGCGTGTCCACCAATTTATAAGAGGTGTATGTCATCCAAAAATAAAAATATGTGAGTAGCATTCAAGGGTTTTATCAATGAATATAAACAATTAGAATTCAGTCATAAAATCATAAATATCTGACCCTAAGGGGGATGAGGGTTATAGAAACCTAGGTTGTACAATAAAAAAACTAGGTTTATCAAGATGTTTTAATGAAATGGTGTACAAGAATAATTAATATGCACACAGTCAACAAAAACTAAGGTATAAGTTAGATTTATGATAAATCAGTATAAAATATTAACCATACCTAGCTCATGTGTTGAAAACAAGAACAAACAAAACAAGAAAGAGCAATGAAATAATAAAAAACATTGAAATCTAATATAGGTGACTCTACAAGTCTATATCAAATTTGACTGTCAAAATCTAAAAAGATGGATTCAACATTGAGCTTATTGCCACCGATTGTATACTAGGAAGATTTAACAGGTCACTGAATCTATATTGTCTAATGTTGCCAAATATGTCTTAAGCCACTGAATCTATACTTTTGTCTTTTTTAAATTCTATATTTTTCTATGTAGATGCATCATTATTATTCATACAATGTTGTATGATCACAAAGCAAAAATACCAGTCATAATTCATTTTTTATCTCATTTTTATTTTTTAACCTAATTCACCACAAATGCTTGCAAGATGAAAAATGATTAGCTGGCTTGGGAAACCTTCAAGGAGTTGCAGCTACATATCCAACACACTAGATCAAAATCAATGTAGTTATTTATGTAGTTTAAATGGAATCTCAAGTGAGGGCTTCACCTCTCAATGTGTGCAATGCAACTACATGGAAATCTGCCTAAACCCTATTTTGGTACAATTTAATGATGGCACAAATATTGAAGCATATTGAAATATCAAGATGTAAACTCTATTACAAGTGTATAAATAAATACAATCAATGTTGGCTCTAACTTAAAGGTTAGAGTCTCCATAATTTGACACTTTAGATGATATATATATATACACCTCTCAATGTGTGCAATGCAACTACATGGAAATCTGCCTAAACCCTATTTTGGTACAATTTAATGATGGCACAAATATTGAAGCATATTGAAATATCAAGATGTAAACTCTATTACAAGTGTATAAATAAATACAATCAATGTTGGCTCTAACTTAAAGGTTAGAGTCTCCATAATTTGACACTTTAGATGATATATATATATATATATATATATATATATATATATATGGCTCTGAAGGACAATACATGCTAAGACCAACCATGGAATATTTCAATAAGATAAAATCATAGTGTGCTAAATTAGGACAATGCAAGAAGGACCCACAAAAACATAGAGGATGGATTCAACAGACCATCAAATCTATCTCATGAGAAATAGATGTCCAGAACAAAATAGGTAGCTTTGAAAATTAATTACTAAGACTCACAAACTGAAAATAGATAGATTTAATGGGATGTTGAAGACATCGAGTGGGATTATAGGTCAAAGAGAGTCTAATATGGCTTAGGAATTGTCCAAAAATAACAAAATATACACAAGTGAGTTTGGGGAAGTTTCATAGCATGTCCAAGGGACTTATAGGAAGCTCTTGGTAAGGAGAATGTGAGGAGGTTGTTGATTTTTAGTTTAGGCTATCCTCCTCTACATACATATTTATTTTAGCAAAATAGTCATTTTTGCAAGGTGAAGGTTACTAAGTTTGAAGAGGTTATAGGAGAAACATAAAGATTTTGACATTGATTTTTAAAATTGTGGAAGGATCAACATTTAAAATATAACTTGTTTCACAGTGAATTTTAATGGTTCAATTTGAGGCTAAATTCTTTTAAAAATATGAAAATTCATGTTTCTTTATTATATAGTTGGAGTGAGGACTGAACAAAGTTTTTTGTGGGTTGTTTAATCTTCTCACATGTTTAGAATGTTTCCTTAACACTCATTACAAATAGGATCAACAAAAAAATCCATTTAATGAGTTGTAATAAGCATTGAAAGGAGTTAAAACTCCATTGTTGGTGGTGAGACTTTCTTATTTGCGTTACTTTGTGTTTATAAACTGATATAACTTTGTTTCATGTCTCATACCCATGGAGTTGTTCCATTTATGTGATCCTCATCAAATGGTAACCAAAGGTGTTCTATGCTTTTGTTTCATTAATTTCTCTTACTACCATTCTTCCATAAGATGTGTTAAAGTTATAAATGAATAGTGATATGTTTAATACTTGAGACTGGATGTTATAAAATGTTTTTAGTTAAACAAGGAGTTTTATTCCCACATGAATGTATGAGTTTTATTAGCATATGGAAAAGTTCATCAAAATATTGATATATAGTAAACAAAATTTCTCTTTAAGTGGTGGAAATAAAATACTTGAGAAAATATTTTGAAGCTCACTGTCAGGGATTTAATGTGACATTTTTCTAAGCATAGTCTTGAATCTAATAACATAGTCAACAACATGTTCACTAGGTCTTTGTTTGATTTGGTAAATCTGAGAAAACTTAATCTTTTGACCAACTTTTATATAAATATGAGCTAAGACCATGTAGGCCATATCATTGAATTGATGCACAAACCCCATAGTTAGGGCGTAGATTAAATCTAATGCATAATCCTTGAGACTTAAAGGGAAAATATTTGTCATAATTAAATCATCATGTAGAAAACCAAAGAATGAAGCAAAATAATCTCTAGTGTGATGCAAAGGGTTGCCGCTACTACTATATGAATCAAACTTAGGCATCTGAAAGGAAGGAGACAAAGGGTGAATAAGAACCTCAATAGCTAATGGGTTGTGGAATATTGCATGAGATAAAACCACATGGCTACTCTTATGAGATGTTTATTATAGTTGTGTAAGTTACATTTGCATATCTTGAAGTTGTTATTGAATCAACAAATCTTGAGATGAATCAATAGGTGTATGAGTTGAAACATGATTAGCATTGGTATGTGTATGCTAGGAATGGATGCCTTCATATGATTAGAATTGGTAGTAATGGAGGCATGATTGGTATTTTGACTATATTTAAGACCAAGAAATGAAATATAAGAATTAGATCATGGCTGAACATTATTTTTTGGATTGATACAAATTAGATCACGGTGGAACATTATTTTTTGGATCGATACTAAGATGAACCATAAAAACCTTAGGTTATGTAGGAATAGTTGGATTAACCTGAGGAGATGTGACACTAGGATGAGGCATAGAAGAATCAATGGAAACATTAGGAGTACTAACCTCACCACCTGATGTAGATGTAAAGTCTCCTAGAGGTGAAGTATAAATGTTTAATGGATCTATAGGAGTATGCTCAAATATAGGTTCTTTGTCCCTAATTTGTTTTTGTACATATTTTAACTTAAGCAAAAAATATTCTAAGCATGCAAGATGTTTGTTAATCATGGATTTAAATTTAGCAATTCTAGAAAGTATACGTGGATAAACATCATCAAAAACATCAATATCATCAAAAATATAATCATTTTCATCATAAAAATTAATAATAAAAGGCATTTTATTAACAACATATTGACCATTCACATTTAAACTAATGTCAACCATAGAATAAGGAACATCACTAGAAGTGGTCATTTTTATTTCAAAGAAGCATGAATTGGAAATAATGGAAGTTGTGTCAAATTGCAAGTAGCACCACTCGATTTAGCACTTTGTCTAATAAGATGTGTAGATATAGGCTTCCTAGTTGGCATAAGATATAAGTATGAACAACATGAAGGAAGCTAAGTCACTAATCGAGCAATGTAATAAGCCACAAACATGATCCAAATCTGAAATATATATTTTAAATGTAGGAACAACCCCTAAGAAAACCTTGGAAGGTGTGTGCATTCAAAGAATGAAGGTGTGCCACTAATTTCTGACAAATGTATGTAATCCAAAAGAAAAAACATGTGAGTAGTAGGGTAGGGTTTGATCAATGAATGTAAATAATCATAATTCAGCCATAAAATTAAAAAAAAATCATATTCTAGCAGGGTGAGGGTTCTGAAAATCCTAGGTTGGATGATCAAAAGATTGAGTTCACCAAAATGTTTTGATAAAATGGTGTACAAGGGTAATTAACATGCATAAAATCAACAAAAAATAAGGCATAGGATAGATATATGATAAATTAATCTATAACAATAACCATACCTAGTTAATGCATTGAAATCAAGAACAAATGAAACAAGCAAAGGTAATAAAATGACAAAGAAGGCTGAATTTTGACACACCTAATTGTTGAATTGGAAATATAGAAGCAGAAATGGGTTGTATAGATGACTATACAGGTTTGTGTTAAATCTAACCATTAAATGTTGAAAGAATGAATTCAACGTTCAACGTGATGCCACTGAATGTGTACTAGGCAGATTCAACAAGTTGTCAAATTTATATTATGTAATGTTTTCAAATATGTCCTAAGCCACTGAAACTATACTTTTATCTTTTTTGTATTATATCTTTTTTGTATTTTCAGTATTAGGTTTCGTATAGTGTTGTGCAATCACAATGCAAAAATGTCATACATAATTCGTTATTTTATCTTATTTTTTCCTTCTTGACCCAATTCACCACAAACACTTGCAAGATGAAAGAGGATTCAAGGATTAGGTAGATTGGGCAACCTTCAAGGAGTTGTAATTACATATCCCACACATTGGAATCAAATCCAATGTAGTTATTTGTGTATTTTAAATGGAACCTCAAGTGAGGGCTTCATTCCTCTTCCTAGGTGAAATGCAACAATGTGCACATTTACCCAAACCCTATTTTGTTGCAATTTAATGATGTCACAAGGCTTGAATAAGATTGAAGTATCAAGGTGTAATCTTCGTTGCAAGTATGGCAATAAATATGATCAATGTTGACTCTAACTTAAATGTAAGAGCCTCCTCTATTCAACACTTTAAATGATTCTTGGTAAATGACTAGGGATATATATATATATATATATATATATATATATATATATATATATATATATATATATGGCTCTCTAGGACAAGACACACTAAGACCAACGATGGAAGATTGCAACAATCTAAAATCAGAACATGGAAAATTATGACAAGGCAAGTTGGACCCACAAAAACATAGAGGACAAATTAGACAGATTTTCGGATCTATCCCATGAGAAATAGATGTCTAGGATGAAGGCAAGTAGCTTAGAAAATGAACTACTAAGATTCACAAGCTAATAACAGATAAATCTAATGGGATGTTTAAGATATATGGTGTGCTTGAATGCCAAAGAGAGTCTAGTGCGGAGTAGGAAGTGTCCAAAATAGCCAAATGTGCACAAGTGTGTTTGGGGACTTTTCATAGCATGTCCAAGGGACTGATAGAAAACACTCAACAAGGAGAATGTGACGAGGTTACAAATTTTGAGTTTGGGATATCCTCCTCTACATATAGATTTATTTTATAAAAAAAAGGCATTTTTTCAAGGTGAAGGTTACAAAGTTCAAAAGGTTATAGGAAAAACATGAAGCATTTTGACATCAATTTTTCATATTATGGAAGGATCAACCTTAAGAAATATAATGACAATTTGTTCATGGTGAATTTTAATGGTTCAATTTAAGGCTAAATGTTTGTAAAAATATGAATAATCATGTTCCCTTATTATATAGTTGGTGTGAGGACTGAATAATTTTTTTTGTGGGTTGTTTCCTTAACACTCATGAAAAACATGGTCATCGAAAAAATTTCATTTAATGAGTTGTAATAAGCATTAAAAAGAGTTAAAACTCCATTGTTTGTGGTGAGAGTTTATTCATTGTGTTTATTAACTGATTTAAAATTGTTTCATGTCTCATGCCCATGGAGTTTTTGTTCCATTTATATGACCCTCACAAAACGGTAATTGAATGTGTTCTATGTTTTTGTTTCACAATTTTATCTGACAAGCATTCTTCCACAAGGGATGTCAAAGTAATCAATGAATATTGATAGGTTAATACTTGAGACTGAGTGTTATCAAATATTGTTTATCTATCAAGCAAGGAATATTCCCAAGTGAATGTATGTGTGGCGATGAGTCAATGTTGATCTAGTTTCAAGGAAAATGTTATAATTAACTTGACCCCCTTTCCTTAAGTGCATCACCTTGAGATAATACAGTTCCTATCATGGGAAATCATGTTTCATTAATAAACAACAAACCATCACCAATAAAGAGATCCTTGCCCAAAAAAAAAAACAAATCTCTCAATCCAAAAGTACTCATAAAGTCATACCAGTAGATTTCCCACCCACTCAATCATTGAACTACCCTTAGTATGATACTATAATAGTTTTATAATTGAATGAAGTGGTTAAACAAAAAATCTCCTAACTTCTGAATTACAGGAAACATCAAACTCTCACAAGTTTGAAAAGAAGCTTGAGATGCTAACCATGTGAATTGCAATGAGGACTTAGATAACTCTATGTCTCCTCATAGCCCTAGTCTTTATAAGTCTTTTTCATGCTCCTCTTTAGGCAAAAAAGACATTGTTAGCTCTGGAGGATAGGACAAAAGCCAAACCCAATTTGTCGCCCTAATGAACTACAAGAGGGTCAAATCTTAATCAACTCAGTTTATTCTTGAATGTCGTAAGAATTATAAAACCATGTCTTGAAATGTGTGGGGTCTCTCAATCCCTAATCGTAAATATAAAATCAAATAATTTGTCAACAATATGAAACCTCGCATAATAATGGTACAAGACATTAAAGTTGTTAGATTCTGTGTCACATCCCACCTTCAATCTATTTGGGAAGAGGTGAATTGTTTCAATCAACATGTGACAAAGGTAGAGGACGTGTGGTTATTAGTCTAGCTAGTTGGCTCTACAATACAATCTCTCACTGGGGGAATATATTGAACACATACATTTGAGCCTCCTTGGTCATTGGTGATAGACATATTAGTATTTTCTCAGTCTACAACATAAACATAAACACCAAAAAGAAATGATATTATTTATTCAAGATAGTGATGGGTACCTCCACCATACACTCTCTAATATTAGTGATATCTTCCTTCACTACCAACATCTATTTACTAACATGGAGAAACCTAATGCTTACAACTAAGTTGTATATGACATTGTCTACAATTGTATTCCCAAAAATGGTGCAGGTGGAAAATGATCTCTCCTCGATGCACCTTGGCTCCTTTCCTCTAAGTTCTTACTATTAACGCCTTGGGTTACATGATTGAGAAAACACACTCTCTTAGAAGCATAGGGGGAATCTCCTTATGTGAAAACAAGACAACTTTAAAGTAGCACTTTGCAGATGACTCTACCCTCTTCCTCCACAACAAGTAGTATGAAATAGGTAACAGTATAACCTTGCCCAACATGTGTCAAATGATAACCAAGTCAGAAGACAATCCAGTCAATAAAGTTTCTTCGATAACAATCCCTTATTATTGGATTTGTATCTTCCATGCTCCATTCTAGGAGAGTAGGATATAGATGAAAGTTAATTTGAAAGTTGTTATGTATAGTGTTGCAGGCTCCTGGTATTTATTTCAACGTTAAATACATAGATTTCTTGATAAATATGTTGTTTTTGGACAGTTACATGGAACACCATTGGTCCTTTAGTTTGCATTTAAGTTTTACAATATTTTTTTATTTCTCTTGTGGGATCTTCATTGTGATATGTTGCCATATTTCCATCTTAGGAAGTGTATGTTGTTGGTTGTATTAACTATTGTTCTCAACTGTTGTTTTTTAATATAAAACCATTGTCAATTTTTTTTAAAAACTACACATTTATTTTACATGCATAGTATAATGGTTCATAATTATTATTTCAATGACATTCATTTTTGTTACTTTAAATGTAACTTTTTAATTGAAGTAGGCATGAAACAATTATAATTGCACATTGGAAATAAGTGGAATTGGACATTTTCAATTCAACGATACTACAAGGGGTAACCAACAAATTAAATACTATCCAAATGTTTATCACAAACCAAAATACATACCAAAAACAACATAACTAGGCATAACTATCCATTATCTTTATTTCATTAAGAGTAAGCTACTAAACTCTTTATGAAACTAGCATAATTTAAAAGAGATAATTCAAGTAAAATACTTAATCTATTACCTAAATCCTAGGTAAAATCCCCTCCAAAAGGGATATAGATAGTAGCATGAGTACCTTTTATATGAAGCTAAAATAACTTATTTAATTTGGTATTAAATCCCATAGGAGTAACTTTTATAAGAAGCTAGAAGATCTTTTTAAATTTGGTGTTGAAGCTTAGGCTCAACACTTTTCGTTGGAGAGATGTTTAAAAATGATCTTGTTAAATTTGTTGTTTGATTTGGATCTAAGATGAAGGTTGGGGTGTTTGTTTAGGTTTTCCTCCTCTTTGTGTCCAAGTACATTGCTACAGTACTTAAATTTAGTAAATCCTTATAACTTTTTATAAGTTTTCCTTGCTCAACCCAATAATAAAATGCATATGCGATCTTAATTTTAGTGTATAACTTAGTCTAGTGTATAATTATTCGCAAGTTTTTTGTCTTGCTAGGGAAAATAAGTAATATGAATAAAGAAAGAGTTAAAGTGGTATTGTTAATGGCAAGTACAGATGTAAGACAACCCTATGTGTCATATTTCGAGAAGGGGAACCACCAATCAAACTTGTGTCATCTTTAGTGATTATTATCACTCGAATTAAATATTTTAGTGATCATAATTTTATGCTTAAATAACTTACTAGTGTAAAATAGTTGTTCTAGTAAGGATCTAGTGATAGAACAAGCACGTGAATAGAAGAGAAAAAATACATTGTATTATTTCATTAAAAACCTGTACACTATGAAATGTATTCATTAATTTCATTTAAAAAATCCCAAGCTAATATAAGCTTTCACATGAGTTACATGGGACGCAACAGTGCAACAAGTTTAACCACCCAACTACCCATTTAATTAAATTTATAACATGACTTACCAACATTTACGGGAGTGTCTCATAAAGGGAAAGCATGTCTCATACATTTATTTGATCTAAACTAACACACATTAAAAAACACTTTGGATCAAATGACCCAACAAATCCCCCCTTTATTCAAATGGGTATAGAAGAAGATCCAGAACATGACTATCAAATCATCGGCAGTCTCTGTCACACTCTGCAAAATGGCACACTATACACCACGATACTGCTCAACTGATGTTGCTTCACATAGAACCCTGTTGCCTCATGAGTTGTGAAATGAATGATGAACATTCTACTGGCATGATTATCCCCTTTGACCATTTTATATCCATATTGCAGTATAAATATGATCAAGACCTGCTCAATTACATCGATCCACATAAGGTCTCACATAAAAACTTGTTGAGTGACTATTTCGTACGATGTATGGCACATCTCATCAATGTCCAACAGCATTGATGAATATTTGCTCAACACTAATAGTGCTAGAAACTCCCCTATCAACTCACACAATCACTGATGACTAATCAAAGGTCATGTAGTCTCTTCCTCCCACCCTTGCCACCGCCCCTGCCCCCACCGCCTCGCCCTCGTCAGGGGAGATGTGAAAATTCCTAGGAGCTAAAAAAACAATCCAAACAACTCTATTTGCTGCTCATCATGGATATCAAAGCACTGAAGAATAAAAATAGATAGAAAACAACAAAATCCAAGTCAAATTTTGTTATTATATCAAAACCCTATATTTGAGTTAGCAACTCTATTTGCTCCTCATCATGGGTATATCTCTAGCTTTGTCAACCTATTAGATCCTATTGGATTCCTAGGGCCCTGTAAACCTTGAATTGAAACATAGTTCTTTACGAAAACACAAGCAATGTAAAATAGGGTTACATCCATGGTTTTTAAGCACATACTTCCCATTATCAACTTTCAAGCAAAATAAGGGTGTTAGATTCCATCGAAAGTGCACCCGTTGTACAATAAAGCATTTTTTTCTTCATTTAAATAAATTTTCTTAAAAAACCATATCAAGAGACCTCAAACCACATAAATGACCACTCCAGTGTGTCTGGAACATATCAAAACCTATAAAATGACTAATTACATAACTATATTTGGGTAAGATGTTGAATGGGTAAAAAAATATTGTAAAATAGAGGTTGAATGCCAAATGATGGGATTCAAAAATATAAATTACACTTTGTGAGTTTTTAACTCTTGACCTCTCAATGCTCTCAATGCTTTTTACCAACTGCTCTATGCATTCACTTGAGATTTAAAATTTCAAACTTTAATCTAAACTTACAAGTATATGTAAATTTTGGAAATAATAATGCATGTGAAATACTAAAAGGTGTGATTTGAACCTATAACCTCTTACAAATACAATGCCTTAACTCAAGTCTTGAAACCAACTCTTTTATGTCTCTAATATCCTTGCTTTTAAGTTGAGTGAGCATATATATGGCAATGTGCAACATTAATTGAGTTTACCCAACAATAACACTTTAATGGAAGCACCCAACAAGCAAAGTGGAATCCACATGCTTATTTCAGCCCAAAAAGGACAAATTTCAATTTTTTTACAACTAATCCAATGTTTTTTTTCAATGTCATCAATAAATATAATGCCACATCCAATACTCCTACATGGAGATTCAACAAATGGCGCTTCATTTTCAAATTTTGAATGCCATGTGTAGCTTCTTAATGTCAATGCAATGTATAGTATGTAAAATCATGCCCCAACAACAAGGTTTTAACACCAAAATGGAAGATTTAATGCTTCAGGGTGCCATTCAATAGGTTAAAACACCTCAGAAAAAATCTTTTTGCAGAAAACAATACTTCAAATGCTTCAAATTAACCTTAATAATTAGTAAATCAACACATTAGCACAAATAAGACTTCCAATGCCATACTACATTTTTTCAATGCTTTTGGGTATATTTTTTATAGTTTTTACCCTTTTCCAACAAATTGCAATGCCCATCGCAGAGTATCAAGTAGATTTGAATGCTCTTCCAATTTTTGCCGAAGCTTCTAACACCTCCAACAAATTAATAAGGCAAAAATAAAATTTAAGTAAATAAAAAATAACCTTAAAAAAAAAATTCTTTAGAAAACTTCACTAGAAATTTCTTCAAGGCTCATTCATGGCTCCTCCATCTCTCTCTTCACGGATCAATGGCTACCATTAACTTTGATACAAATGATAGAACAAGCACAAGTGAATAGAAGATAAAAACTACATTGTATTGTTTCATGTAAAACTTGTACAACATGAAATGTCTCCATTAATTTTTTTTAAAGATCCTAAAGTTATATGAGCTTTCACAAGAGTTACACGAGACCCAATGGTCCAACATGTCAACCACCGAACTACCCGTTTAATTAACTTACTAACATTATAATGTAAAACATGACATACTAACATTTACAAGAGTGTCTCGTAAAAAGAAAACATGTCATCTACAATGATTTAATTTGAAATATTACACATACTAAACAACAACACTTGGATCAAATGGCCCAACATTTAGAATATGGATTTATGCATTTCCCATAATACTTATAATGTATATTATAATGAATAAATGCAATGATCAAGTTTTTTTTTTCTTTTTGTTTCCATATCCCTCCTTTTTGTTCGAAAACATATATTGCTTTATAGTTATTATTTTGTTGGATATGTTGTTTCAGATGTATGTGTGGTTTCATTTTTTGTATGCATTACGACCCATAATTTCTAACCCTGTGGTTTTTACCATTGCATTGTAATACCATTTGGACAATTTCTTATTGATGTACTCAAAAATACTTGTGTGTGCATTAGGGTAAAGTAAAACTTTGAAGTATGTTATTTTATTGTAAATGTTTGAGTTAATGCAATAAAAAAGGTGGTTTTTGTGTTAGGTTTTTTCTCGAAAGGGTTTTCCCAAGTGAAAATATTGTGTATAGTGTGTGCCATTTTTCCTTTCTATTTGAACTTAATATCTTTTTGCATTATTTCTCCTGCAAAAATTTATCAACTTATTTCTCTTCATTTGGTATCAGAGCTAAGATTTACCTTTGTTTGAAGAGTTAAGGCATCTTGACCCTCTGATAAATTGATTCGTGAGTGGGAGATTTGCACATGATAATTTGTGTAAAATAAAATGATGGGAAGCACAAAGATAGATATCGACAAATTTAATCATTGACACTTTGAGTATGGAAGATCAAGATAGAAGATCTTCTTGTTGACAAATATCAATGGGTTCTCATGTCAAGAAAACAATCGTCAAGTATGAAGGCAAAATATTGGGAAAAGATGGATCTGAAAGTGACGAGTTAAATCAGATTGTGCCTTTAAAAAATAATTGTTTCTAAATGTCTCTAGAGAATCCAGTTCTAAGGGACTTTATAATAAGTTAGGGACTTTGTATAAGAAAAATTCTATGGTAAACAATTTTTTACTTTAAAAGAAGTTGTATTATGTAAGGTTGAATGACAACTTTGTGACAGAGCGTCTAAATGCATTTAACACTATGGGAAGTTAGTTACTTTCAATCAAGAATAAAATGGATGATGAAGAAAAGTGTATTACTTTGTTATTTTTTTTCTTGATTCATGGGATAATCTTGTTATGGCCATTAGTAGTACTACATCTACTTGAATCTTGAGATGTAGTCACAACTTTGTTATCAAAACAAATGAGTCAAAAATTCAATTAAGGATTATCAAACCAAAAATACCTTGTTTGTGAGAGATCATCCCCAAGGGAGAAATAAAAACAAGTCAAGGTATAGGCAGTCGAAGTCAAGAGGTAAAACTAGATCATTAGGAAGACGTGCAAGGAAATGTTGACATTACAATAAAACTGAGCATTTTAAGAAGCAATGCAAAACTAAAAAGTTTGAAAAATGTAATTCACTTGATGATGCCCCCTCTACCTAAATGAAGACTTTAAGTGAAGTCTCAAGGGATGTATACTTCGCAACATCAAGTACACATGCATGTCATGATGCATGGTTGATCAACAGTGCTTCATTACATATGACTCCCTGTAGAGAGTAATTTTTTGAATATAAAAATATTAATGGAGGTGATATCTTTTTATGAGATAACTTGACATAAAGATCATCAGATGAGGAAGATTAAAGTTGATGTTCAAATATAGGAGGGTTAAAACCCTCCCTGGCATTCCACACATTCCAATTTTGGTTAAAATTTTGTTTTTTGTAAGAAAGGTGAAAGGGAGGCGTTCCACACATTCCAAGTTTGGTTAAAATTTTGTTTTTTGTAAGAAAGGTGAATGATTCGAGTGTGCAAGTTGTATCATGTAAAAAGGATATTTGCAAGATTGTTCAAAGAACAGTGGCATTGGAAAGAGGAGTTTTCATTGAAATGTTGTTCATGTTTGAGGTAAACACAATAAGTGATAAAGTAATAGCTCTATTATTCATGAGGTTAACAATGAATTAGATCAAACCCTTATGATGATTATAGAAAAGATGATGCTTTGGCATCAAAGGATGGGACATATTGGAAATAAAGGTCTTCGACTATTACAAACTAAAGGTATAGTTGAAGGAATCTCTTATTGTCTTTTAGATTTGATTTCAATGAACATTGTGTATATGGTAAGCAAAGTCAAGTAAGTTTCCCACTAGTGCTACAAGAGCAAATGGGATTTTGCAGTTAACACACAGTGATGTGTTTGGACCTATCAAAGTTCCATCACTAGGAGAATATTTATACTACGTTTCCTTTATAGATGATTCTTTTAGGACAACCTGGGTATATTTTCTCCAAAATAAATTTGAGGTTTTCAGTAAACTCAAAGAGTTTAAGGCTTTTGTAAAAAGCTAGACAAAGAATAACATAAAGGTTTTGAGAATTGATAATGGTGGGGAGACTGCTCAAATGCATTCAAGTAGTTCTCTAAGCAGTGTGGAATGTTATATACCCCACAACATAATGGAGTTATAAAAAGAATGAACAAGACTTTAATTATTAAGACCATAAGTATTCTTTTTGGTACAAGTTCAGAAAAGAAATTCTGGGACAAAAACAGTAATAATTGTTTGTTTCTTGATCAAATTAATCACCAACATTATTCCTTGTTGATAAAAATTCACAAAAAAGTAGGGATAAGAAACCTTCTCTTCAACATATTAAGGTTTTTGGTTGCTATGCTTATGTGTATATTCCAAACAAAAAAATAAATGATCAAGATTATAAATTAGAGAAGTGCATCTTTGTTAAATATATCAATATTGTAACAGGATACAAACTTTAGACTCCAAAAACCACAAGGGTGTCATTTTATAAAAAAAAGTTATTTTCAGGTAGGATCAAAGGATTATCAATATTACACCTTTTTTTTAAAAATTTACCACCATATCCTCTTATGCTTGGGACCCCCCTTTTACACTAATGCCCCCTATTTCTACTAGTATACCACTAAAAAAATTTATGTATAAATTATCCTCTGTATGATCACATGTGATTTGTACCACTTTACCAAGGTAGCGCCCCTATTTGTTGGGTCTTGTGTGATCCAAAATTTTGTTATAGTTTATTTAATTATGCATTGGTTATTTGGTTTCGGTATTTGGTAGTTATGCCCTGTACTAACGGAATTAACTTACCATTCACCTTATTTGTATTAGATGTACTACATTCTAATTTTTTAAGAAGAATAATACATTTTTAATATTTCTGGTGTGAAAGACTCTTCAAAATGAAAATCCCTCCTATAGCGTGGGCCTAACAGTGGCATCAGAGCCTAGGAAAATTGAAGAGGGGGAATAAAAATATTTGCAGCGCCATTCTAGTGACGCTTGAATCTGAGGGAAGGTTCTATTTATTTGCAAATTTTGTTTAGCTTATTCACCAAACAGAACCGTTCGGTACATTATTTGCAGGTTTGGTTATTTTTATTTTCATTTCTTACGGTGGCTAGATTTCTGTCAATGCAATTCAACGATTTAAAAATACAATTAAATATAGACATTTACGGTATAGAAAATGGTTGAATAAGATAGACACACATTGGCATGATGGAGTTTGCAGCGTTCCAACCAAGCATATAAAGACTAGTTTTACATGTGGAAAAGCGCAAACATTCTGTACAGAAGAGTACGGTCATCAACAAAGGAGACATTTGAACCAAAGAGCAGATTTGTGCTCATTGAGCCATTGAAGAGAAAAGCATAGAGCTGGGCATAGGAGATAAAGGAAAAAAAACAATATAATTGTTCAGCAGGAAGCGTGGCGCAAAAATAAACTTGATCTCCAACACACAGATATCTCACGCTGAATCGTACGACGAACAATTGGCTTTTATTGTTTGTAAGATGGCACAATAAGTTTTTTTATCTTTGCTTTGGTGTGTGGGCCCTTCACAAAGGCAGTGAGTCAAAATATATATATATATATTATTGTTATTTTTCTTGGATAAAATGTCTTTTACAAGGGAAAATCTTGTAAACTATTTTGGAACACTTTGGGAAACCCTCTTTTGTTTAAAGCTTTGAAAGTAGGAAGTCTTGGGTTCAAAACGCATTGATGTATTTTTTGATCAAAAATTATTTTTGATCTTATTTTCTTTTGTAAAGGAGTAATAAGGGTAAATTTGGTGATATAAGGTACATTCTTTTTACAAGTCTCAAGAAATTTTTTGTATTCAGAAACTATTTTTGAAAGTAAAACAAAACCTCAAAATAGTATTCTCTTGTTTTGTTTTTGGCACCATGGCAAAAATTGTGAGTTTGATTTTTGAAAATGGTAAATTGTCACTTTAAAATTATAAAGAATGGAGTGTAGGAACATGGAGAACACGCTTATTTTTAATGACTTATAGAAAATCACTAAGAAAGAAACCACACCACCAACTGAAGCTACAAAGTTGATTGAATATCAAAAATGTGATAAACGTGCACTCGCACTTTTGAAATCATCTTGCACTGAACAGATAATCATTCATATTGAGGTAGTTAAAACTGGTGCATGGAAAGCATTAAAAGATATGTATGACAAGCAACTTGCATAAAAAAAGATTGACCTTCTTATGCAACTATTGAACAATAAACTAGCAGAGAGTGAAGATGTCTCTGAATATCTTTCCCGCATGAAAACATTGAAACAAGAATGTTGTATAACTGGGGGTAAAATTGATGATGATATGTTGATTTCTATCACTTTGAATAGTCTTAATTCTGCATACACCAATTTTATTGAAATGCTACAACTTCGTGATAAGCTTAACAGTGCCACATTTGATTCAATTTGTGAGTTGCTCACTCAACATGAGCGACAATTTGCAAAGAAGAAAGAAAAACCTATTGAGGATGCATACTATACCAAAACAGGAAATCCATTGTATGATCCCAACAGAAGACATAAAGAGAAATAAAATCACTCTCACAGGCACACTTCTAGGCATAAGCATAATTCTGGGTCTTCGAGACATAAGCATCATTCTGGACATAGGGATCATCCAGGGTGTCATAAACATAGATATCATTATGGTTGTCCAAAGCATGAACATCACCACAAACATTCACATGGACGCAAGCACAAACACAAACATTCTTCTTCATGTGGCTATTCTTCCTATAGTTCCAATGGACATGAAAGAATATGTTACAATTGTGGTGGCATAGGACATCTCTCTACAGAGTGCCCCTCCAAAAGGAGGTCCTCTCGACATCGACAGAAGGCAGAAGCAAACTTTGTTGGTCACTCCAGTCATTCTAAGTCTGCTTCTGGCTATTCTTCTACATCTTCTGATGGATGGGATGCTTGTGAAGTTGCATGTTCCGCAGTTGATGACTATATATTCTAAGTTGGTGACACACCCATCTTGTGTGAGCTGCTAGGCTCAAGATTAGGATTTGATGTAGTATCATTTTTTGGCTTGTGTACTTTGCTTTCATAGATCTAGTGTTGATATGATCTTTGATGTGGAGCATTTCAATGATTTGTAATTGATTTTTTTGTTGCATAGCTTCTCACCTCTCGTCTGATAGGGGGAGAAGATATTATATATTGGTTTTCGATCAGTGGTCGGTGATGTGTGGTACGAGTCAGCATTATGTTGCTAGCATTGTTAGTGCTGAGCAAAGGCCTGTGGGAGATGTTGGCAATTGGTGGTTATCAGTTTAAGATATACCATACACAGTACAGGGGGCAGTCACTTGTTAGATGGATTCTGAGTGAGGATCGATGTAGTTGGATAGTAAGTGATCATGTTCTACTGCAGTGCAGGGAGGATCAAGTTGTGATCGATCCAAGATGCACAGTGTCCCAGTTGCAGTTGCGACAGAGACTATTTGTATGACTCACAGTTCATTGCTTCAGTGTTGCTATGCCCCTTTGGAACAAGGGGGAGTTTGTTGGGTCTTGTGTGATCCAAAGTTTTGTTATAGTTTATTTAATTATGCATTGGTTATTTGGTTTTGGTATTTGGTAGTTATGTCCCATACTAATTGAATTAACTTACCTTTCACCTTATTTGTATTAGATGTACTACATTGTAATTTTTTAAGAAGAATAATACATTTTTAATATTTATAGTGTGAAAGACTATTCAAATTGTAAATTCCTCTTGTAGCATGGGCCTAACACTATTCTAGAAACAAAAAGGAATGTTTACAATCTTAATATAATCTTTAGGAACTTAGCAAAGCTCCAAAGCATGAACAAAAACCAAAAGAAGAACCACAAAAGGTGGAGGTTGAAATAGAATAGTTAAATATTTGAAACCAAAGAAACATAAGAAGATGAACCAAAAAGGGACTTTCTAGAGGAAGATTCAAATGAACCATAGGCAGATAAACCTAAAGAGGAAGGATCTCAGACTCCAGTATTGGAAAGATCATATCGCATTAGAAGGAAATCAAAAAGGTATAGTCCACCTCATTTATGTTCTACATTTTTTTATCTTTTTTATCTATTACTGATAATGATCCTAATATTCTGAGGTACGTATTTGATTAAAAGAAAAATAAATTCTCGAAAAAGGACATAGATGAATAAATTGAGTCCAGTAAATTTTTTTGCTAGTAGAAAACCAGTTGGTTAGTGTAGACACTTAAGTTTAGTACAAGACCCTTTTCCGTAGCATATTTTTCATGCTTTGTCACACTTAGTCCCCTTATGCACATCTGATTATTTTTGGACACCTTTAACCCACATTAGACTCCCCTTGGCACTGATTCATCTAAATTTCCTTAGGAACACCGTAGATTTGTCAGTTGTCAACTCCAGGATCCCACTCAAACATCCTTTGTTCATCATGATCTCTATTTTGAGCCTTTCTACCCTTAGGGTTAAAATTGATGGTTTGTCATTTATGGTTAGGTCAGAATTGACCCTTGCCCTTTTATGGGTCCATATTTATTTTGAGCCTTTCCATCCTTTGGGTTAAAAAGGATGGTTTCACGATTTTAGTCAGGTCAGAATTAACCCTTTGCCCTTTTGTGGGTCCATTCTATCTTGCCCTAGTTCCTCATTCCTTGACTTTTGCTAACCACTATCTTCTAAAGTTAGTTTATGTTTGAAGTGTCTTAGGGATCCATATATATTCAAAGTTATCCTAAGAGATTACATATCCTCTCATATCTACACACATGTCGAGATCTCTTACAAGCCATTTGTCTAATGTACAATAATCAGAGCTTATCAAGAGTTCTACACATTCAACCAAGAAGTCTACTCATTGAGCCCACATTGCATCATCATCGATCCAAGTCTTATGCCATGACATCTTGTACCAAGAGAAGGTTATAATGAAGCATATAGCTATATTTGATTATATAGGGAGAGAAGGTCAAGTCATTTCTCTCATTGGGTTGGGATTAAATCACAAGCACTATAACTACATAGAGACATGGTTCCACAAGTATGGCATATGTAGCTACAACTCCTCAAGAGGTTGTTCATGCCAACTAATTTGCACAATATTTTATGTATACATTATTAAGGATTAGGTCAAGATCAAAATAAAAGTAAATTAGATAACTATGCCTAACAATTCAACGAAGTGAATCCAGAATTAAAATCAACATTAGTTTGCATGGAGGACCAAAACGTTACAAACACTAGAAAGCACCATACGACACAATCGGTTGAAAATTTTGACTCCCTATCAATTTTGACAAGGACATAATCGATCCTCTGCCAATTTTAACCCAGTTCTGGATCAAATTCAATTTCTCAGGGCAACTTTTGTTTCAGTTTCAGGGTATAGTGTTTACATGTGTTCGTTTTAGTCTTCTTTCTCTCTCTTTCCATTGTTGTTGCTTTTTCAATCATTTCATTGTACTATTAGTCAATATTTTGACACTAGATCAAATACGATTATTGTAATATATTAGATCTTCATTGTGCCATAGTTTTACCTATTTTGCATAGCGACATTTATCCATAGTGCTAAGATTCACTAAAACAAATTGGTGAACCCCTATACTTTTTTAACATATTCAACCATAAAGTTCATTGTTCTTCATTCCTAGGGTCTAATTTCCACATGTTAGATCTAATTTTCAGATTTAAGTGTGTTCCTTTTTGGTTTATCATTAGACCTAACTACATTCATGTTTCTCATGTTTACATTTTATCCCTGATACAAAGGCTAGATTTACAAACCATACAATCAAAGTGTTAGATTGAGAGGTGTTGTGATTTAATTCAACTTCCTTTGCTTGATACTTGTGTTTTATTTGAATTAAAATTTGACAAGTTTTAACGATGTTTCTTCCGTTGTTGTTGACAATGCAAATGTGAATGATCATGCAAATATGAATGATAATGATAATGTGAATGACAAACCTAATGATGATCAATATGATTATGAAGACAATTCTTGTGATGATGCAAATGTGTTTGATGATAGATCCTAAAAGAGATCACAAGGTTGCTTACTTTAGAAACTTAATTCAGAAACGCCCCAGATCTTAAGAGCCAATGCTACTTAAGTTAAAAGATATACAAAAGAAAACTTTGGCTAAAGAATCTACACTTGGGAATGTTACCAATAATCATTTGAATGTTTCCAATCTACCTATTGGAGGCTCTATTTATATATCAGGTGGTGACTCTAGTGCTCCTACTAATCCCTTTATGCCTCCACCTAGTAGTACTCCTCTTCATGTATATATCCTTATTCCTATGTAGCCTTACACTTATTTTATTCCTTCTAGAACTAAAGTACCATTTCGACCTACTTTTAATGCTTTGTCTTTTGGTCTTGCTCTTGTTCAAAATACTAAAACCTTTATTCCTATCAATGCTAATCATAAGTTGCCTCATACACAGTCTACTACATCTAAGGATGCTTACATTCAACAATCTATAGAATATATGCAAGCTCAAATTAGAAAACTTGCCCAAGGATCTCAAAAACCTATCCATGTGGTCACTTCTCAAGATATATTACATAACCCATTGGCTCATGAGGTCCTCATTCACCTTTTACCTATTGGTTGTGTAGTGCCTAATTTGAAGTATACAATAGCAAGGTTGATCATTTGCATCACATTTGATCTTTTATTATTTTCATGATTTGGTTTTCCTCGTGACGAGCTATTGATGACCAAGCTCTTTCCTAGAAGTTTTAATAACTATGCCTTGGATTGGATTTACATTTTACCCATCTGCTTTGTCTCCTTAGCTCATTTTTTTATAAAAATTAGCCAAAAGGTCACATTTTCTCAACTTGCTCAACTTAAACAAGGACCTAATGAAAAAGTTGGCATGTGCTTCAATTCAAGACTATGCTTACTAAAACATCTCACCATATACTTGATTATGATTTTCCAATAGTTTGCTTCAACCACTCAAAGATAAACTTTGAGATTAACATGCTTTTAGAGGCTAACATGCTACAATATGGATCTAATGCCTACCTCTACTAACAACTCAAAGTATCAAAGTAAATCAACAATCAAAGCCTACTTTTCAAGTTAAGAATGAAGCCAAAAATGTAAACCTAATTTCATTAACACCTGACAAACTAGTTCTTCCACCTCCTTAAGAGGGTAGGCAATTTACAAGGTTACCAAGCCTCATCACCATGTTCTTAAAAGGTTGTTTGATTGCAACATGGATTCTTGACCTCTGCAGCATAAGTTGGATACATAGTTATCTTTACCTAGAGGCTATAAGGTAAATGCATATTGTGACTATCATAGATCTTTGGTTCATACTACCAATCAATAACACATAATATAAAATATATATTTGATAGTTTATTCAAGTGGAAGAGCATGATACCAAATTGAATGAATATGTTGCTACCTGCAATCATCAATCCACTTCCAAATCAAGATACTAAGAAACACGACAATGTTCACATGGGTTTACCAATGATTTCTAATTATAACCCTTTACATTGTATTATAGGTATGGTCATCGATTCCCACAAACAATTTTTGTCTATCGCATTTTACGATCACCAAATTCTAAAATATGATGCTTACAATGGTCCACTCTATATGCATACTTTTGTGGATTCACATTCTATTATTGCACATGACATCATGTTAAACATGACAGTGTCAATCCTAGCTAGTAGAGAGTATATGTAATGTCCCCAAATGAGACGATTTCATACAAAAGGGGTTTTCCCTTAAATTCCACAATTCTTAAAATGAAATCAACATACCCTGGTTTGCGAAATACGCTGAAAAACCCTTGTCAAGCCCTAAAAACCCTAGACACCATAATATGAGGGCTTTGTAAATGAATTCTAGCCAATAACTTGTCCCAAAATTAATTGGACATTTGTAGAAATAATCAGAAAATTAAATGCACAAAACAGGTACTTTTTTTGCCAAATTTTTGAAATTCAAATGCACATTATGATGGTTGAAAACTTTGATTTTATTCCAAAAATACAATTGTTCTGAATGATTTTTCACTTCAAACCCTTGCCAAAAATCGCCATTAGTGCCCAAAAAATAGTATAAAAGTACAGCGAACTTTTTTGAGCATAAAAATGGCCAAAGAGTGCCATTTAAGCCAATTGTCAAACTTGCCAAGTGCAGGGAAATTAGCAGAAAAATAAGAGAGCTAGATCTTGCCTTCTGCAAGTGAAAAAGTCTTCAAAACCTGTCAAAAATATTAAATAATAATTTTGAAAATTATTATTTAAATTTACATGGATTTAGGGCTTCAAACCCTTCACGAAACTCCTTCAATACCTTACGCCAACACGTTGGAAAATTAACAAATAAAATCAAAATATTTAATTTGCATAAAATAGACCAAAAGAGGCCTCCAAACCCTGGATCTAAGCTTCCAAAGTGGTTCACTCTACTTGCAAAAAAATGATAAATATTTAGCAAGGTTAACATGCAAAAATTGAACCTCAAAACCCTTATAAAACTTCACACAAACTCCTCAAAGTAAATTGCCCTACTCCTAAAGCAAGAACAAAGTCTGCTTAGCAAAGGTGGTGTCAAAAGACATTTTTTTTAGATTGATCAACACCAAAATAATGAACTACTATTGGGTATGCATCCCAATAGTTTCTTCAAGCATAAAGAACAATTATCAATATTCAACATATATTTAGTTGTGATCTTCACCTTGTATTTGTACTTTCTAATGGGGGTGAACCACCTTAAAGAGGTAAAATACCTCATAATCCACACTTGCTCTTTTTAAAATATATTTTTCTTTTGCTTTACCTTCCAAGCCAACATTCATTTTATTTTTTTCTAAACCTTTTTGAATTAATTAAATAACTTGCCTTAATAAATAATTAAGTCCTCAAATAATTAATAAAAAAAAAATTGAGCAATTTATTAATGATAAAGCCCCTTAAAATAATCATTAAAATACCTTAATTTTCTAAATGATTAAAACCAATTTTTCGATAATTCAAATAATTATCTAAGATAGTTTTATTTTAATAATTAATTAATTGTTTTATATTTTTGAATGATTACAATCACCATTCGATCAATTTTATTAATTATTAAAATTATATGAAAAGGGGACATTATAATCCTCTATACCTAAAATTGTTTGCCTTCAAGCAAATGCAAGCTCATATGACCAATTACCATGTCCATATGGGAAAACTTGTTGTAGTGCTAAAAAAAACTTGCTATTAAACGGAATAACTTTTGCCAAAAAAACATAGTGTGACATACTTCAAATAGATAATGAATGTTATTCAACCTTGCCAACACATCCCACAATGCAAACCCCTCTTGTATATGTTTCCCAAGGGGGAAAATTATCCAAATCAATCTTGAACTTATAATACCTGTATTTTGGGGAATGCCCTAATGTATCCCAAATCATAGGAAAGCCATCCAATGGCTCATTGCCCCTGTATGCCCATATCTCACTAAAAACCAATTGGGGTATGAAGAGGTATCCAATCTTGTTGCCCCAACTATGTCCTCCAAAAAGTATTAAGCGCCATACTCCAATCCTCAAAGTAATCTCCCAAAGATGCAATGTAGGAAAAAGTACCATACCTTGGAAGTAACTTACCCTTACATGAAGCCTACTAGAATAGGTCACTCCCATGCAAAAATTATGATCAACCCAAATCTGCCCCTTCTTGTGAATGTTGGGTGGAAAAGTGACCTCAAAAACTACCCAAACATTCTAAAAACGCATGTAGAAAATTGTTGTTCCTGTACTTTAAAATCAGATATTTGTACCTCGAAAGTTGTAAAAATAAACACATCACTGATTTTTCCTCATGCCATAGGGAGTGTCTGTATGATGCAATAAAATCAATCAATAAATATTCTTCAAAGGGCTATATACAAGTATTTTCCCCACCTTTTTCATCCTTATTAAGTGGCTGAAAATTCTCTTTTGACACAATTTTTGGAGGCAAGATTTTCATGTATTCTAACCAACTTTTCAATATTTGATGACAATTGTAAGCAATAGAAAAAATCAAACTTCCCATACCTATGAAGGGGTTGTAGTATGCTCTTTTTTTCCTCCTCTTTGTCCTCAATCGATGGTTGGCAATGTTCCCCATACTCAGAAATTTCTTCCATCCAATTGTGCACCACTTGGGCTTTTGCCCCATCTAAAGGGATCTCATGTCTCTTGAAGCCAAGCTTCCTATCCAAGTCTCCAAAATATAAATGACAAAAATCAACTTTGTTCATGCTTACCACGGAATTTATAGGGGATCTCTTAACAAGTTGGTCATGATGTCTCATGGTGGTTCTTATTCTACCTTCAAACCTCTCTTTCTCTTTTCTCATGTTCACACAACCATTACCAGACATAATGTTAGATGAATATGTAAGACCCTTTTCATCATTTAAGTCATGTCAAATGACTTCCTTGCTTACCGCTTTTACAAGGTATCTCCTAAATAAACATGCACATGGAACAAATAAATTAGGAAAATCATTGGTGTTTAATAACACCCCTTGGATCCACTTGTCAAGTTCTAGGATCATTTCTTGATGTCTTGATCCTTCCTATCCATTTCACACAATGGATTGCCTTTTATATTCCACAATAAGTTGAAATCTTGATCTTCTTATATATCCATTTTGATTGTATGCGAATCTATCATAGTGTTCTTAAAGCATTCACTTATCTCATTGTGCATTGATCTATCAAGAAGCCCATTTGTGCCATCCAACCTTGTTCAAGCTTGCACTCCCTTATTTGTGATTAGGAATTGTTCCTTCCAAGCTCTTTCATCAAATCTAGAGTCATGCAACAAATTTGAACAATTGTTAGATACCAAACAAAAATTATCATTCAACTTATACCTTTCTATGAATATCTCAGTTTCTTTGGCTTCTTTAAAATCATATTTTTGAATACCAAAGTTTGGGGTTCTTGGCTAGCCCAAAGCACTTAGCATCTCATTTTCATCCATCATTTGCAGCCTTCTTTGCTGCTCCAAAAACTCAAAAAAAAATTTCTCACAATTTTCCACTCTAAGTTGCCCCAAAGTGTCATATTTTTGTAACTCAGCTTCATCTTTCAAATTTGATTTTTTTATTTCATTGGCCTCTTCATAGGAACCCTCATAAAGGGTTGTCCCTTCATTTTTTTCCTCCAACTCTCCGTGTAGTTCGATACTTTCTTCCTCTACATGCTCCACTAACAAATAAGACCTCAATTTTTCCTCACAATCAATTGCAACATTTTCAAACAATGTATGTGCAATTAGGAAAAAAAAATTCTATCCCCAAACCTGTCAACAAGATAGATAATAATGGCTTTGAAAGATCATCACTCTCATTGAGTGTCACGATCAAAATTTTCTGCATAGAAGCTAAATCATTTTTCGTAAGATTTTTACAAGCAATTGCAAAAAAATGTTGAAATATCTTAACAATAAATATATCACACTCATTATCTAACATCAAAATACATGCCCTGGTTGAAACCATAGTTTTCAAGATGTTGACTCTTCTAGCAAGGAGTGTCATTTGTCCTCTTGGACATCTTAGAAGCTCTCCACAATCAATGAAAATATTTCCTCTTGATTTTATCACTGTAGAGAACTTCAAGAACCATTAGTCTTAAAATCTCATTAATACAACCAAGAGTCTTACCTTTTCATTTGTGTTTTTCAAGAGTTTATGTTGAAACAAGTAAGTCTTTGAGAACTACCACCCATCTTATGGACTTATATTGTGATTGATTTACTTTGGATAACCTCTTTTCTACTTCTTCCAAAATGTTGATTACATCATCCATTGATTGGCATAGGTCCCCTAACCTTCTGCTTACATTGTAAAGTTTTTTTTTTTTTTTTCTTCAATGATAACACCAAATATTTTTATCTGTTTGCAACCAAACCTCACAAGTAGACAAGATCGGTGCTCTGATACCATTGTAATGTCCCCAAATGAGATGATTTCATATAAAAAGAGTTTTTTTCAAAATTTCATAATTCTGAAAATGAAATCAACAAACCTTAGTTTGCAAAATAAACTCAAAAAACTTTTGTCAATCCTTAAAAACCTAGACGTCACAATAATAGGGTTTTGTAGATGAATTCCAACCAATAACTTGTCCCAAAATTAATTTAATATTTGCAACAATAATCAAAAAATTAAATGCACAAAACAAGTACTTTTTTCGCCAAATTTTTGAAACTTAAATGCCACTTTATGATGGTTGAAAATTTAATTTAATTTCAAAAATACCGCAGTTGTTCTGAATAAATTTTTGCTTCAAACCCTTGTCAAAAATCACAAATACCCAAAAAATACCATAAAAATGGCCAAAGAGTGCCCTCCAAGCCAATCGCCCAACTCGTCAAGTGCAAAAAACTAAGAGAGCTAGATCTTGTCTTCCGCATGTGAAAAAAATTTCAAAACTTGTCAAAAATATTAAATAATAATTTTAAACATTATTATTTAATTTTCCATGGATTTAAGGCTTCAAAATCTTCACAAAATTCCTCCAATACCTCACACCAACATGCAAAAAATTAGCAAATAAAATTAGAATATTTAATTTGCATAAAATAGACCAAAAGAGGCCTCCAAACTCTACATCCAAGCTTCCAAAGTAGTTCGCTCCACTTGCAAAAATAAGATAAATATTTAACAAGATTAACATGTAAGAATTGAACGTCAAAACCCTCACAAAACTTCACATGAACTCTTCAAAGTAAATCGCCCCATTTTTAAGGAAAGAATAAGATCTCTTTAACAAAGGTGGTGTCAAAAGACATTTTTTAAATTGATCAAGACCAAAGTAACGAACTTTTATTGAGCATGCATCCCAATAGTGTTTCCAAGCATGAAGAACAATTATTAAAAATTTTAACATATATTCCATTGTGATCTTTACCTTCTATTTGTACCTTCTAAAGGGAGGCGAACCATCTTAGGGAAGTAGAATACCTCATAAGCCTCAATTACCCTTTTTAGAATATCTTTTCATTTATTTTGTTTTAGTTCCCAAGTCGACATTCATTTTAATTTCCTTTAAGCCTTTTTGAATTAATTAAATAACTTACCTTAATAAATTAGTAATTAAAATTACTTTTTGGGCAAATTAAATAATTAGGTCATCACTTAAGTAATTGATAAAAATCACTTTTCAAGCAAGTTATTAGTTATAAAGCCCCTTAGAATAATCAATAAAATTACTTTAATTTTTCAAATGGTTAAACCCACTTTTTCGGTAATTTGAATAACTATCCAAGACAGTTCTATTTTAATAATTAATTAATTACCTTACATTTTCGAATGATTACAATCACTATTCAAACAATTTTATTAATTATTAAAATTATATGAAAAAAAGACATCACAATATACTTAACAAGATTTACTTGGCACAACCATGGTTCTTAAGAGTTATGATGGTATTACACAAATACCCATATGTGGTACCACATTACCATTCAATGTATATCCTAAAACCCTGTTAGTATGGTTTTAGGTATTGTCAAAATAGTGGGATTTGTAATCTATTACTTGGATACTCGTGGCTAAATTAAATGAGAACAATCACTTTGACATTACACCATTGCCTTTAAGTTTGTGCATGATAAAAAATTATATACTATTTGTAATGCACCTTAAGAGCTACATGTCCACCATTAGAAACAACGTGAAATATTACCTAAAGTGTTTTCTAAGAGAAAATTATTCAACCTCATGCAACATCTACCACAATGTCACCACCCCTAATTATGGTTCTATAGTTCTTACATCTATAGTTCTGATTCTTCGAGCTACAACTCCTACAATTGCCAATACCTACTCATCCACATCCTAAGATAGTCTTAGCAAAACCCCTTTGTGTATATTAATACTCAATCACCTACAAATAATTCAACTATACCAAGAAGTATCTAAACTAATATGTGTGTTTCTTCCCAAAAGTTTAAGGTGGCTCTTATAGCCCATTTTCATGATGATTATCTTAGTGATGACAATTCAAGGTACTACACAATTCATTATTACATGATCAATCATACATCTTATGATACTTTTAGGGATGCATCTGACCTCCCCACAATAAATGAACATCCCTTTGTCAATGGATTTACGAGATCATTGGTTAGCCAGGCTAGCCTATCCCTTATGTCTCATCAATACATCATATGTTACCATGGCTTCCTTTCTCTCCTTTCTTTTATGTGGCATGCCTTCCATGTGCATGCCTTCCTTGAGATTGTGCTTTGCCTCATGCTTCTTCGAGATTTTACATTTATGCTTTTGTGTAGGTTTGCATTGACATTTTTCTAGCCCTTTGGTTTATATTGCTTGTTATGTTGTTCTGGCCCTTGCCCCTTGATTGTTGATCCCATTCCAAACACATACATATATTTTTTTCAATGATGACAACATAAATATCAAGACCTTACGTGTTTGATTTCTGAGGGAAGTTGTGGGTTTTTTTTATCGAAAAGTTTATATAGATATATGGTTAACTGGTGGGATCGGCAACCTAACGACCTAGAATAACCCTTTAGGCATGCTCTTAGTGAGCAAGCACCTATAACCACCCAACAGTGTGCAAATATCGCACTCCACACGGTGTGGGTAAACCAAGGATCGAACTCGAGAAACTTTTCCATATATTTATAATACAATGTGTTGTAATAACTAGTCTTACAAAAAAGGGGAGTGGATGGTATCACACTCTGAAATATCAAATTGGTTGATGTCAAGAACTACATATTCAACTTATAAGTATAAGAAATATATTTCAACCAAAAAAGGTGAAAAAACAACCAACAAAAAGCATATAAAAACAAATGCTAGCGGACCACAACAAACTACTAAGCAATGGAAGCAAAAATAAGCATAGGTGGCAAAGGCAGAGAATTATATGGTTTATCACCCTAGTCCCCCCCCGACTACATCCAGTGGAAGAATCAGCAAAATCAGGGATTGTATCTCAACCATCAATGTCCTTTTCTTTATCTTTATCCTTTGTATGATCTTGCCTATTTGGAAAAATTACAACTGTCAAGCGCACAAATTACCTTTGTTGAGGTGTCATCCATTTAGTAGGGCCACCACCACTACTACCACCAACTTGAGAGTTATGAGTCAGGAATGGAAAACATCGTCGTGGGGAGCCATTATGGCATATGAAGTTTTAGGTTATTTGAAATCCTTCTCTTTTTCTTTCTTCCAAAGTTTCTCCCTTTGACCTAACTATTCACCCTCCTCATCTTCTCCTAGTTTTACCCCTTGACTTTTTTTCTTGCTTGATTGATTTATCATCATTTCTTCTAGCTTACACCTCTTAGCTTCCTCCTTGTGTGATCTCCTCTTAGAAAAACATAATAATATTAAAAACCATAAAAAATAAAAATATTATTTGCCTTTGTTTTTGTTGATCGATACATATCAATTTTATTTACCTATGTTAAAGGTTTCATATACATTTTACACCCCTGCTTCTCATTATATTATTTGAGTGGTCATACATATCAAGCTTATTTACCTATGCTCAAGGTTTCATATACATTTTGCACACCTGCTTCTCATTGTATTCTTTGAGTCGTTGAGATGCAAAATATACGTGTTATATCAAATCATGGACTAACATATGCTATGCAACTACATTTACATCCACACCTGGGGCATTCTCACATTGGTGCCATGTCTTATATTAGGGGCATGTCTTTACAATGGGTCTCAAGGTATGTCTTTCTTAATTCGTATTTATCATATTAAGCTCCTTATATTAATTACATATATCTTATAATACCTATGTCTTGTGTGTTACAAGGTGCATTGTGTGTTCTCTTGTATGCACTATGCTTGTGCATCTCCTTACATGTGTGTGCTTGTACTTATGTAAGCATTTGTGTGTTGCATGTCAATGTCTTGTTCAGTGTGTCCATAGAGGATCCTCTAATCATCATATCTTGTCACTGATTGCTTTTGGGTCATATTTTTTGTTGATGGTTATATATGCTATGGGTGGTTATATAAATGTGTGTGACCACCTACCTATACCATGTTATATCCTATGATTGGTGACATGATCTATATCATGCATGCTACTACTTCTTGTATTTTATGCTTGTTGCCTATGGTGACATGGTCTTTACCATGCATATATTAAGTCATATTATTGTATATGTGCTTCATTGTTATATCTAACCCACCTCGGGGAATCTTCCTACATTGGGGCATATCATTTGTCCCTACCTTGTCATACCATTGGGGGCATTATAACCTTGCCTATCTCTTTAACGTCATTAATATTATCTATACTTTATCGTGCCATTGGGGGTATCATGCCTACACACTCCTAAAGTTTATCATCTATATCTTATGCACACAAATCTTACTACATCCATGTAACTAAGGATCGTATACTCCTTATATCGAGACATTACATTATCCTACTTACACCTAGTCACATGGGAGTGCTACATTGATATATCGGATATTTGTGCATCCTACCACATTGGGGCCATAGCATTATCCCCCTCACCAAGTTATATTAGGGCATATTGCTTGTCCCTCATTATCTCATCATCACATGAGGTTGCATCTTCTTATTGAGCTTTGCATAATGATATTTTTCTATAGTTATATACATGTGTTTACAAAGCTATTTTAAGAGATTCTATATGCTTTGAATATGTTTTCTATGATAACATGTGATGTGCATGAATCTTTCTTTTAAAATGGGTGACTTGTAAAAACAAGGACCGATCCCTCAACTCAAACCAGAAGCGTATACCAAATATTTCTACTTCCAAATATTTTCATTCCCATATTCATATTTGCATGTACTACAATTTTACTAAGAAGCGTCAAAGATTTGCTTCCTTGATCAAGAAGCGCACTTTAGTTTTCAAAGTTTCCAGTAAAATACTTGAGGTTTCAAAGTTCCCTTTAACACTCGTCAATGCCCAGATTTTGATTTTCAATTGTCAACATCAATACCTAATAGTTCCCAGGAGTGACAACATGGTTTGTATGCATTCATATGCTCATTTTTCAGTTTCTATTTCATATTGGTAATATTTGCACTGATTTATCGAGATAATAATTACTTGCATACATTCATGATTGTTTGCAAGTGTGTTAGATACACGGGGTGTGAGTGAAGCCTATCCCAAGCATCAATATTTTTTTTCCTTCCATCGCTCAATTTTGCTTATAATTATATTTTACTTCAATGTACACATGCATTCATGCACGTGCACATTAAGGTGAGCATTATGTAGACACATAACTTTGGTACATGACTCTTTTCCATAGCATCTTAGTCATATTTTTTCACACTTAGTCCACTTGTGTACATTTGGCTATTTTTGCATACCTTCAGCTCATATTATACTCCCTTTGGCCTTGATTCATCTATATTTTCTTAAAAACACCTTAGATTTGTGAGTTGGCAACACCAAGATTTGAGTCAAACCTCTGTTGTTCAACTTGATCTTTGTTTTAAGCATTTCTACCCTTCAAATCAAAATCAATGATTCATTGATGTTGGCCATGTCAGAATCCAACCTTGCCCTTTTGTGTGTCCATTTTGCCTTCACCTAATTCCTCATTCCTTGATTTTTGTTTATCACTATCTTCTAAGGTTAGCTTATGTCCGAACTAAGGAACACTAGATATATACAAATCTATCCTAAGCCATGGCACATCCTATCATATCGACACACATCAAGATTGCTTACAAGCACTTTATCTAGCACACAATCATCAAACCTTATCAAAAGTTCTACACATTTGGTAAAAAAATATGCACATTGAGCCTACATTACATCACCAACAATCTAAGTCTTATGTCATCGCATCTTGTACCAAGAGAAGGTTATAGTGAAGCATATAGGTACATTTGATTATCTATGGAGAGAAGGTGAAGTCATTTCTCTAATTAGATTGGGATTCACTCATAGGCACTAGAACTATATAGAACTCTAATTCCAAACATTTGTGATATATAGCTACAACTTCTCAAAAGATGGTCAAGGCAACTAATTTGCACAATCTTTTGTGTGCATTATTGAGGACGAGGTCAAAAATCAAACGAGAAACAAATCAAATAGTTCTACCCAAAAATTCAATGAAGTGAACCCATAATTCATATCAACGTTAATTTGTGAAGAGGTCCAAAAAGTAACATGGGACACAATCAGCAAGAAGAATTGGCCACTTGTCAATTCTAACAAAGACACAATCAACCCTCTACCGATTCCGACCTAATTCTAATCATTGTCAGATTCTCAAGGCAGCTTCTATGTCAACTTCAAACTCTGCTCCCAATTCCGATTTTCAACTACAGTGCCCACATGCCTATTTCAATCTTCTCTCTCCCTTTCCATTGTTATTGCTTGTTTAATCGTTTCATTGTATTGTTAGTCAATATTTTGGCACTAGATTAGATATGATTATTGCTTATTAATGTATTATCTTAGATTTTTATTGTGCCATAATTTTACCTTTCTTACATATTGGCATTTATCCATAGCTAAAAATAGGTGTTCAAATAGAATTTCAATGAAGGACGAAAAATAAAGAAGTATAAACACCTATTTGTAAATTTTTATTGAGCTTCAAAAGGAATTTTCCAATTGAAGGGAATTGATTTTGGTAAGAATTTTTCTTTTGTTGCTAAATGAACTTCTATTCGATTTCTTTGGTGGTTGTTGCTGTTGATCTCGAAGTAAAACAAATGGTTGTTAAGACAACATTTATGAATGGGTAGCTTGAAGAAGAGATCTACATAATACAACTAAAAAACTTTCAAAATTAAAGAAAAAGAGGACTTGGTTAGTAAGTTGAAGAAGTCTCTTTATGGCTTGAAACAATCACCAAGTATGTGGAATTAGAAGTTTGACAAACATGTATTTGGACTTGGGTTCATACAAAGCAACATTGGTCACTGTGTATTTCAAACAGATTGGTGATAACTTTGTTATCGTAGTTCTATATGTGTATAGCATATTAATCGATAGCAAGGAAATGATCAAGCAAATTAAATTTCAGTTTGATATGAAAGATCTAGGTGTTGCAAAATTTATTTTACCCATGAAAATTATAATGGATCAACCAAACAAGAAATTGTGGTTGAATCAAAAGAAATATATTGAGATGATATTGCAAATGTTTAAAATGCAAGTGTTGTTGGAAGCCTAATGTATGATATAGTCTATAACAAAATTGACATTCCCCATGCAATGGGACTTGTGAGCATATATACGTCCAAACCACAAAAGGAGCATTGGTCTGTTTAGAATAAAATCTTCATAAATCTACATAGCACTTCAAAATATGCAATTTGCTACTAAGAAAGACTTGAAAAAAACAAAATAGGTAGGCAAACTAAGTTTGGGTAATGCTCATTGGGCTAGAGATCTTGGTTTTTGAAGCTCTACAAGTGGTTGCCTTTAACTTGTTTGGTGGAGTAGTCAACAAGATGAGCAAGAAGCAGGATAGTTGTCCAACTATCAACAACAAAAGCTGAGTACATGCAACCACTCATTCAAGTAAGGTAGTTGTATGGTTACAAATGTAATATTCAAGTGTTGGTTTCTTACAGGAAGTTGTAAGGATAAAATGCCACAATCAAAGTGCAATCTATTCAGTAAAGAAACCCACAAATCATCATACTTGAAGTATATTAATGTACAATATAATTTTGCTAAAGACATGGTTGAAAACAAGGTGGTTGGAGAAATTTGATACATTAGAGAAGGTGGTTGATTTATTGACAAAAGTTACGAGTATTGAAAAGTTGTCTTAGTATAAAAAATCCATTGGGGCTCATCCTCCTTAACTATTAGAAATATGTATACACGGCCCCTTTACAGAAAGTGTTCAACAAGTGAGAGATTGTTTGATAAAGTTTTCTTAGTATAGAAGATCTATAGGGGTATCATTGTCCTTAACTCTTAACTATTAGAAGCATGTATGTGTCCTACTATGTGATGTGTTCAACAAGTGAAATTGTTGGATATGTATCGTACACTTCGCATGACTTGCACCACATATGGATTGTATAGCCCACCATGTTGAGAGGGGCTTGGGCATCACCCCCACTGGAGGTACGACTGCCAATCAACTTTTTACAACCTACCATTTTAAATCCATTTGGGTGGTTTCAATGTATAATATACAACCCACATATTTCAAGCCCGTGGTTTATACCTATTGTATTGCAATACTGCTTAGATGGTTTCCTATCGATGTGCCTACAAATAATCACACGTTCTTTGAGGTAAAGCAAATATTTAAAGTACGTTACTTTATTGTAAACACTTGAGTTAATGCAATAAAGAAGAAAGTGGTTGTGTTGAATATTTCTCAAAAGGGTTTTCCCAGCTAAAAAACTTGTGTATTATGTATGCATGCCCATTTGTGCACCATTTTAACTTTTTATTACAGTTTATCGATATGTTAGCATTGCTTCTCCTACATAAGTTTATCAGTGTATTTCTCTTCAATTTCATTATATAGTATCTTGGCGGGATTCTATTGGAACAAAAATCCTTGTTTAAACAAATAAGCATAACTAATAATAGTTTTTCTATGCGAGTGGTTCCCAACAGCGCTTCTAATGAAGTAAAACTTTATACCATGAATTGTAACAAATCTTGGGTTTACAACAAACAAGTAAAATATTAAGTAACCCTTCTGCAACTGTTCAAAGTTCATAGAAAATGATTGCTTTGAGACTACATCATCTTTTGAAGTCTTCCTATTAGGTTTAGAGACTTGGAAGAGGTCGCAAATAACCATTTCATGTTCTATTATCATTTACGTTCTTTATGATCAAAAATTAATCTTAGTGCTTCTTTCCAGCATTTGGACGAGAAAGAAAATATAGATTGCATTAATTTCCATAGGCACATCATGTTAAAAGTGTTATACTTCTTATTAAGTTGTGTATTTTAATTTATTTTAGGAATCATTGCCTATGAAGTAATGATCTTCTTGTACTCTTGTAGGAGATTGAATATATATTTTGACATGACTGTAGTGTAGCTTACAAGTTGCAATAATTGTAAAAATATATGTAGATTGTTGTACAACCATGCTCACAAAACGTTTGTTACAAGCCATGTACATATAGCCTATAGAGTGTGCTTCCTAATGTTTGCATCTATAGGACTGCTATACTATCTTGAAATGATCTTATGTAATGGGGTTTAGCTTCAGATAGTCTTGATGTTCTATATGAAATCACTATTCATGTAAAAGTTTTTTATGGCCGAAGGGTAGGCTAGATCTCTAAGCTTCCAGACTTGTCTAGCTGATTAAAAACCGTATTGACTCTTGAAAGATGAAGGATGCATTATTGGACATTTGGAGTTGGTGCAGTATGGTATTCTCAATCTTAATATAGAGCAGGAAAAATGATAGAAAACATACATTTAAAAGGGACAGTAACCCTTCTCTTTATCTAAATTTGGGCATTATAATAATTAAGTAGTTGGGAAACTCCTATAGGGAAAGCAGCTAGGTTTGGGTAATTTATTTGCTTATACCTCATACTTTGAGTCTTGCAAGCCTTACTCTCAATCCTTATTGGAAACTCCACATCTAGGCTTTCCAAGTTCAACCAATAGTAAAAACACAAACATATGATGTCAAGTTTGCTCAATGTAGACCCAAAGAGCATGTCACACCAACTGTTATGGACAACATTGTTCCACTCCGTTTTGGGATGTGTTTTCTTATCCTCGCAGCATTGAAACAGGATCATTATAGATGCATTAGGATTAACATTGACATTGTTTTGGCACCCAATAAAAACTGAAAATTATAACAGCAATTGTAGTGGCCCTCTTTGACCATGATTTGTTGGGCAAATAGCTTTGGTCTGACATTTAAATGGTTGACTCAACTCAAAACAATATTTATTGTTCTAAAATATATGATCCAAAAATTTAGGCTAACAATATGGCAAATTAAAGATCCATATATATATTAGAGAGACGTATTGTACAGCTAATTAAGATTAAGAGAACATACGGTAAAAATGATTATGTGCTATGAGATATTAAAAAGGCTACATTATGACTGTTTTGCAAAGATGTATCTAGTTGAAAGTACTTTGCTTTTCCTGTTGGGTTACTAATGTCTTCCACGTTAGAAAGATGGAAAAAGATAACATCAAACATAAACTATAGTAGCAGTTTAAACGGGAAGTGATAACTGAGATAGAAGATATGCTTTTGTAGAGGTAAGTTAAATGGGAATGTTGTATATCGTACAGGCCGTGCCTTGTATACCCTGCTATGAAAGATTTTGAAAGAACTGTGAATTTTGAAATAAAAAAAGGATGTTTAAGGCCCAAGTTCCCTGTCAGGATGTGTCATATAAAATCTTAAATAAGATAAGGAGCTCATGATGAAGCGTGATTGACAATAATGATTGATTTCATTGTACTGGCTAAAGATGCAATAAATGAATTTACAGTTAGCAGCCCATATGGTGAAAGATGGTGAAAATCTTGAATTTCAACCATAGTTATATTTTTTATTATTTTTCTCATTTAATTTTACTTTTCTTGGCTTGATTTTGATTAAAGAAATCCAATTTCATTCCTGGAATTTACAAGTTTATCAGATTGAACCTTTCCCATATGTTGTCTGTTACACGAAGGCCCAAAACATGTACTAAAGTTGGTTATTGATGAAATGTAGTCTTCTTTATGTTGTTTCTAGAATTGGACGTTGATAGCAACTTCAGTCCCACCCTCGTTCCCTCAGATGCTATCTTTCATTTTCTGTTGATTTTTTTGTGGAAGTACCCAAGAAGTTGTGATAATGGTGTCCCTTGGCAAAGGCCAATCAGTCCCTTTAGCCGATGGCTGGGGTGGGATGTTCCGTCATGAATAAGATTCATGCGGCCATCTACCCTCCTGCACAAAGTCTCAATGGGACCTCGCATGTCAGTCAAACCAGCTAGCAAGATCATAAAAGTACTCGTTTGTTTGGAGAAGCAAAATAAAATTGTTTGATGAAATGCAGCCATGTGATCTTGTATGTAGAAAATGGTGCACTGAGCAGATAGGTTTGACAGATGATTGTATATGAGCATGGCCGAGTTTTAAAGAAAGAATAATGTTGGAAGTCCAATACAATATTGTAACAATGTGTCCTTGCCAATGGGCAGAGCATGAAAATGCAATGCCAACAACATTAGATTTGTGCTGCTTTCTTTGTATGTTTCTCTCTGAATTATATGTCTCTAGTACCAAAGCAGAATAATTTAATCCAGACTATTAAGGACCTAGTTGGCAACATAGAGCAGAGATATGTGAAACATATTCAGTTATGAGTTAAATGTGAAACTCAGTCAAAAACACCCGTGGTGATGGAATTTTGTGGTGCTTTGATCATACCAGGATCCAAGAGCTCTAGATTAATTTTGGCTTGTATTAAAAGTAGGAACCAACTTCTGGAATGTGGCAATCGGTTGAATACCTAGTTTCATACATATGGTAAAACTTATAATCTATTCCAAGCAATAACAAGTATTTCCCTTTCTTTATTTCTCCTTACTTCGTTTTAAGCCCTGCTCCATTCTGTTGTTGTCATGCCATGTAGATAATAGAATATGTTAAGACTAAGCTTGAGCTTAAAACATCTTATGGTAAGTAGACAGGATTAGATTTCCAATAGAGTTCAGAATAGTGGGCAGTCATGGCTTAATATGATCTTGGAAATTACAACTTATATAGTTATCTTAGACAGTTTCAAGCATCAACAAGAATGCATTCCATGAAGTCAAAAGGGGGGCCTTGCTGTGAGCACCATGAGGTGGACCTGCACTTGAAATTAGTAGGCCATGTTGTTTCCTAGCATCACCCTGTGCTTGGCAACCGGTTGTGTAGTAGAAGAGGCAAGGTTGGTTAAAACGGTTAACCGTAGATGAGTTGGGGAAAGATTCCTTCTGCATTTATAGGAAGGTGCATATTGTTTGTATACGGAGGATGAGTAATTAAGACTTAAAAGCTAATTCAATTACAGAGTTTGCCATCAGGGGTATAGCTGGGTATACAATGTTATGACATATACTCTCAGCCACAATACTCCAAGTCTTGGAGGAGATAAATCCTAGGGCTAAAATGCTGGAAATAGTACAATGGTGCTAGCTGGAAATGTTAATGGCCCTTTCCATGCAATGTTTACAAAACTAGAAAAGGTCCCCTAGAAATGCTTGCAGAACCCTTGTAGTAGCCCCACAAGGTCACACCTTGTGGTGGTTTAGTTAGAGATGCCTGAGAAATTGGGACCTTGCCACCTATGCCATCAGCTGGTCTTTGGAACTAAGGCTGATAACTAAGTGCAATCACACATATTCCCTGTTTTGGATGTCCAGTGGGGTGAGCAGTAACTGGTCCTAAAATTAGCTGAAACAAGGAAAGAATCCCACAAGGATCTACCGAAACCTTTTCTAGTACTAACAATGTAAATGTTGTGAATCGTGATAGCCATCAGCCTCACCCAAATTTCAAACTTGTCAACGGTATACCTGTTGCTTGAGTACTATAGACTTTCCGCTTGACATCAACCCAACTGATTTAGCCTGATGAATTCAGTACAAAATTCATGAAACCCTCAAAGTAAAGTCGATAGTGTTGCCTCCACTGGAACAGAATTGCCCACAAGCATTGATTCACGAATCACTCTTAGAAACTTACCATATATCCTCGACAGCTGTGTAAACCGTGAAACTTTCAAACTTGAAGCTGGTACAGTGATATGATATTTTCTGAGTCATAGTAGCACTTGTTAGTATTGTAACAGTATAGAGGTGGGTTCCTGTGGTTAACTGTTACAGCAGTATCCCTTAAATAATGTTAAAATAAATTGGTACCGTAGCAAATGTCTGGGAATAACCATCTCAAGCTTAACTCATGCAATAAGGCAACTTGGGTAGATGATTGAAAATAGATGATATGACTTCCAAAGTGTGCTCTTCCGATATCGGAATCAAGAGAGCAGGAAAAAAAAATTGGATGTTTGCACTTGAATATTGTGTCAAAAACAGATTATTAGAGTACAAATGAGAACTCGCCATGAATTTTGATTTTGTTTTTATTTACCTTCTTTAAATCATTTTGCAGAATGGACAAGTATATTAAATTTGGTATCACATACCACATTTAATATGCAGAAAATTCGGAATGCATATGGGTATTATAGAATGAGCTCTAATAGGGTTACTTGAAAAAATAAATCTTCTGGGTCTTCCTCACCCTGGTTTCAGATTTTGATTGAAATTGACAGCCAATTCAATGTGGAATGGCTGGTGGGGGCTCAACCTGCCGCCTCCGTCCCCCCACTCCCCACCATCACATTTATCTTACAGACAGAAAGTTACTTGGTCAAAACCTACAATCGCTGAAAAGGAAGTTGCAGCACCTATGGCAGCTGGGCAACAAAACAGAAATAAAACCACATACATGCAAGCTATGGAGACAAATCCAACCATCAGCCTCAAACTGAATGAAATAAGGAAGAATGTATCCAACCTCCTAGGAAAAAACCTGATCTTTCATTTTTGCACAACTGACAAGAAAGGAGATCCAAGCTTAAGCCATAAATAACTAGTGGACGTATGGGGTGAAATAAAGATACGCACTTGTGGGAGAGGATACTTTGTTGTGATCTTTGCCAATGTAATTGATCAGAGTACGATCTTTGGAGGAGGTCCATATTTATTAAAAAAAGTTGGCTTACTTATGAAATATTGAGATATAGGGTTCAAGCCAATGGAGGAACTACCAAACATGACTCCAGTCTGGATTAGATTGTACGCGCTCCCTCAGGCGTTTTGGTCTTCATGTGTTCGATATGATTGCAAACATGGTAGAGAAGGCAATCGAAGCCTCCAAACCCTTTCATGGCAAGGGCTTATCAAACTATGCTACAATATGTGTGGAGCTAGATCTATCCAAGCCGCTACAGAAGAATGTTACATTGAAATCTGGGAAAATAAAAAGTACACAATTCTTGGATTATGAAAGCATTCCTTTCAGAGGTCAAAGATCTCATGAATATGATCATTTGGTAAGAGACTATCCAACTCAGAATATTGTGGAGAATCCTAAACCCACCATTGAAGATAAAAGAAAAATAGGATGGTTTTCTTAAACCAAAAAAAAAACACTTCATCTAACATAATGGAAAAAGAACAGTGGAAGGAGGAAAAAAAAGATGAGAGTCAAAGCAAAAGGAGGAGAATAAACAATAAACCAGAGAAAGAAAGGATTTCAGAAACCCAAATTAATGATCAAAGACGGAGGGGAGAATATGAATCCCTTATGGCAGATCACGGTTTCAAAAAGGACTTAGATAACTCATTGGGGAACCAAAGTTGATTGATCCTCAAAAAGATCAAGGACAGTCACATGCAAGATGAGAAAGATGTTCAATTAAAAGCGAAAGATTACAGCAATCAAGGGAAAGATGATAAGTCAATGGAAGCCCTAGAGGATACTTCTTTCACCTTTAAGCAAAGAAACAACAACTAGAAGAAGGTTAATGTAGGGAGCCAAAGGAAAGGGCGACCCAAAATCTCTAACAAAATTTAAAAAAAAAACTAGGATGGATCAGGTGACAGAGAATCAACCTCAGCTGGAATTCATCTTGGTGGGCACTAAGAAAATGAAAATAAAGTCGACTAAATGTTAGTTATTTCTTGGAATGTAAGAGGGCTCAATGCCCATAACAAGAGAAAACTTCTGGAAAGATCAATTGTAGAGTACAAACTTGGAATTATTTTGCTTCAAGAGACTAAGCTCAATGAGAAAGCTAAACAACGATGGAGAATGGCTAGACAACTAAATACGGATAGTATAAGTTTAGGAGTAGTGTGGACGGCTAGGGCTCTCATGGTGCTCTAGAACCCTAATGAGTTGAGTGTTACTAGCAAGCACACATCCCAAAACTAAATTGAATGTCATGTGGAGGGCAAAGTATCTAAAGAAAGCTTTTTCATTATTAATTGCTATGGGCCTCAATCTCAAGGAGCTAAAAAAAAAGACATGGAATCAAATTCTTCTCACTGAATCTTGAAAAACACAAAAAGTGGATTGTAGGTGGTGATTTCAATGCTAGAATTGACGACAAGGAAAAGAAAGGAGGGTGAGTTTTTTCTCAAGCAGATAATAGCATCTTTAGTTTCAATGACAAAGTCAAGATTTGGGATGTAAAACCAAAGAAATAATGGTTCACTTGGAATAATGGACAAAAATGCAAGGAAGCAATATTTGAAAAGATGGATAGATTTTTGGGTTCTTCGAATTGGTGGGATCACTACGGTATTTTGGAGGTGAAAGTTCTTTCACAAATAGGTTTGGACCATATGTTTATAGCCCTTGTTCTGAAGGCAAATCCAAAACCCAAAAACATCAATTTCAAGTTCGAAAAAATGTGGTTGGAACACCTCGAGTTCAAAGGAGATCAAAGAAGACGGGAGAAGCCCACCTCCAAGTTTGGCACAAAAAAAATCCTAATTTCACTAAAGCTTAAGGATCTCAAATGTAAAATTAAGTAGTGAACCTATAAATCTTTCGCAATATCTTCAATATCAAAGAAGATTTGGAAAAGGCAATAGAGGTTATCCAACAACGAATAGGAGTACAGAAGGGCTCTCGGTTTCCTTGGAGAAGGAAGAGCAAACCTTGGTGGAACAATTAGAGGATATTTACAAAAAAGAACAATTGGGACACAGAAGTCGCGGGATAAGTCAATAAAGGAATGAGACAAAAACACCATTTTTTTTCCATCTATCAACAAAAATTAAAAGGCAAAAAACTTTCGTAGGAAAAACGAAGCCAAGAATGGTAAGGTCGTGGAGGACCCCCAACTAAGTTCTAACATCCTAAGCAGACACTTTGAGGAATCTTTTTCTAACGATGAGACTGATCATAGAGAAGCCTAGGACCATTGTCTCGATCATAGATTACATACTTGTCAATTAATCGTCGGATGCTCATTAATCGCGGAAATTTGGAGAAACCAATAATCGACACTCAAACTCGCTGATTTTTTGGGCTCCTGGTGAGTACTCATGATTAGCGAGTATTGTGCTAGTACTCGTCGGAAGCCCTGTACATGTTATGCAATCCAGACCTGCCAAACAAATCGTGGACATTGCAAAAGCGCTCAAAAAACACTATTGTTTGTCTTATAAATTCATTCAAACCCCCTCATTGAATTCACACATTGTTAGCAGCATTCAGAGCGAATTGGAAGGAGAAAAATTCAGCAAACACATTTTCAGGTTAGTACATTTGTAGATTATTGTATAAGTATCACTGTATGAGTTTGTTGTTGACAACTTAACAGTGTCACAATTGTATTCGCATGATTATGCAGTTTTATACCTTATTTGTCTTCAAATCTGATATAAAACACTTTCCCAACATTTTAAAGACTCGTTTGATACATTTTGCAACTGTAATTTCTATACAATTTATGTTTTTTTATAAATTTAAGCATTTTTTAATTTGTCGGTTATTCCTAGTTAATCGACAACAAATGTCGATCAATCACCAGTTAAAAAAAATTCTCCTTGGCAAGTGCTCATCGGTTACGATTATGTAAACTATAGACTCAATATCATTCCCAGAATGATCATGCAAACACAAAATGATGATCTCGAAAAATAAATCAATTTGGATGAAGTGCACAAGACTTTGTTTGGTATGGCAACAGATAAAGCTCTGGGTCCGCACGCATTTCCAATTTATTTCTTTGCACTAAACTCTATGAAGTGGTTGAGAAATCCAGAAATTCCCAATCTATCATCAGAAGCATGAATACAACCTTTCTGGCACTCATTCATAATAGGAAAGATGTAACTAAACTTGTGGATTATAGGCCTATAGTGTTGTGTAACACTGTCTACAAAGTGAACTCCAAGGCCATCGCTAATAGGTTAAAACAAGGGTTTCCCCTGATCATCTCAAAGAACAATTAGGGTTTGTCAATCGTCAAATTACTGAATGGTTGTGTCATGGTTCACGAACTTATCCATTCCCTAAAAAGCAATAATTGGAAAGGCTTGCTGATTTAACTAGATATGGAGAAAGATTATGACAAGGTCAACTAGGATTTTGAGAACAAAAACATGGAGAAATTTTTCTGAGTAAAGATAGAAGGGTTGGATTTGAAATTGCTATGAGACTCGTAAGTTTTCAATTCTTCTCAACAATGTGCCCGAAGGATTTTGCAGTAGCACCAAGGAGCAAAGGCAAGGAGATCCTCTTTCACCCAATCTTTTCATCACAATGACCAACGCTTTGCGAAGATATTTGAATAATCTTAAGACCAGACAAAAAATTAAGGGTATGCAAGCTTCCACTGAAGGGGAGAAGCATACGCACCAATAATTTGTGGATGACACCATATTGTTTGTCTGACTTTATCTTCAAGATATAATAGAAATTAGAGATGCCTTGAGAATTTATGAAAAACCTTCAAGTCAAAAACTTGAATAAAGGCAAATCTAAAATGTTTTTTCTTAATTGTAAAAAGAAAGAACAATTTTTTGTAAGTAGGAAAATGGGCATTGCAAACGTTGATTTTCCAAGCAATTACTAAGGCATCCCTATGCTCAGTGGTAATCCAAAGAAACAGAATTGGAACTCATTTTTGGAATAAAATTAAAACCAAGCTCCCCATGTGGAAAAGAAATGCCTCTTAGCTGTTGAGAGACTAGTTATTGTCAAATCAGCGCAAGAAGCAATTCCAAATTACCGGATGTCAATTCTACAAGTCCTTAAATATTTAATTTTTTAAAATTAACTCCATCTTGAGGAATTTTTTTTATAGGACTACCAAAATCAAATTAAAATTCCTGTTGGTAGCATGGGACAAGGCCTATAAACTTAAATAAAATGGAGGTATAGGTCTTCGCAATCTATGGATGGCTAATAAAGCACTCATTGCAAAATTAAACTGACGTGTTTTCAAAGAGCATGACAAAGGTTAAAGTAAAATGTTTTGTTGTAAATATTTTCTGCAAGAAAACCCAGAGGGTTTCATTTAAGCAAGAAATAAGCCATAAGTTTTGGCCATTTGAAATAGTGTCCTAGAGGCAAAATAAGTTATCAATATGAAAGTTTTTAGAGTCATAAAAACAAGCTCCACAACAAACTTATAGAACAAAACTTGGATTTAAAACAAGTCGCTTGATCAAAATTTGAACTTGATGATGCTCTAAGTTCAAGCTACCTTGACTTGGAGATCTAAAGTTAAGAACTATTAGCTGAAATGTGAGCACAATGGCATCATTACCCAAAAATAGAAAGATTTCAAAGAACTCCAAAAATTGATAAGGAGGTTGTTAATAAAATGAATTAGCTTTTAACTTGCTATAGAATTCCTACCATAGGTGTGAATCATCTTTGAAGATAGGATCATAAGGGCACTGGCAATTATTCTATGATCAAAAGTTATACATATTTAGCTCAAAGATGTCACGAATGCAAAATCAATTATGACTGAAAAAATATTTGGAAAACACGAACTTGGCCCAAATCTAAGATGTTTCTCTAGTTCATCATGCATGGAAAAGTTATAACTAGAGAGCATATTAAAAAGAAATGTTATGTTGGTCTTATTAAATGTCCATTATGTAAAAAGATAAAAAGAAAATTTTAATCATTTTTCTTTAATTGTCTTTTCTCCAAACATGTTTGGGACTTTTTTATTGACAATTTTCACTGCAATTGGGTGCATGGTGGCAATTTAGATATGTAAATTGAAAAATGGACTAGCCCGATCTCTTTGAAAAAGTTTAGAAAAATGTGGCAATCAACCCCAACAATGATTTGTTGGAAGTCCTAGCTAGAAAAGAATTCTAAGATTTTTTATGGGTGAAAGTTTGGAGCCTTTAAAAGTGTGGAAAAAAATTAGGGTGACATCATTGAAATCTTCAACCAAAATAGGAATATTAAAAACAACAAAGTTAATCATAGTGATGAGAGGTTTCTAAGGAGATGACCTAATATCGGGGTGGTTTTCAACTCCATGATAAGAAAAAGAGAAAAAGAATGATCAAACTCGCTAAATGAACTTTGACAACGCTTCAAAATTGAATCTGGAGAGTCTGAAATGTGTTTCATTATTTGGAACCATCAAGGTCAAGTTTTCATTTATGGAGTTTCGTACACTGGGATTAACTCAAATATTATGGCAGATGGGGTAGCATAAGACAAGGCCTATAAATATAAAAAATATGGAGGTATAGGTCTTCGCAATCTATAAATGGCTAATAAAGCACTAGTGGCAAAATTAAACTGACGTGTTTTCAAAGAGCATGACAAAAATTGGATTAAAATTTTTTGTTGTAAATATCTTCTACAAGAAAACCCAAAGGGTTTCATTCAAATAGGAAATAAGCCAAAAGTTTTGGCCATTTGAAAGTGTTTTAAAGGCAAAAGAGGTTTTCAATATGAAAGTTTTTAGTCATAATAGCAAGCTTCACAACAAACATATCGAACAAAACTTGGATTTATAGCAAGTCGTTTGATCAAAATTTGAACTTAATGACGCTCTAAATTCAAGCTACCTTGACTTGGGGATCTAAAGTTAAGAACTATTGGCTAAAATGTGAACACAATGGCTTCATTTACCCAAAAATGAAAAAATTTCAAAAAACTCTAGGAAATTGATAAGGAAGTTGTTAATAAAATGAATTAGATTTTAACTAGTTACAAGATTCCTACCATAGGTGTGAATCATCCTTGAAGATGGGATCATAAAAGCACTGACAATGATTCTATGGTCAAAAGTTATATATATTTAGCTCAAGAAAGTCACGAATGCAGAATCAATTATGGCTGGAAGAGCATTTAGAAAACACGGGCTTGGCTCAAATCTAAGATGTTTCTCTAGTTCATGTATGGAAAAGTTATAACTATAGAGCATGTCAAGAAGAAATGTTATGTTGGTCTTACTTTATGTCCATTATGTAAAAACACAAAAGAAGATTGTAATCATTTTTTCTTTAATTGTTATTTCTCCAAACATGTTTGGGACTTCTTTATTGACAATTTTCACTGCAATTGGATGCATGGTGGCAATTTAGATATGTAGATTGAACAATCGACTACCCTGATCTCTTTGAAAATTCTTAGAGAAATGTGGCAATCAGCTCCAACAATGATTTGTTGGAAGTCCTGGCTAGAAAGGAATTCTAAGATTTTTTGTGCGTGAAAGTTTGGAGCCTTTAAAGCTGTGGTAAAAAATTAGGGTAACATCATTGACACCTTCAGTCAAAATAGGAATATTTAAAACAAAGAAGCTAATCATAGTGATGAAAGATTTCTAAAGAGATGACCTAAGATCGGGGTGGTTTTCAACTCCATGATAAGAAAAAAATAAAAAGAATAATCAAACTCGCTGAATGAACTTTGGTGGTGCTTCAAAATTGAATCTGGAGAGTCTGGAATGTGTTTCATTATTTGAAACCATCAAGGTCAAATTTATGTTTATGGAGCTTCGTACACTGCCATTAACTCAAATAATATGGTAAAAAAGGTAAACTTATTAATGGTTCTAAAGGCGGATTTGATTAAAGATATTGAAAATATAATTGTTGAAGATAACACAATTTTTATTAATGGCATTGATATAGATACTATGACTAATTGAAAAATGTAGTGTAACTGAAGATGTGCACTATCTCAAAAAAAATCTTAGTCTACACATCTTTCAACATAACTCAAGAATGTAAACCAAAAGAAGGACAAAAGAACTATTTAGTTCATATTCCAACATATGCATTGATATTCATATGTTGGAATATGGATATAAAAGTGATTACACTATAATAGATGAATGAGGATAACTAACAAATATACATCTATAATAATAATCCATGGGAGAATATGAAGTTGTTCCAAATGACCAGGATACTTCAAGTGATAATAATGCTTCTAGTTTATCAAATTCTTCTTAATACAACCATGGTTTAAGAGACTTCAAAATTTCTTAATGTAAAAGACAATGAACCTGAAGAGAATACAATAAACTAATAGGTAATTGTTGATATGCACTTTATTATATCACTTGAGATTTAATACACTGGCATTAAACTTGATCAAACTCGTTGAATCACATCCTATGGGAAAATGTTAAGTATCACATTCATATATGTATCAAAAATGTCTTGTGTGCAAGTATCACATCCATATATCAGATTACCACGATAAGGCATTCCTATATAAAAATCTATAAATGTTAAGTACAATGTCAAGCCACATGAAACAGAGGGAAAAATGTTAAGTACGATGTCAAGACACATTCAACTAATCATGTAATTAATGTAAAACTAATTCAAGGCAATATCCTTTCTGCAATGATAAGTGTAAAAATTACAGTTGTTTAAACACATAAAATATGAAAATGAATAAAATAGAAAACATTCAACAAGGACAACTATGTTTTATATTTATTGTTATTATTTTTCAACAGTAAGGGCACCAAGCTTTTTGATGCGCAAATGGTATTCTTCTTCAATCAATGCCATTCGACTGGAATTGGCCTCCCTTTCCGCAATTTGTTGTTGCTGCCACTTTCGATCAAACTCCTCTACAATTGATTTGCTTGGTTGTGGCAACCCTCAGCCTGAAAGGCGAGAAACTTTGATTTAGCAACCCTTTTTGCCTTAAAGGCAAGAAACTTTGATCTAACAACCTCTCGGCCTGAACAACAAAAAACTTTGATTTAGCAACTCTCTTGACCTAAAGGGCAAGAAACTTTGATATATCAACCCTCAAAGTTTCTATAAGAGTGGGTAATTACTGTTCTTATTCTTCTCATTATTATTATTATTATTATTATTATTATTATTAAGCTAATTATTATTTTCTTCAACAAAATAATGTGCATTTATTAATATTACGAAATGTATGATCGTTAATCTTGTTTCACATTTAATGTACGTAATGTTAATGTTCTTGTATGTAAATAATTGTTGATAGAAGGATGCACTGTTGGATATGTGCCAGCGATTTTTCAAGTAGGGAATTTGAAGCATTTGGTTGTCTTGTAGAACGATTCGTGCATAAAAGGTGAGACAGGGTCAACCATCATGATTTTAAGTGAGGTACGCTTGCTGATTTACACTCTCACTTTACAAAAGACCACTTTACCAAAAATAGAAAACTACACACCTAACATAACTTGCATCTTTGGGGCAACTGCTAGTTTAGTTATTTTGAATGTGCGGGACAGCGATTCGAATCTCCATGCCAAAAATCAAACAAACATGAATCCAAGACATACGGTTTAAAACGATTTAAAAAAATTACAATCATTGTTATTCGTTTAAAATACAAAATAATGAAATTGGCCCTAGAATATTTCTGCATTAGAAATTTCATGTCATATATATTAAAACCGATCTTAAAACTTAACAATTGCCTCCCAGGAATAACAATATTTGCTTGCACATATTCTTAAAAAATCATTTTAAAATTATAATGGGAGGAAAAGATTAAATTTTCAAAATTTTGGGAGGAAAAGATTAAACATTCCCACCAAATATCTATAAATGTTTTAAATTTACTGCAATTCAATCACATCAAAGAATATAAAAATATTGAACAAAAATATTTATAAATATTTTAAATAAATTAATTTTTAAAACTTTTATAAAATATATATCAAAATTAATCTTAAAACTTAAGAATACCCTCCTTTTAAAAATTTAAAAAAAAAATTATAATATTTCCTTGAAATTTTAAAATTATAAGGGAGGAAGATTAAACGTTCCATCTAAAATCTTGGAATGAAAATAGCTATAAATGTTTAAACTTCACTGCAATCCACCCACATCAAAGAACCGTTCATAAGAAAATTTGCATCATGATTCACTCAGTGAAAACAGTTAAGAAACAGGAAAAGAAACAGCGCCAACAACGGCACAAGAGAGGGAGAAAGAGGGCAGCGCTGGAAAGAGGGAAGGTATTAACTCCATCCCAACTCCACCTCTTAAATGGACACAGAAAGATGAAGTTGCACTTCTGAAGCAGCTCTACAAGTTTTTTAGAAAGTATTACAAAAAAGTTAACTCATTTCTTCCCCACTCTTTGAAGCCATTTTGTAATCATGTAAAGTATTTGGATAACGAATATACACCCTCTCAAATTTGTAACAGGTTGTTATCGCTGAGAACATATGAAGCCACAAAAAAAGAGGTATTCAAAAATCCTCAGTTTTGTTTCGAGAGCGATTATGACATCGCACTCTATAAATGAGCCAACAGAGCATCCAAATGAAGAAGAAAAAGGAGTGGGCGAGGATAAAAACGAGAAGAAAAAATTGATGATTAAATGCATGAAGATGAAGCAGTTCACAAGAAAAAAAAGAAACGCATGAAAATGAAGAGGAAGCAGCGATGCATGAGAATGCAAAAAAAAAAAACATATAAAGATGTAGTTCACAAGAAAAAAAAGAAGAAACACATAAAGATGAAAAAGAAGCAACAATGCATGAAGATGCAAAAGAAAGAAACAACGGATGAAGATGATAATATCATTTGTGAAGAAAAATTAAATGAACGGAAGATTGGTCAAAGTTTCTTGCCCTTCAGGGAGAGAGGGTTACTAGATCAAAGTTTCTTGCCCTTCAGGGAGAGAGGGTTACTAGATCAAAGTTTCTTGCCCTTTACGCCGAAAGGGTTGTTAGATCAAAAAAATTTGCCCTTTAAGCCAAAAAGGTTGCTAAATCAAAGTTTTTTGCCCTTCAAGCAAATAGGGTTGCTAGATCAAAGTTTCTTGCCCTTCAAGCAAATAGGGTTGTTAAATAAAAGTTTATTTCCCTTTAGGCCAAGAGGGTTGCCACCACTAAGCAAATCAATTGTAGAGGAGCTTGATCAAAAGTGGCAGCAACAACAAATTGCAGAAAGGGAGGCCAATTTCAGTCGAATGACATTGATTGAATAAGAATACCAATTGTGCATCAAAATGTTTGGCGTCCCTACTGCTAAGAAATAATAGCAATAGATAAAAAGCATAATTGCCCTTACTGAATGTTTTCTATTTTATTCATTTTCATATATTATGTGTTTAAACAACTATAACTTTTGCACTTATCATTGCGCAAAAGATATTGCTTTGAACTAGTTTTACAATTAATTACATGATTAGTTGAATGTGGCTTGACATTGTACTTAACATTTCCCCTTTTGTTTCATGTGGCTTGACATTGATTTGACATTTATAGTTTTTTATATAGAAATGTCTTATCGTGGTAATCTAATATATGGATGTGATACTTGCACACAGCATTTTTGATACATATACGGATGTGATACTCAACATTTTTTCATAGGATGTAATTCAACGAGTTTGATCAGAGTTAATGCCAGTGCATTAAACCTCAAATGATATAATAAAGTGCATATCAACAATCACCTATTAGTTTATTCCAAGCCACATTCAACTAATCATGTAATTATCTGTAAAACTAGTTCAAGACAATATCATGTGTTAACCTAATTAATACTAAACTATTAACCTATTTGATATTATCATTAATTAACCTCTTTGATACTAAAGTAATGTAAAAGACAATGAACCTGAAGAGAAGACAATAAACTAATAGGTGATTGTTGATATGCACTTTATATCACTTGAGGTTTAATACACTGGCATTAAGCCTGATCAAACTCGTTGAATCACATCCTATGAAAAATGTCAAGTATCACATCCATACATGTATCAAAAATGCCTTGTGTGCAAGTATCACATCCATATATCAGATTACCACGATAAGGCATTCTTATATAAAAAGTTATAAATGTTAAGTACAATGTCAAACCACATGAAACAAAGGAGAAATGTTAAGTACAATGTCAAGCCACATTCAATTAATCATGTAATTAACTGTAAAACTAATTCAAGGCAATGTCATTTTCGCAATGATAAGTATAAAAGTTACAGTTGTTTAAACACAATATATAAAAATGAATAAAATAAAAAACATTCAACAAGGGCAACTATGCTTTCTATCTATTGCTATTATTTCTCAGCAGTAGAGGCACCAAGCTTTTTGATGCACAATTGGTATTCTTCTTCAACCAGTGCCATTCGACTGAAATTGGCATCCATTTTCACAATTTGTTGTTGTTCCCACTTTCGATCAAGCTCTTTTACAATTGATTTGCTTAGTGGTGGCAACAATCTTGCCCTGAAGGGCAAAAAACTTTGATTTAGCAATCCTCTCTACCTGAAGAGCAAAAAACTTTGATCTAGCAACCCTCTCGACCTGAACGACAAGAAACTTTGATCTAGCAACCCTCTCTACCTAAAGGGGAAGAAACTTTGACCCATTTTCCGTTCCCTCAACTTTTCTTCACAAACAATATTATCAACCTCATCTCATTCGTTGGTTTTTTTTCCTTCTACATCCTCATGCAATGTTGTTTTCTCTTCATCTTCATGTGTTTATTCTTTTTCATTGTGAACTACTTCATCTTTCATGTGTTTCTTCTTCTGCATCCTCATGCATTGTTGTTTCCTCTTCATCTTCATGTGTTTTTTCTTTTTTTTCCTTGTGAACTTCATTTTCATGTGTTTCTTTTTTTCTTCATCAATTTGTTCTTGTTTATCCTCGTCCACTCATTTTTCTTCTTCATCTGACCATGCCCTACTGACTCATTTATAAAACGTAGCATCATAATCTCTCGAAATAAAACTTAAGAATCTTGAATACCTCTTCTTTTGTAACCTCATATGTTGTTCTCAGCCACAACCTCTTACAAATCTAAGAGGATGTATACTCATTATCTAAATATTTTTTTTACATGATTACAGAATGGCTTCAAGGAGTGAAAAAGAAATGAGTTACCTTTTTTGTAATACTTTCTGAAAAACTTGCAGAGTTGTTTCAGAAGTGCAACATCATCTTTTTGTGTTCATTTCAGAGGGAGAGTTGGGATGGAGCTAATAACCTGCTTCTTTCCAACTCTGCCCTCTTTCTCCCTCTTATGCAGTTGGCGCTGCTTCTTTCCCTGTTTTTTAATAGTTTTCATAGTGTGAACCATGATGCAAATTTTCTTATAAACAGTGTTTTGATGTCAGTGGACTGCAGTAAAGTTTAAAAATTTATAACTATTTTCATTTCAAAATTTTGGAGGGAACGTTTAATTTTTCTCATCTGTTATAATATTAAAATTTCAAGAAAATATTATTATTTTATTTTTTATTTTTATTGGGAAGGTATTCTTAAGTTTTAAAATTAATTTTGATATATATTTTATAAAAGTTTTAAAAATTAATTTATTTAAAATATTTATAAATATTTTTGTTCAAGATTTTTAGATTCTTTGATGTGATTGAATCGTAGTAAATTTAAAGCATTTATAGATATTTGGCATGAATGTTTAATCTTTCCATCCTAAAAATCGGATAATTTAATCTCTCCCATTATAATTTTAAAATGATTTTTTTTTAAATATGTGCAAGCAAATACTATTATTTAATTTATTTTTATTTATTTTTTATTTTTTGGGAGGCTATTGTTAAGTTTTAAAATCAATTTTAATATATATGACATGAAATTTCTAATGCACGAATGTTCTAGCGCTGATTTCATTATTTTGTATTTTGAATTAATAACAATGATTGTGATTTTTTAAAATTGTTTTAAACCGTATGACTTAGATTTATGTTTCGTATGGAGATTCGAATCGTTTCCCTGCACCTTCAAACTAACTAAACTAGCAATTGCCCAAAAGATGCAAGTTATGCTAGGTGTGTAATTTTCTAATTTTGGTAAAGTGGTCTTTTGTAAAGTGAGAGAGTGTAAATCAACAAGCATACCTCACTCAAAACCATGATAATTGACCCCGTCTCACCTTTTGTACATGAATCGTTCCACGAGACAACCAAATGCTTCAAATCCCCCACTTGAAAAATCGTTGGCACATATCCAACAATGCATCCTTCTATCAACAATTATTTACATACAAAAAGATTAACATTACATACATTAAATGTGAAACAAGATCAACGATCATAAATTTCAGAATATTAATAAATGTGTATTATTATGTTGAAGAATATAATAATTGGCTTAATAATAATAATAATTAGAATAATAGAAATATTACTCACTCTTTTTATAGAAACTTTGAGGGTTGCTAAATCAAGGTTTCTTATCATTCAGGGCGAGAGAGTTGCTAGATCAAAGTTTCTTGCTCTTCCGACAGAGAGGATTGTTAAATCAAAGTTTCTTGCTCTTCAGACCAAGAGGGTTGCCACCACTAAGCAAATCAATTGTAGAAGAGCTTGATCGAAAATGACAGCAACAGCAAATTGCAAAAAGGGAGACCAATTTCAGTCGAATGGCATTGATTGAAGAAGAATACCAATTGCGCATCAAAAAACTTAGCACCCCTAGTGCTGAAAAATAATAGCAATAGATAGAAGGCATAGTTGTCTTGTTGAATGTTTTTTGTTTTATTCATTTTCATATATTATGTGTTTAAACAATTGTAACTTTTGCACTTATCATTATGGAAAGGATATTACTTTGAATTAGTTTTACAATTAATTACATGATTAATTGAATGTGGCTTGACATTGTACTTAACATTTATAATTTTTTATATAAAAATGTCTTATCGTGGTAATCTGATATATGAATGTGATACTTGCACACAAGGCATATTTTTGTACTTATATGTATGTAATAACATTTTCCCATAAACTGTGATTCAACGAGTTTGATCAAGTTGAATGCCAGTGTATCAAACCTCAAGTGATATAATAAAGTGCATATCAACAATCACATATTAGTTTATTGTATTCTCTTCAGGTTCATTGTCTTCTACATTAAAAAAGTTTGAAGTCTCTAGAACCATGGTTGTATTAGGAGGAATTTTATGAACTAGAAGCATCATAATGACTTGAAGTATTCTGGTCATTTGAAACAACCTCATATTCTCTCATGGATTATTATTATGGATATATATTTGTTAGTTATCCTTATTCACCTATTACAATATCTACTCCTTTATATTCATATTCCAACATATGAATATCAATGCATATGTTAGAATATGAGCAAAATAGTCCTCTTTTTCTTTTTTTGGTCTACGCTGAAAGATGCGTACACTAAGATTCTTTTTAGATAGTGCACTTCTTCATTCACTACATTTCCCAATTAGTCATAGTACCTATATCAATGTCATTAATAAGGATTGTGTTATCTTCAACAATTATATTTTTAAAATTTTTAATCAAAGCCATCTTTTAAATTATAACTAAGCCTACCTCTTCCGCCATATTATTTGAGTTAATATCAATGTACAAAGCTCCATAAACAGAAACTTGACCCTAATGGTTCCTAATAATGAAACACATTCCAGACTCCCAAGATTCGATTCTCAAGCACAGTCAAAGTTCATTCAACGAGTCTGATCATTCTTTTTCTCCTTTTCTTACCATGGAGTTGAAAACACCTCAATCTTAAGTCATTTCTTTATAAACCTCTCATCACTATGATTAGCTTTTTTGTTTTTAGTATTCCTATCTTGGTTGAAGGTTTCAATGATGTTATCCTAATTTTTTTTCACACCTTTAAAAGCTCCAAACTTTCACCCACAAAAAATCTTAGAATTTTTTTGCAGCGAGGACTTCCAACAAATCATTGTTGGAGTTGATTGTCACATTTCTCTAAAAAATTTCAAGGAGATCAGGTTAGTCCATTGTTCAATCTACATATTTAAATTGCCACCATACACCCAGTTGTAGTGAAAACTGTCAATAAATAAGTCCCAAACATGTTTAGAGAAAAGACAATTAAAGAAAAAATGACTAAAATCTTCTTGTCTTTTTACATAATAGACATCTAGTAAGGCCAACATAACATTTCTTCTTGACATGTTCTCTAGTTATAACGTTTTCATGCATAAACTACAGAAACATCTTAAAATTGGGTCAAGCTCATGTTTTTCAAATGCTCTTTCAGTCATAATTGATTCTGTATTTGTGACATACTTGAGTTAAATATGTATAACTTTTTGCCATGAAATAATTTCCAATGCGTTTATGATCCCATCTTCAAGGATGATCCACACATATGGTAGGAATCTTGTAACTAGTTAAAAGCTAATTCATTTTATTAACAATCTCCTTATCAATTTTCTGGAGTTCTTTGAAATCTTTCCATTTTTGGATAATGATATCAATTTTCTGGAGTTCTTTGAAATCTTTCCATTGTTAGATTATGATGTCATTGTGCTCACATTTCAGCCAATAGTTCTTAACCTTAGATCCCCAAGTCAAGGTAACTTGAACTTAGAGCATTGTCAAGTTCAAATTTTGATCAAGCGACTTGCTCTAAATCCAAGCTTTGTTCCATAAGTTTGTTGTGAAGCTTGCTTTTATGACTCTAAAAACTTTCATATTGATAACTTATTTTGCCTCTAGCACACTATTTCAAATGGCCACAACTCTTGGCCTATTTCCTTCTTGAATTAAACCCTCTAGGTTTTCTTGTAAAAGATAATTACAACAAAACATTTTACTCCAACTTTTGTCATGCTCTTTGAAAGCACGTCAGTTTAATTTTGCCACAAGTGCTTTATTAACCAACTATAGATTGCGAAAACCTATACCTCCATCTTCTTTAAGTTTACATATCTTGTCCCATGCTACCAACAGGGATTTTATTTGATTTTGGTGGCCTGTCAAAAAAAATTGCTCAAGATGGAGTTAATTTAAACAAATTAAATATTTAAGGACTTGTAGAATTGACATACAATAATTTGGAATTGCTACTTGAGTTGCTTTGACGATAACCACTCTCCCAACAACTAAGAGCCATTTTCCTTTCCACACAGGGAGCTTGGCTTTAATTTATTAATATTACAGCAAAATTGCTCCTCAAACATACAAAGGTTTGAGGGGTTCAATTAAAGCTTCATAATCAGTCTTCAGTTACAAACTCTCTATCTTGAACAACTAAGGCATGTACTCAATTTTGCCAAACAACCATGGCAACAAATTACATACTCAGAAACCTTATAACCTCATGGTCATCACAAACTTCATCTCATGCTTCAACTCTGAGTAAACAAAGTCAAACACTTCTCTATGAGATGTTCACTCAAAACTACCAACTAATTCCAAAACACAGTCAAGGAAACGTGAACATTTGACACATGATTGAATACATTCAAAGATTTTTAATGCATTAACAAGATCTTACAACATCCTCAAAGCAACCTCAATCAATCAGATCATGAGATCTAATGAAAACTATTGGTCTTACAAACCAATCCTCTAACCTTCTTTCTCACAGAGTCTACTCAGTCAGTTAAACCATTTTGGCTTCAACGTTTCATTCAACCTCTTACACTAACTTCCAAGCTTCTGCAAAGCATGGATAGATCATTCAAGACCCAAACAACATCATCATGCATTTCAATGCACCATTTTCACATGAAAACACATTGGGGAACATCTCTCATCTGTCTACTTTCCTTATCGTTTGCATCACTAGGTCTGTTAGCCACTGCCCAACTTGGATCATTAACTTTACACCTAAAATTTGGACCCTGTCTAGAAATCGTCATGAATGTCAAATACGAGTCTCACACTTTGATCTTCATTCACTTGGCAACTTTGACTTGGTCAACTCTGTGGAAAGGAAAACGGCTCTTAGTTGTTGAGAGAATGGTTATTATCAAAGCAGCTCAAGAAGCAATTCCAAATTATTGGATGTCAATTCTACAAGTCTTTAAATAATTATTTTTTTAAATTAACTCTATTTTGAAGAATTTTTTGTTTTACAGGGCTATCAAAATCAAATAAAATACATGTTGGTAGCATGGGACAAAGTCTGTAAACATAAAAAAAATGGAGGTATAAGTTTTCGCAATCTATAGTTAGCTAATAAAGCACTCGTGGCAAAATTAAACTGATATGCTTTCAAAGAGCATGACAAAAGTGGGAGTAAAATGTTTCGTTGTAAATATCTTCTGCAAGAAAACCCAAAGGATTTCATTCAATAAGAAAATAGGCCAAAAGTTTTGACCATTTGAAATAATATGCTAGAGGCAAAATAGGTTATCAATATGAAAGTTTTTAAAGTCATAAAAGCAAGCTCCACAACAAACTTATGGAACAAAACTTGGATTTAGAGCAAGTCGCTTGGTCGAAATTTGAACTTGATGATGCTCTAAGTTCAAGCTACCTTGACCTAGAGATCTAATGTTAAGAACTCTTGGCTGAAATGTGAGCACAATGGCATCATTACTCAAAAACGAAAAGATTTCAAAGAACTCCAGAAAATTGATGAGGTTGTTAATAAAATGAATTAATTTTTAACTAGCTACAAAATTCCTACCATAAGTGTGGATCATCTTTGGAGATGGGATCATAAGGGCACCGACAATTATTCTATGACCAAAAGGTATACATATTTAGCTCAAAGAAGTCACAAATGCATAATCAATTATGACTAGAAGAGCATTTGGAAAACACGAGCTTGGCCCAAAGCTAAGATGTTTATCTAGTTCATCATGCATGGAAAAGTTATAACTAGAGAGCATGTCAAGAAGAAAATATTATGTTGGCCTTACTAGATGTCCATTATGTAAAAAGGCAAAGGAAGATTTTAATCATTTTTTCTTTAATTGTTATTTCTCCAAACATGTTTGAGACTTCTTTATTGACAATTTTTACTGCAACTGGGTGCATGGTGACAATTTAAATATGTAGATTGAATAATGGACTAGCCCGATCTCTTTGAAAATTCTTAGAGAAATGTGTCAATCAGCGCCAACAATGATTTGTTGAAAGCCCTGGCTGAAAAAAAATTCTAAGATTTTTCTGTGGGTGAAAATTTGGAGCCTTTAAGTGTGGAAAAAAATCAAGATAACATCATTGAAACCTTCAGCCAAGATAGGAATTACTAAAAACAAGGAAGCTAATCATAGTGATGAGAAGTTTCTAAGAAGATGGCCTAAAATCGGGGCGATTTTCAATTCTATGGTAAAAAAAAGAGAAAAAAAATGATTAAACTCGCTAAATGAACTTTGACGGTGCCTCAAAATCAAATCTAGGTAGTCTGGAATGGGTTTCATTATTCGGAACCATCAAGGTCAAGTTTCTGTTTATGGAGCTTCGTACATTGGATTTAACTCAAATAATATCGCTGAAGGCTTAGGCTTAGTTATGGTTCTAAAGACGACTTTGATTAAAGATGTTGAAAATATAATTGTTGAAGATAACTCAATCATTATTTATGGCATTGATATAGGTACTATGACTAATTGAAAAATGTAGTGTGACTGAAGAAATGCACTATCTCAAAAAGAATCTTGGTCTATGCATCTTTCAACATAACTAAAGGTTTATAAACAAGCAGCAAACTGATTGGCCAACGAAAGTTGCACTTACAACACCAAAATCTTGAGAGAAAAAAAAGATATTAATGACAAACATTAGATGGGAGATCTAAAGATAATTATCCAAGAAGATAATAGGGAGAAACTTAATCATTTATGACTTTTCCAATATCCTTGGATACGTTATATCTATCCACAATATTGTCTTGAATGGGAAGTTCTCTTAGAAAACATTCGTGGTTATTTGTAACCAATGGTACGTTTGCAGCTTCTTCAATAATTTGATCAACAATATCTTCAACAAATTTTTTAGGGGAGAACAATCTTCAGGAAGTTTAGGAGCAACATCCAAGTTCAGGACTGGAATATTTCTAACTCTATCTAATTGTGGTATCTACTAAAATAAAACATCAATGTCAAGAGCATATTGTGAGCTCTAGTTGTCTTGGTAACAGACCTGCCTTTCTCGGGTTATTGGGGTTTTTCCAAATTCAGATTTGGAATGCTTTCATTCTCTGTTGCCAAGCTAGATGTGTAGCTGCTTGAAAAATGGTTTCTTTTTTAACTATGGTTACCGATTTGGGACAGATTTGTTCAACAATAAAAGCTTCTCTTTTCAGGCATTTGATTTTTTTCCATTTGGAGACCGTTCATGTGTTGATTGGGCACCAACCTTGAGTTATGCATGGTGCATCGAAAAACCCCGGTTTAACTAGAAGTTGCCCAAATTAGTGTCTCCTTTGGGCAACATCACATCGTGTCTCTGTGCTCACTATTTGTTTCCCACAATTTGGATAGTGCGACCTTTTTAAATCCAATTACCTTTGCATTCTCAAATTCATCTTTGGGACGCCTCTGAATATTGAGAAACTTTATGTTTCATTTGTTTCACTTGCCACTTTTCAGTTGCTTGGGTGCAAGTTTTTGAACTAGAATATGGTGACTCAGCTTGTGGCATCATGGCTCTTAAACCTTAGGCATAAACTCAATAGTCTACAAATGCACACGTAGATACTTGTTGAACAAGTTCAAGCTAGAAATAGTCACCACTTTGCTCACAAACATCTCCAAAGAGTGTATCCTTATACCAACTTGTGTGTTGTTGAGGAGAGAACGAGTCATGGAATTGATAATGAGAGCTAAGAGATTGACTATGAAGCTCTACTCGAGCCTTCGTATGTTTAAGGAGCAATTTTGCATGAACATGTGAATAGAAATTTAGGTAGAGATGATTGAAATATTGTTGAACGGGATCAACACTGCAAAAAGAATCTTGACTATGGGGCGCAAAAAATCAAAACGTGCAATATTAATGGCAGGGACACCATCAAACACAACCACTAGGAGAAAGAGAGGTGCTCTGAGGATCGTAGGGCTATGGACGACCACAACAATACCGAGGCTAGGAAAACTAGATCTTGGTAGGAGGATGGGGTTAGTCCAAACAACCTTTACAAACGCAAACTAAATGAAGAGGATATTATGGGGTGAATGCTTGATGATCACTGCACAAATGGAGTCAAAAATGTCAAGCCAACACCAAAGGACGTTTTCAAACCCAAACACAAAATCCTTCAAATAATTAGTGATCTACAACAAGATCTCAAGTGCCACACAAAAGAGATGGCTGCAAGTAGAGGCATTTTCCATGCTCATAGCGAAATTATGAATTCTATCAAAGATACCTGCTCAATCAAATTGGTAAAATCAATGAAAGCATGAAGACGACAGTTGGTTTTAGAATTTCAATAGAAAATCGTCTTATCAGTAATCTTTCTATTATGACGAAGGAGATCAATACGATGAAAGGCAAAATGGAGGCCCTAAATAGAGTCAAAAGTGGTTCACAAATGATCACAGAGGGCAATGTCATCCTTTAACTGGAGCTCTTTAATATTGCACGAGAAGTAAATTGTATTGATAGGAGCATCCACCATCAGAGAGGCAAAGAAAGGCAAGGAGAGTGAAGATGATAAACCCCAACATCCTCAGGAAGAGGTAGGAGAGTCATGATGCTTGATGGTTTTTGGTCCAAAGGCAAAAGTTGTTATTGTGTTTTGTCTAGTTTTTGTTGCAAGTTTGTCATAGCCTAAGTCATTTAGGCTTTGTTCTATTGTTTGTTACTTGGTGTCATTTGTCTGCTAGATTTGTGCTCCTCATTTGTGAGTGACTACACTCTTCGATCGATCGCTTTGTATCATGTTCTCTTCTGTTTTTTGATAAAGGTTATACCCTTTAGCAAAAAATATATATAAACAAAATTCAAAATGCATAAAAACAAATTCTACTTAGTGCTTGGAACAAGCTTAACGATGGTTTCCCTATGCTCATAACCTTAAAAGTATCCTATGGTCCATTCCTCATACCAAAAAACATCATGCTACGAACCATTTTCATCAAATCAAAAATTACTCATTCTAGTGAACATGGCATTCCCGCCAACACACATTACAATTTCTAAGCCTAGTCATAAGTGCAAAATTCTCAAATAATTTAATTCCTCAAAAAATAGTTCTTAAATTTGTTAATCTCCTTCAACTTAGCACAGGAGGCACCACCATTGTACCCATACCTTTCTTGCAAAAAATTAAATGCCAAGTACCGATACCCAAATTTACATGCACAATCTTGTATTTTATTAGGCTCCACAATGACTATTACTTGCAACCTACTTGACTCGATCTATATTGTTTTTGCTTAAGATTTGATCCTTTAGATTAATCGAACATAATCCTTTGAGGGTCTACCCACCAGCGTCGTCTCATCACCCAATCCACGACTAAAGGTTGTTAGCAGCCTCAACTTCATTTGAAGAATTGAAATTACAACTAGATCCTAAAACATTTCTGATTTGATATTCCTCTACCTTAATTCTTGACGGAGTATTTGAGGAAGGTCCTCATACCATGGAGGGTTGAATCCAATGTTGCCCTCATCTCTTCTAAGCACTTGGTATTAATAACTTCACTTTTTAAATGGGCATCTGGTCTTTGAAACATATTTCTATATGACAGCAAATTGACATGGCTATGTATGGATGCAATCATACTTGTGGCTCAAGGTCTCCCATGCAGTAATGGTCACTTACTAACAACAATCTCTATATACTACATAGACTGCTACAAAGGCAATCAACAAGCTAAGAGTTAACAAAGTATTTGCATGTCCAAAATGGTGTGACAATGCAATTTTATAGAAACGGGATGCAGAAACTTCAACAATACAAATTTCATTCATTTACTAGACATTAATATTTCTCTTGATAACAATTTAAGTATTCAATGATCCAAAATATAATGGTGTTGGTTGTAATGTAATGTAATAATGTCTTCGTGTTGTGAGAATTAAAAAGAAGATGATTAATCTATAATAGTACCTTCCATTGGTTGAGTTTGAATGGAAATGGAAGGCTTTGTGGATATTAACTTTTATCATTATTAATATATCACTATATTTTGGAATATTGAATGCTTAGATTGGTTATCATGAGAGATTGCAATGTCTGATAAACGAATAATGCATTTGTACTTTTGAAGACCCTGCACTCCTTTTCTGTGGAATTGCATTGCCACACTACCTTGGTCCTGCTAATACTTTAACTCCTAGCCAGTCAGTTGGCTTGTAATAGCATATAGATTGTTTTAAGTGGCTATCACTATATGGAAGGCTTTGAGAAGTATGGTTGTGCCCATATATAACCATGATAATTTGTTATCATATGGAAAAATGTTCTGAAGACTAGATACCTAGATAAAAATTCAATTTGTTAGTATTGAGTGTTATTCATATGAGGATCGCATTGATTCAACCCTCCATAACACGAAGACCTTTCATTAACACCACATCGAAACTGAAATAAAGAATACAAATGTGATTTGTTTTAGCATCTAGCTATTTTTTTGACTATCAAAAAAAGTAGCCGCTAATCACAGAGCTTTGATTGAAGGTTATGTGATGAGAAGCTAGTGAATAGACCTTCAAAATATTACGTTTGACTGTCTTATTTTAAAGGTCCAAATCCTAAACAACTCAAAAAAAGACCGACTAGAGTCATTTTAAGTATTGGTATTGCAGAGACCAATAAATTACAGGATTGTACATGTAAACTTGGGTATTAAGCCTTGGCATCTAATTTTTTGCAAGAGAGTTAAAGGTTCAACATTGATGCCTTGCCTAATGTTAAGTTGAATGAAATGATTTACCAATTAATAGACTTTTTTTTTTAGCAAATAAATACTTAAGGATATTGCACTTTGACAATAGACTTGGTAATTGAAATATGTATTGAATGGAATGATAAGTTCATTAGAATGAGAAAAAATTGATTTGATGAAATTTTTTTGCTAAAGGGTAAAAAATTTATTGAAAAACAAAAGCTAACAAAAAACAATGCAACCAACTGAAGTGTGCAATCACCCACAAACAGGGAACATGAGTTCAGTAGGCAAACACCACCATGCAACAAACAATGACACAAAGCTTAAATAACTTGGGCAATGACAAAATTATTACATATACATGACAAATCACAAAAAACAACTTTTACCACTAGGTCGAAATTCTCTAGCAATTATGATCCCCCCACCTCTTCCTCAAGATGTTAAAGTTCATCTTTACTCCCCATATCATTCTTTGTCCCTCTGCTCATGATACATCCAACGGTGAATGCTCCTACTAATACAATTTACACCTCTAGCAGTACTAGAGAGCTTCAGTTTAAGAATGGCATTGTCCTCTACGATCATTTGTAGATCACTCCTATCTTTATCTAAAACATCCATTTTACCTTTCGATGTGTTGATCTCTTTTGCCATGCTAAAAAGATTACTGATCAAACTTTTAAGCGATAGTCCAAAGCCAATCATCACGTTTGTGCTTCAATGATTCTACCATTCTGATTGAGCATGGCTTCTTTGATGGAGTTCATAATTTCACTTTGAGCATGAAAAATGCTCCTAATTGCATTTAGCCCACCTTTGTTGTTCTTGTTGCCATGTTATAAATCGTTGATCATCTAAAGGATTTTGTCATTAGTTGTAAAAACCTCTTCTACTGTTGGCTTGACTTTTTTGACTCCATTCGTGCCATGATCCTCGGGCATTCTTTCAACATTATCCTCTTTATTGAGTTTGTGTTTGCCACGATTGTTTGGTCCAGCCCCATCCTCCTATTATGAGTATTTAGTCGTTGCACCCTTGTTATTGTTGTGCTCATGCTTGGTCTATGATCCACATGGTGCCTCTATTTCTCCAAGTGGTTGTGCTTCATAGTGCTCCTTTTTTTATATTGCACAATCTAAATTTGCATATCCCATAATCCAGATTCTTTGTGCAATGAAGATCTCGTTCAGCAATATTGCTATCATCTCTACCAAGATTTTTAATCATACGTTCCTACAATAATGCCTCGCGGACAAACAAAGTTTTAATGGATCTAAGTACTGCCTTATAATTAGTTTTCGTACTCTCACTATATGTCCCCCAGCTTGTCCTTTTCTCAACAACACGTAGATTAGTGTAGGGGGGTAATCCACAAAGATGTTTGCATGCAAAGTGGCAGTTATTTCTAACCTGCACATATTCAGTAGGTATCTTGGGATGCATTTGCAGACCACTGAGCTTATGGCCAAGATTTATGAGCCATGGAGCCACCAATTGAATTGTCATATTTAACTTCAGAGACCTGCACCCAGACAAATAACAAATGGCAAGTAAAATAAAAGAAAGACAAAATTCAAAAATAATTAGACAAGTCCCAGTGATGGAACTGAGAACACTAAGGTGAGTGGCCATAAGAAGACCCGCACCATCCAATTCATGGGAAACAATCAGTCCACAAATGGACATGCCATTATACTGCCCTATTACTAATAAATTTGGCTTTTTCCATCAAACCATGCACATCACAAAGCTAGCACCCAAAAGACACATAAACGATCTCCAAATAGAATAAAACAGTTGCCCGAAAAGAGACGTTTTTCCCTTTAAACCAATCCATACCGATTTCACAACTATGGTCAAAATAGAAACCATTTTTTAGGGAACTGCACACCTCACTATCAACTAAGAATGGAAGTGTTTCAAGACTGAATTTGGACAAAGCCAAAACACTCGAGAAAGGTAGGAAAGTTGCAAGAAAGGCATAATCCCATAATAAACTCTTGACCCTAATGTCATATTCCAACAGGTACCACAATTAGCCACTAGCTTGGTCGTCCATTTGTCAAAATAAAGACGTAAATATTTTTTTCTGAACGTTGGTCTTGCTATTGAACTTCCTCAACATCATTCTCTCCCAAAACAACTGAAAATATTTATTGTTGAGTGAATAATTAAAGATGCTACAACTATACCACTTGTTCCAAATAGCCCCATACATATTCCAAGAACATGCCTTGTTGAAGACAATAATGTGTGCTTAGCCAAAACATGTATGGGGATACCGAGAAAGACATGAATGATCCTATTTTTCCTTATTATCCTTATGAATAATATTTTTAAAATCTCCCAACTCTTGTTTGTTATTGATATATTTTCCCTCTCCTCTTAGAATGTCGGTTTTGCAAGTGCATCCTTGATTGGCGAACCAATTTGCAGCATTGATATGATGCCTATATGTATCTTAAAAGATGCTAAGACCTAGATTCCTTTTGAGATGATGCACTTCTTCAATCAAACTTTGTATTCTCTCATTAGTCATGGTACACCAGTGTCAATGCCATTAATAAGGATTTTAGAATCACCTTCAACAATTATATTCATAATACCTTTCATCAAAGCCACTTTTAGTCCTAGAGCTAAGCCTACCACTTTTGCCATATTATTTGAGCTAATGTCAACGTACAAGGCTCAAAAAATGATAACTTGACCTCGACGATTTCTGATAATGACACCCATCCCAGACTCCCTCAGATTCGATTTGAAGGCACTGTCGAAGTTCAATTTATGCCAATATAAAGAAGGTTCAATGCAGCCAGTTTGATCTTTCTCTTTCTTTTACTTACAATAGAGTCAAAAACTACCCTAATCGTGGGCATCCCCTAAGAATCTCGCTAGGATTGGCTTGTTTTTACTATTCCTATCCTAACTGAAGGTTTTAGTGATGTTAACCCTAATTTTTTCCCACGTCTTTATAGGCTCCAATTTTTTCCTCGCGAAAAATCCCAGAATTTCTTTCCAGCAATAAGCTTCCATCAAATCAATGTTGGGGCTAATTGCCATATTTCACCAAGAATTTTCAAGGAGGTTGGGCTATCCACTATTCAATTTGCATCTTTTAATTGCCACCATGCACCTAGTTGCAGTTAAAAGTTAAAACTATCAATAAAAAAGTTCCAAACAAGTTTAAAGAAAGGGCAATTTAATAAAAGATAATTAAAATCTTCCTTCGCATTTCACATAACAGACATGTACTAGGACCAACATAACCTTTCTTCTTGAGATGTTCTCCATCAAAAATATTCCATGCATGATCAATCAGAGATACATTTGGCTTTGGGCCAAGCTCATGTCTTACAAATGTTTTCCCAATTATAATCAATTTTGCATTACTACCTTTCTTGAGCTAAATATTTATTTCTTTTGGCAACAAAGTAGTTCCCAGTGCCCTTATGATCCCATCCCCAAGGATCATTTACCCCTATAATAGGAAACTTGTATTTGGTTAAATGCTCGTTCATTTTACTAGCAACCTCCTTATTAATTCCTTGGAGTTCTTTGAAGCGTTTCCACTCTTTAGTAACAACAACATTGCACTCACTTTCCACCCAATATTTCTTTATCTTAGACCCCCAAGTCAACGTGGCTTGATCCCTGGTGTCATAAAGTTTAAATTCTGATAAAGAGGCTTGCTATGAATCCAAGCTTCACTCCAAAAGTTCGTTGTGGAAACTACTTTTATGATTATGAAACTCTTCATATTGATAACCTCTTTAAGCGCTAGCATATTGTTCCAAATGGTTGAGTCTTTTGGCATATTTCCTTCTTGAATGAAACCCTCCAAATTATCCAGTAAAAGATATTTACAACAAAGCATTTTACTCAAACCTTTGTTAAACTCTTTGAAACCACGCCAATTTAATTTTTCCAAGAGGGCTCTATTAGCCAGCTCCAAATTGCGAAGACCTATGCCTCCATCTTCTTTCAATTTACAGACATTTTCCCATGATATCAATACAAAATTTCTAACTTTGGGAGCCCTACCAAAAGAAATCCTTCAAAGAGAATTCTTTTTAGATCTCTTTAGGGACTTGTAAAATTGACATCTAGTAATTTGGAACCGTTTCCATAACTACTTTGACAACAACCACTCTCCCAACAGCCAACAACTATTTTCCTTTCCACAAGGGGAGCTTCGCTTTACATTTTTATATAAGTGAATTCTAGATCCACTTTAAATTGCCACTGAACATATGGATGCCTAGGCAATTGTTTGGAAATTCAACTTTTGCAATGCCCATTTTCCTATTTAGAAATAATTGTTCCTTCTAATTGCAATTAAGAAAGAACATTTTGGATTTACCCTCATTCACTTTTTGACCTGAAGCTTTCTCGTAGATTCCCAAAGCATCTCTGATTTCTGATATCTCTTGAAGATGAGGTGAGGCAAACAACATGGTTTCATCTACAAATTGTCCGTGCATATTCTTCTCCCATTTAGTATATGCATGAATACCCTTAATCTTTTATTTGGTCTTCAGGTTCTTCAAAGATCTTCCCAAAGCCTCGGCCATGATGATGAACAAATATGGTGAAAGAGGATCTCCTTGTAGCAACCCCTAGTGTTGCTGAAAAATCCTTTCTAGGGCATCGTTGACGAGAACCAAAAAATTAGGAGTCTTGTGGCAATTTCTAATTCAAACCCTTTCTTTCCTCAAATCTGAATTTCACCAAAAAAAATTTAATGAAATCCCAATTGACCTTGTCATAAGCCTTCTCCATATCAACTTTTATCAGCAAGCCTTTCCTCTTACTACTTTTCAGGGATTGGTTAAGTTCATAAACCCAAACACAATTGTCCAAGATTTGTCTACCTTTGACAAATCTTCCTTGATCTTCCATGATGATCAAGGGCAACACCTATTTTATCATGTTCACAATAACCTCAGAGATCACTTTGTAGACAATGTTACATAGCATTATGGGCCTATGGTCCTCAAGTTTACTTACATCTTTTCATTTAGGAATGAGCACCAGAAATGTTGTATTCATACTTTTGAGGATAGATTGGGAGCTTCTAGACTCCTCAACTACTTCATGGAGTTTAGTGCCCAGTAAATCCCATAAGTGTTGAAAGAACAAAGTCGAAAACCCATATAGACCTGGAGCTCTATCCCCTACCATACCAAACAAAGTCCCGTGCACTTCATCCAAAGTGATGGGTTTTTATCATCATCATCATCATCATTCTGGTTTTGCATGATCATTCTGAGAATGATATTGAGAAGACGGTCCTACGCTTCTCTACTGTCAAACTCATCCTTAGAAAAAGAATCTTCAAAGTGTCCAACCAGGGTATTGGATATCAATTGTGGGTCCTCCACAACCTTACCATTATGGTCTTCAATTTTTCTTATTAAGGTTTTATGCAATCTAATTTTTGTGGATAAATGGAAAAATTTTGAATTTCTATCTCCCTCCTTTATCCCTTTATCCCTTGATTTTTGCTTCTAAAACAATTCCATTTTTTTTAAAATCTCCTCAAGCTATTCCCCCAAGGTTTGTTCTTCCTTCTCCAAAGAATCCATGAGCCCTTCAATAGCTATTCAAAGTTGGATTAGCTCCATTGCCTTTTCTAGATCTTCCTTGAGATGGAAGATATTAAGAAAAAATTCCCTATTCCACTGCTTAATTTTACCTTTGAGATCCTTAAGCTTCTACAAAAATAGGAACATTTTTTATGCCAAACCACATTTTTTCAAACTTAAAACCAATGTTTTTAGATTTTATATTAGCCTTCAGAGAAAGAGCCATTGACCAATCATTTTAACCTCCTTTTGAAAGAAAATCTGCCTCCAACACACCATTGTGATCTAACCAATTCAAAGAACCTAGAAATCTATATATCAGTTCCAAATCGCTTCCTTGCCTTTCTATCATTCCAATTCAACCATCCTTTCTTTGGTTTCACATCCCAAAGCTCAGCTTTGTCAATGAAATTAATGAAACTATTACCCCCAAAGAACAAACTCACCCCCATTTATTTTCCTTGATATCCCCATTTCTTTTCCTTGCTATCAATTCTAACATTGAAATCACCACCCACAATCCACTTTTTGTGTTTCTCAAGATTCATAATGAAGAGCACCTAATTCCACATCTCTTCCTTAGCTCCTTGAGATTTAAGCCGATAGCAGTTATTAATGAAAAAGCTTTCTTTGGATAATTTAATCTCCACATGAAATTCAATCCAATGTTGGGATGTGTCCACTAGTAACATTCATCTTGTCGGGATTCCACAGTACCATGAGACCCCCAACCATACCTGCAACTCCTACACCTATACTATCCATATTTAGTCGCTTCTCCATTTTCCATTGTTGAGTAGCTTCCTCGTTGCATTTAGTTTCTTGCAACGAAATAATTTTGAATTTGAAATTACAATCGTCCTTTCCAGAAGCCTTTTCTTATCATGGGAATTGAGACCTCTTATGTTCCAAAAAAAACTAGCATTAAATCACCTACATTCTCTTGGTGCCCGCTAAGATGTCTTCCAGCTGAAGTTGATTCCCTACCCCCTAATTCGCCCTAATTTCTTTCTGAATTTTGTCTGAGCTTTGAGTCTCCCTTTCATGTGACTCCTTACATTAGCCTTTTTGCTTTTATTATTTTCTATCCAAAAATAAAAGAAGTATCATCTAGATCTTCCAAAGATTCATCATCTCTCCCTTGACTATTGTAATCTCCCACTTCTGATCGACCATCTTCCTCTTCTTACATGTGGTTTTCTTTGATGCCTTTTAGAAGATCGTTCAACTATGGGTCCTCGATAAGTTGTTTTAAGTTCTTTTTAAAATTGTAATCCGCCATAAGGGTTTCATTTTATTTCCTCCCTCTGTAATCATTAATTTGGAACCCTTTACTCCTAATTCATTGTTGCTTCTACTTCTTTGCTTTGACTCCCATCCTTCTTTTCTCCTCCTATTGTTCTTTTTCCTCTATATGGGATGAAGTGTCCTCTTTTTGGTTTAATAAAACCATCTTTTTCTTTTTCTTTTCCTTCATTGGTGGGATGTGGGATTCTCTGCAATATTCTTACTTACAGGGCAATCTCTTACCAGATAACCATATTTATGACATCCCCGACATCTAAAAGAAATGCTTTTATAATCCAAGCACTGTCCATTCTATTTCTACATATTAAAATGTAACATTGGTAAGTAATGGCTTGGAGAGATCTAGCACCACACAAATTCTAGCATTGTTCAATAAGCCCTTGCAATGAAAGGATTTGGATGTTTCCACCACCCTCCCCATCGTGTTAGCAATTGTATCAAACATGTATGTGGACCAAAACTCTTCAGTGAAAGCGTACCATACAATCTAGACTAGGCCCATAGTTGGTAGCTCCTCCCTCAACTTGAATCCTATATGCCAATATTTCATAAATAAACTAGCATTTCTAAATAATTATGCGATGTTGAGTTGTGGAGCTAAAAGCTTCACTGTTATGCAAATGTGGAGGTTGCTGGATTACACAGTAACTGACATCGGTCAGAGCAACCGACGTCAGTTATATTCAGCTACACAATAACCGACATCGGTTATAGTCAGCCCACATCGGTCAGACAAAAACTGACATCGGTCACCTGTATGTTTTCAGAACTGTTCTAATTTTAGACGAACAGTTAGTTTGCACATAAAGACTAATTTTAGTCTTGAGTCCGCTTTTCTAATTATTGTTTGCTTGGGGTTCTATTTAAGAGACCCATGGCGCTGTATTGTAATGTAAGCAAGATCAGTTAGATCTGCAGTGTGCAAGATCAAAAAGATCTGCAAGTAAGCAAGATCAGTTAGATCTGCAGTGTGTAAGATCAAAAAGATCTGCGGGTAAGCAAGGTCAATTAGATCTGCAAGGTGCAAGATCAAGAAGATCTGCTGAGAGTAGGCAACAACGGTTGAGTTAATTGTCACTTGAAAGTAGGCAACAACAACCATTGGGTTGATTGTCACTGGAGGGAACAACTCAGTGTTGAGTTGGTTGTAATTAAGAGAGAGAACTCTTGAAGGAGAATTACTGTACACCCAAGAGGGGTGGAAAGAGTGAGATTTTTTCATTTATTTCCTTCTGGGAAAGTGTTAATACAAATTGTATTGTTTCTCATATCTCTTATTCTTTGTTGTCTCTGATTTCTAGTTACTTATTACTTCTGGTTTAATTCCGTGTTTAGTTGCTTATACAAAGGTAATCAATTGTACTCTAAGGAGGATCCTAACAGTTGGTATCAGAGCTAAGATCACTAACAAGTGGTAGAGCGGGTTAGTGTTTGTTGATTACAGGTTCACTCACAGGGGTTTCTATTTGAGTGGGAGTAAAGCAATGGCAGAAGAAAGTAAACTAAAAATAGAGAAATTCAATGGCAAAAATTATCAATTATGGAGGATGCAGATAAAAGATTATCTGTATCAAAAAGATCTGTACTTACCATTGGGTGGGGTTTCAAGTAAGCCCACATATATGCAAGATGAAGAATGGAATGTTCTTGATAGAAAGGCTCTTGGATCTATAAGGTTGACCCTGGCATCGTCTGTGATTTTCAACTTATCGCAGGCAAAGACAACGGTAGAGTTAATGAAATCTTTGGCAAATTTATATGAAAAACCCTCAGCTTCGAATAAAGTATTTCTTATGAAGCAATTATTTAATTTGCAAACGCAGGAAAGTGAATCGATATATAGTCAGCTTAGTGATTTTCATGGATTAGTAAATCAGTTAATTTCAGTCAAAATAATTTTTGATGATGAAATTAAGGCTCTCTTAATCTTATGCTCTTTCTCTGAAAGTTGGGATAGCTTGGTAATAGCAGTTAGTAATACTGCCTCTGCTTCAAATATCTTGAAAGTTGATGATGTTGTTAGTGTAATCTTGAATGAAGAAATTCGCAAGAAAAGCACAGAAAAAACATCAGGAAATGCTTTAAGTGCTGAAAGCAGGGGATGGCAAAGAGAGAGGCAAGCAAGGGAAATCAAGGTCAAAGATAGACAATAGATCCAAATCCAGAAATAGAAGTATACCCTGCTGAAATTGTGGAAAGAAAGGACATGCAAAGAAAGATTGTTGGTTGAAAGAAGATCGACATGAAGGTAATAAAGAAGCAAATGATGCAGGTATTGTTGCACAAGATGCTCTTATATTTTCTTTGGATAGTCAAGTAGAATCATGGGTTTTAGATTCCGGTGCTTCTTTTCATACAACCCCAAATAGAGAATTTTTTCATGATTATGTCCATGAAGACTTTGAAAAAGTTTATTTAGGAGATGGTGAGTCTTGTCAAATTGTTGGCAAAAGAAAAGTGCAGCTGAAATTGCAGAATGGCAACACATAGGTGTTGAAGGATGTCATGCATGTACCCATCCTAAAGAAGAATCTGATTTCTGCAGAAAAGTTGGGTGATGAGAGTTGCACAATAACTCTCACAGTTAAATCTTGAAAAATTTCCAAGGGTGCACTTGTATTAGCTAGAGGTAAAAAAGTAGGTACACTTTATCTATCTACTTGTATTACTGATTCTCCTTCTATTTTATTTACTTCAGATGTAGATGCAAAAATGTGGCTCTGTAGGCTTGGTCACATGAGTGAGAAAGGAATGCATGTTCTTAAGTCAAAAGATAAGCTTTCAGATTTGATAGATTTAAATTTCTGTGAGCATTGTATGTTTGAAAAACAAAAAAAATTGAAGTTTCTCAAGACTGGGTCAACAAAAAAAAAGCACAAGTTGGAGCTTGTTCACACAAACGTGTGGAGACCAGCTCAGGGAGCTTCTATTGGAGGATCACAGTGCTATGTTTCTTTCATTGATGATGCTACAAGAAAGGATTGGATTTATTGCATAAAGAAGAAATCTGATGTTTTTGACACATTTAAGAAATGAAACGCCTTGATTTTCAAGGAGAAGGTGATGGACAGTGATCAGCTCAAGAGGCTGAATAATTCTGAGCAGGGCAATGCTGATTTGGACAAGGTTATGATCCAAAATGAGCTCGCGGGTAAAAATCATCACTCACAAAAAAGCACAGATACCGACGTCGACGATCAAGTGGAATCGACATCGATCGAGTGCAGACCGAAGTCAGCCAGAGATGACCGAGATCGGTCATTGTTAGAACGAAATTTGGGCGGACAGCAAGCTGTCAATGTGTCTCAAATGCCCATGAGGAGGTCCGAAAGAGTAAGTAAACCTCAAATTCGTTATTCCCCTTCTTTATACTACTTGTTGCTCACTGATGGTGGAAAACCAGGAAATTTTGAAGAGGCAATGTAGGTAAAATCCAAAAAACAGTGGAAGCATGGCATGAATGAGGAAATTGATTCCTTGAAAGAGAACCAAACGTGAGATTTGGTAGAGTTGTCAGTCGGAAAAAAAACACTGAAAAACGAATGGATTTACAGGTTAAAGAAATGAGAGAATGGACAAGTGAGACAGAAGGTGTATGGTCTTGAGCACGCTGCAAGACAATAGTGTTTGAGGTTTGATAGGTTTATGACAAAACATGGCTTTAGTCAGTGTCAATGTGACCATTGTGTTTATTTTACCAAGTTGGATAATAGTAGCTACATTATATTGTTACTGTATGTGGATGATATGATTGTTGCAGGGTCACACATGCAGGAGATTACTGAGCTAAAGGTAAAATTAGCTCACACATTTATCATGAAAGATTTAAGAGCAGCAATCCTTGGCATGAGTATTTTTAGAGACAGAAAAAATCACATGTTGATTTTGTCTCAAGAGAATTATGTGAATAAGGGAGTGGAGAGGTTCAATTTGCAGGATGCAAAACCGGTAAGCACACCTATGGCTGGACAGTTCAAGTTAAAAACAGAACAGTGTCCTAAATCACATGATGAGGTTGAGTACATGGTATGTACTAGACCTGATATTGCCCAAGTAGTGGGAGTTGTCAGCAAGTTTATGGCCAATCTAGAAAAGAAGCACTGAAAAGTAGTTCAGTGGATTCTCAGATATCTGAGAGAGACCAGCAATAGGCATTTATGTTATGCAGGGTCAAACACTTCTCTACATGAGTATGTAGATTCGGATATGGCAAGTGATTTGGATGGCAGGAGAAGCACCACAGGATATGTGTTCACTGTTGGTGGAACGGCGGTTAGCTGGATTTCAGAGTTGCAGAAGGTTGTTGCAATCACAGAGGCTAGCAAAGAAATGATATGGATGACTTGGTTCATGGAAGAGTTGAAAAAAGAGCAAGAGAGTTGCAAATTGTACAATGATAGTCAAAGAGCAATTCATTTGGCAAAGGATTCAGCGTTTCATTCAAGAACCAAACATATACAGCTTAAGTACCACTTCATTAGACAGGGATTGGAGGATGAACAGTTGAAGCTGGAAAAGATCCATACGGTTAAGAACCCTACAGATATGTTAACAAAGCCGGGAACAAAAGAGAAGTTGAATCTTCATTCAACTTTTGTTGGCCTTCAAGATTGAACTTGAAGATGGAGATAGAAGCCAAAAATAAATTAGATGATGTTGTACAGGTACAGGTGCAACTGTTTATCTCCAAATGGAAGATTGTTGAGTTGTGGAGCTAAAAGCTTCACTGTTATGCAAATGTGGAGGTTGTTGGGTTACACAGTAACCGACATCGATCAGGGCAACCGACGTTGGTTATATTCAACTACACAGTAACCGGCATCGATTATATTCGGCCAGCATCGATCATAGTCAGCGGGCATCGGTCAAACAGAAATCGACATCGATCCCCTGTGTGTTTCCAGAACTGTTCTAATTTTAGACAAACAGTTAGTTTGCATGTAAAGACTAATTTTAGTCTTGAGTCCGCTTTTTTAATTATTGTTTGCTTGGGGTTCTATTTAAGAGACCCATGGGACTGTATTGTAATGTAAGCAAGATCAATTAGATCTGCAGTGTGCAAGATCAAGAAAATCTGCGAATAAGCAAGATCAGTTAGATCTGCAGTGTGCAAGATCAAGAAGATCTGCAGTGTGCAAGATCAAAAAGATCTGCAAATAAGCAAGATCAGTTAAATCTGCAGTGTGCAAGATCAAGAAGATTTGTGGGTAAGCAAGGTCAATTAGATCTGCAAAGTGCAAGATCAAGAAGATCTGCTGAGAGTAGGCAACAACGGTTGAGTTGATTGTCACTTGGAAGTAGGCAACAACAACCGTTGGATTGATTGTCACTGGAGGGAACAACTCAGTGTTGAGTTGGTTGTAATTGAGAGCGAGAGAACTCTTGAGAGAGAATTACTGTACACCCAAGAGATGTGGGAAGAGTGAGATTTTTTCATTGTATTTCCTTCTGGAAGAGTGTTAATACAGATTGTATTGTTTCTCATATCTCTTATTCTTTGTTGTCTCTGATTTCTAGTTACTTATTACTTCTGGTTTAATTCCGTGTTTAGTTGCTTATACAAAGGTAATCAATTGTACTCTAAGGAGGATCCTAACATGGGCCTCCTCCAGGAATCTCGTCCCGATCCATTTCATTGGAAAAAATCACAATAAAGTATCCTCATGCACACATACATATCTCTATTTCACCATACGTCCTCTAATTCTTTATGGCCCAAGCTTGAATGTCCTCTCTTTTCAATTGTGCTCCTAGAAAATGAGAGATCGGGCTTTTTCCTAGAAGACCAGATACATTCTTCCTTATCTCATTAAGATCCAGGGTGATGGTTAAATCTACCTCCATAGCTTGCATGCATGTGGATTTCTTTCCGTTTTGCTACCCTTCTTTTCTTTTCCCTATAACTGCCATAGCTTCCACCTCTTCCCCCCTCAATAAATTGTAGGTTTTGATCCACTAACTTTCTGTCTGTAGAAAAACCTGGGGGGTTGAGCCTTCCCCAGCCAGTCCACATTGTATTGTCTTTCAGTCTCAATCAAGATCCAAAGCTGAAACCAAGATGAGGAAAAAGCCCCAGAAGATCATTTTTCATGAAGCTCTAACAAAGCTCATTTTTTATTTTTTATTTAGTATTGATTTGATGAGAATTGTTAGTAGGACGATGTTTATTTTTTGTAGACGAAACAGATCATGAAATAACAAAAGGTCAAGAGCATAGGGAATTCACCTTTAAACATGCTTCAAACATTAAGTAGAAAAATAAATGTCGTTCTTTGAGATTTTAGGCATATTGGATTTTATAACCCTAAATTATACAACATTTGGTTCTTACCAAAACCATTGTCTTTTCTTTCAACAAAAAGAAAGGTAATTGACCATAGCATAATCACTAAGAAAAAATACTTTTGCAGTTGATTATTTATCAAAGAAAATAGACAATCTAAACATGAAGAAAGAGAAGAAAATAATGTGACCTGGTCCCAAGCAAATACTTTTGTAGCTAATTATTTGTGGAGGAAAATAGACAATCTAAACATGACGAAAGAAAAGAAAATAATAGTGACCTTGTTCCGAACAAAAAAGCATGCTATGAAATTGAGTCCTAAAACCATTTTCAACTTGCATTCTCTGTAAATATCCTATTCATGCAGTTCAACTTTATATGCACAAACATCCATGCAAACATTTCAATATGTGTGTGTGTGTGTGTATAACATTTAATTGATCTAACTTCTGAAGATTTATTTATATGTTTAGCACATAGAAACTTCATATAACATATCAACATGGCCCCCTAACATTTTAGGTGCTATTGCTTATATTCCCTATAGGCATTCTATGGGACCTGTTGCAAGTATACTATGATCTGCAAATCACTCTCCCTGGACCCTTGTTCATCAATCATGCTCTCTGAAATAAAAAAACATAAACCAAAACAGCAAAGGCCATTTATTAATTTTGAAAATGGCTGAAAGAAAAAAATGGGCAAAGCTAAAATGCATCTTCCTTATTACTGTGAATGAAAGATGGTCTTGCAGTTCTTTTTTCTGGTTTTTTTCACAGAGGATTGTTTGGGTGTAATGATTCAAACAACATACATAACTTTTCTAATGTTTTCTCCATCAAAAGTTTTTAATCATAGTTATTTATGTCAGCATAATGTTACTAAAACATTTGCATAGTTAACTTTCTGGACTTCAAACTTTATAGATAAGTAGCCATGGACAATTTTTACAAACAGACTATGAGAAAAAGTAGCTTCTTAATTGAAACAACATTCTGCATAGCTAACCACTACCCTTATCGATGCAACTCCATAATTAGATTGAAACTCAAGGGAAGTAAACATGCCAATTGTAGTAATAAGCATCCCGTTGTTCTCGGTTCATGAACTGATTCCACTGCACTCAAACAAAGTTCCTGTCAGAGGCCAGTCAGTACATCGTACATATTAATGACCACATCAAAGAAGAGACTATGCTGCTTATTATGATCAGCCTCATCTTAGTGTATAAATTTTAAGGCTAATATTCACGGTTTCAATGAAAAAGAATGAATCCAGTCAAAAAGTGACAAACCAAAATTTTAATTTTATGTACAAAGAAAAAAGCTTCATTAATTCATCAGAGTTTGAAAAAATAAGAACAAGTACACAGAATACTCACCATAAATTCATAAGGTTGTCTCTTCTTGAGGGCACGCTTCCTTTGATGATTTTCACACACCATTGCCATGTCGTGCCAGCTGTATCAATATTTCCATTTAGTTGCATTTCTAATTTAATATACCGTCTTTCAAAAAATTATATCCAAGCAAGTGATTTGTAGTTTAAATAATTGAAGTTCTTGTCAAATATTGATTGCAAAGCCACCCTATTTTGATTATAACCCACACATACTATAGTCATTCTTACAATGACATACATCATCATCAAATTGTACGTCCAGCATGCAGGATTTCTCTACACTTGAATAAATTAACTTCACAGTTTGAATGCCAATATCCCACTCCTTAACAATATACAAACATAAAGCAGTTACGTCATTGTTCAGAAGAACCCCAATCAAATTTGTCTATTCAATTCAAAAACAAAGTTCAAGCTTTGATTTCTTATATTTTACCTCAATGTTGTGCCATGAAAAAGAGCTTAAGCCCATATCACCTGAATTCCTCCAAAAAATATATATATATATCACGGCATATCTCCTATCTATTACATGCACGTAAAAAGACATTCTAAAACACAATGAATGTTGGAGATAATCATAGTATGTCAACCCTTTATAGACAATGTGGATCTCACGCAAAACAGACAACATTACATGATATATGTTCAGTTCATGCATTTTGCTGTTCGGTAAAATGTAGATGAAGATTTGTTAAATGGAATAAAATTAAACTATAGCAGTAAACCATCAGGGCCTTCAAAGCAGAACCCTGGGTTCAAATCTACAGGAGACATGATAAAGTGTTGAAATTGGGTAAAATACAAAACCCAAGCTTTTGTGCCAGCTATTAAAAAGACGTAAAAATAGATGCATGTTGAGTTATGCCAACTATAAGAAACCCACCAACACAAATGTAATGTGATAATAAAAAACGTTGTTTGCCATAATGGGTAGGCTATGAATAAGGGATCAAAGAATACATATGGTGAGCTATGATAGAAGCCACACCAGAATTAAGCACAGATTTGGCAAGGCAAAGAGTCAAAGTCGTCTCAGACTTGTTTCATGCTATGTGCCGTGGCTTTGGGAAATCAAAAAATATGAGGATGAGTAGGTTTTTTCTGGAATCAACTGCTTAAAATTGATATTGTCTGACATTTCGGATCTCACTGCTGGATCCAGCTTGAAGCATTGGCTTCAATCTTTTCTTCCCTGAAGATGGATCCAGCAGTGAGATCCAAAATGTCGGGCAAAAACAATTTTACGCAGCTGATTCCAGAAAAAAACTTACTCATTTTTACACTGCAAAGAAATTTATCTCAAAACTAAAATTGAAGGATGATGCGAATTTCACATCAAAATTTTGTGTTTTTAGTTCCACAAAAAATTGCCTTCACTGATGTTACAAATTCATGTCAAGACATAACAAAATTGAGATAAGAATCTAAGTTTTTGATGAAAAAGTTTTCCCTCTGGAGAATAATAGACAAGTAAAAATGAAAGAAAACTTGCCCACGTATGCAGATCAGAAAAAGAAATGCTGAAAACAAAGTCCACGCTGTGAAATCTGGAAATCTGAAAATCTGAATTTTGAGAAGGTGAGATCATTGAAAAGTTCTCAAATCCACCACTAGATCTATAGTTTTCCATCAAAATCCACTTTCCCCTACAAAACAACCTCTTAGAATGAGAACCAAAAAATAACAATCGAAGTGAAGAAATTAATTTTTACTCAATTTAGGCTTCATGTCACATTGGACTTGGCCAGTCTCTTCAGGACTCGGAAAGTTTCAGCCAGCCGCCATGGACCCATCAAGACTTGGCAAATCCCTGCCAAATCCAACTCCCCTTTGTTGTTTGGACTTCCAATCTCAGAGTTAGCTAGGACTTCCAATCTTGAAATTAGCTAGGACTTGCCAGTCTCGACCCATTTGAGCCATTATGGCTACAACAACAATTAGAGATCCTAGGAACAATTGAATCTCGATCTCCATTGAACTTGCTAGTAACCAATGAATGTGAAGGAAGCTATGGTTCTATCAAAGAAAACCTTACAGTAAGCTCCAATGGTGTTTGGGGAAAACCATTCACACATGTTGTCACGCTTAAGCAAACAGCCAACATTGGAGGAAACTTGAATGCACTGACGTATCTCCCATTTAAAGAAAATATTACCCTTTGCACATCAGACCGTCTCGTTGCATAGTTAGAACCATGAGGTGGTATGTGTATTCCAATCTAAACAAGTCTATACTACTTGCATGCATCAAGAAACTAACAAGAACTCGTACTCGAGCTAAGTAACTACCTCAGTTCTCCATACTTAGGCAAAATTCTATTAATTTATGCATAGTCGATTTTTTGGCCAACATTTTCTCTAGCGCTAACTTCCTTGACTGTCCCTGTGCAAGTCGAACAATGCTTCAAGGAACTTGTCACTATTACCCATCAAAATTTTGTTTCATTATTTGAGAGTATTCTATATGTCAACGCATAGCTTCTTGAGGTTGTCAGTAATCTGTTTCAGCCTTCCTTATCAATGCCTACCTCCTTGTATTCATTCTTCAATCTTGCAACCTCCCCTAAGCATTTCCCCGCTTTTGTTTGCCCAAGTTCGTCTGCAAGAGAATTTATTTCCCACTCCAATGCCTTTTTATCTGCCTTCAACAACACCTTGATCTGCTTCACAAGGCCTCAGTGCAAGTGCATCTCCATCAGACTATCCTCTTTATGAACGTGTCTTAAGCCACAGCCAAAGCTTCTCCTTCAGCGATGATTTTCAGCTTTATCAGAACAGCATGCTCAAGGAGGCACTTGTAAATTAGCCCTATTTCCTTCAGTACTTCCTTCAATCAGTTCAGTTCTTTGATGACGAGCAGCCTTACCTGCTCCACAATCCATCAATGCCGGATATGGAGCTTCATACAATCACGAGCAAGCAAGAAAGTCTAAATCATGAAACAAATTTATCAATTTCTCAATGGGGAGGTAGGATTCAAGGAGAGTGGTATAAAAAACCATGTTCCTTGCATTGGTGGAACCACTATATATTAGAATTTGAATGTGATGATCCACGGTCTCACAACATTTTTAGGTTGCCTTTCAAATTATTTGAATCTCTTTGTGAATTGTTACATTAAGACCTTAGTCACAGTGACATACCGTTTTCACTTGCCGCATCTATAAAAAATAGTGTGTTTCCTACTAAAAAGCAAGGGATCAATGCAGTTCTTCGGTTTTCCTCTAGAATGACAATGATAAACATTAGTGAACTTTTTGGTTCTGGAAAGTCAACCGTTGTAAGAATTGTGAATAAGTTTGTTAATGCAATGTAACATCAATATAACAAGATTATACAATGGCCAAATGATCAAATGGATCTTGAAATTTTAAAGGAAGGCTTTCACCAAAGAAAAGGATCTCCAAATTGTTGTGGAGCTACAAATGTAACTCACATTCAATTCTGACTTCCACCCAATGTAAAATATCCTCAACCCACCTGGAAACCCAAAACTTGCACAATTTTCTATTTTCTGTTAACTTGGGAATTTTGTGAAACACCTTACTTGCAATGTTTCACTATATATTGTAGACCAAATTAATTTCTCAAGTCTGTTGGTACTTAATCATTTCATCAAACAGTTTGCGTGCATTTGGCTATTATATGCAAACAAATATGGAAATGCAAAACAACTATTAGTATAAAAGATATAAGATACATATAGCCTCCAGAATAATTCCTAACCTCGATTATGGATGCTTGATAAGGCATGAGACTTCCAAGGTGGTTGCACAGCAGCGATTCAGACTCTTTTTTGGAATTCTCTTACACGCTGATGTTAATATATATGTGCAGAATTTCCTAGGATCTCTTTCCAATCATTTAAAAGAAACCTGTGACTATAGTTTTTCCCCTGCAATCTAACTGTAGTTGGCACCAATGAAGACTGTTGTAGCTATTTCAGATGGATCGATTCACTAACTTGGACGCTGCACCTCCTCCTAGAACCCCCATGACTTGTTGAACTCAGTCTATAGCCTCTACTGAAGCCTGCGCTCACTCATACTGCTGTTGCGTTGTACAAGGAGAGTCATTCAAGGGTCTACACACTTCCACGATTTCCTTCCAAGCCCGTAGTCTTCTCCACATCAAAATCTGACCCTTCCAACCAAAACGTACAAGCTGGTTTATAATTTTGCCCGTCCACAAACCTTCTTTCAATCTAATGCAATCTTCCAATCAGTGTTTTTCTTCCCACACACTTCAATACTGCAATACTTCTATTAGGGATTTGAGGATGGATTCCTCTCACCGAAACTGTTCATTCAGTTAGGGAGCAAGTGGCCATTGCACCGAAACCAGGGATCCCAAAGAATTTACTCTTTGAGCAAAAGCATGAACATGCAGGTCCATTTCTTCCAGAGCAAAAGCGAATGTATCATAATAATCCATTTTGCCTTTTTTTTCATTCATATGAACCAAATCACCCTAAAAATGCATTCAACCTTTTTTTAAATAAAAATATGAATAATAAGTAATAAATACTTATTAAAAAGGGTCTAGTGTCCATAGGGGAAAATAACACCCTTGATAAACACCTCAACGTTAAAAAATAACATCAAGTGTTCATGAGAGTCTCGATATTCCCATTATTGCTCTCACGGCCCATTTCCTAAGGGAATAATAAAGGAAGGGGCGAACTAGGCCAATTAAGCCTTTGAGTCATGGGGAGGGGACATTACACAATAAGTGCTCAACTGATTGGTATGATAGAGATCACAACTACATCATGCCGTTACAAGCCATTGTTAATAGCAATATGTGTTCTAAAAAAGTTTTCAAAGGATGGCTTGAATCTGTTAATGATGCTAGACTATTGGGAAATTCTTCTTTCTTCAAATTGTGTGAAGGTGTGTAGTAGTTAAAATGGTCATTCAGTTTCCATTCGCTCTTCAAACATGAGAGAGCAAATTATACATGATGGCGGATATCCAGTATTACCAGGGTTATTCACACCTTTTAATGGAGCTTTGACAAATAGTCAAAGATAATTTAACTTTAAGTAGTCCTCAACACATGTTGTTGAGTGTGCATTTGGAAAGTTAAAAAACATATGGAGGATCTTACAATCTAGAATTTGTCACCCTAATTTGCAAACTACCAAAAACCATTTATGTGTGTTGCATATTGCATGGTATGATGTTAACATTTGTGGAAGATGAAGCTGATGGAATTGATATTGCTAAGAATGCAAACATTTACATACCAATGAAGTGGTAGGGGATCCAGTTGCAACACTAGCTTCAGAAGCCTTTCAAAAATTTGTTAATGGCAATGGCAATGTTGTATGTAGAAGGTATGATGCACGCCCAACCTCTATAATGTGTTAAAATTCAATAGTCTAAAACTACAGTATTTAATGCCTTTCACCGATTCAAGGAAATTGCGTATACGTTTAGACATATATTTCCCTCTCAAATTAGGAAAATTTTGCTTTTGTACTAATTGTTATAGTTATCCTTAACAAGGAACTTCAATTAATTTAGTGGATACAATTGAATTATGTTTAGTTTAGTTTTATTTCTACCTGAATGGTTGTGTTGTTGCAGAGATGAAGTATAGTTTTTAGATATCAATCTTCCCGTGGAGTTTCTAGAGGTGTCACTTCGATATAGGGTGGCAAGAAATGGAGAAGAAAAACGGATGGAATGACTATACACAATAATCATAGTTACCAGGGAATGAGTATGGGTACGAGGAGGCAAGGACCGGTGCCAATACGCCATTTTTTAGGAAAATAGGAGACAGGTTCTCAAAGATGGCAAAAAAATAATAATAATAATATTATATATATATATATATAATTTTGAGAAAAAAATAAATAAATATTAAATATGATACAATTTAATTTAAATTTTAAATATTTATATTATTAAAAAAACTAATACAATATAAGACTATTTAATTTAAATTTTAAATACAATACAATTAAGTTATTAACGTACATTTTATATAATATAATTAAAATATTTAAAAATTAAATATAATGTAACATATAACGACATATACAAACTATTATATTATATTGTATTGTTTAAAAATCAAACAATAATATAATTAATCAAACTATTTAAATAGTATTAATTTTAATATATATAATGCAATTTAATTTAAATTTAAAATATTTATATTATTAAAAATACTAATACAATATAAGACTATTTAATTTAAATTTTAAATACAATACAATTAAGTTATTAACGTACATTTTAGATAATATAATTAAACTATTTAAAAATTAAATATAACATAACGTATAATGGCATATACAAACTATCATATTATATTGTACCATTTAAAAAATCAAACAATAATATAATTAATCGAACTATTTAAATAGTATTAATTTTAATATATAATACATTTTAATTTAAATTTTAAATATTTATATTATTAAAAAAACTAATACAATATAATACTATTTAATTTAAATTTTAAATACAATTAAGTTATTAATGTACTTTTTATATAATATAATTAAACTATTTAAAAATTAAATATAATGTAACATATAATGGCATATACAAACTATTATATTATATTGTACTATTTAAAAATCAAACAATAATATAATTAATCGAACTATTTAAATAGTATTAATTTTAATATATAATACATTTTAATTTAAATTTTAAATATTTATAATATTAAAAAAACTAATACAATATAATAGTATTTAATTTAAATTTTAAACACAATTAAGTTATTAACGTACTTTTTATATAATATAATTAAACTATTTAAAAATTAAATATAATGTAACGTATAACGGCATATACAAACTATTATATTATATTGTACTATTTAAAAATCAAACAATAATATAATTAATCGAACTATTTAAATAGTATTAATTTTAATATAATAATATTGTATTTTAAATTTATTAATTACTATGTTAAACTTTTTTAACCTAAATTTTTTTATTAATCACTATGTTAAATTTTTTTAATCTAAAAAAATCAAATTAAAATAAAAGAGTTAAAAGCTACGGATCATTGAATATCGAAGGTGAAGACATCAATGGACAAATGGAAAGAAAAAGGTGCGAATAAAATATTCCACATGGCGGCATGACCCACAAGGATTGCACGGCTCAAACTATTGTAGCTAAATAATATTTGTTATTTGGGCCCATTAACGTTTCAGTGTTGCTTGCCTTATTCATGGATTGCCCTTTACAGCCGAAAAAAATAAGGGAAAAATCCAATAGGTTCAAGGTTCGAAACCCAACAGCATTATGTAGCTGCACTTTGCTTTTCGGTTTTAATTGAATGCAAGCAAACAAAACACAAAGAAATGATAAACAACCATCGTCAACACAATCAACCCTAACACACAGTTTGCAAAGAATCAAATGCAAAGAAAATGACAAATAGTAAACAACAAAGAAATGCGTTTACAGTTTTATTTTAAATTAATGGTTGTTTTTTGGGAGACAAGCCAAGGGTGGGAAGAGACAATCGGGAGACGTTGAGAGTCTCCGACAAACATCTCTAAGTACAACAGATGTCTCTGTAACATCTTCATACCAGTCTCTCGTACCCGAGATGCATCCCAGTACCCGAAATGCATCCAAGGGGGGGTGCATCTCCCTGCAACGCTGGAAATAATGGATGGACGAACTACTTTGCTATAAATTCAATTTCTTGCAGCCATTTAAATTTGATTTATTGTTTAGGGCCTCATGTAATAATTGGAGAAATAGTTGAAACTCCCTTTGGAGCCTGGAATTGTTGCCAAACTGGGCATAAATTGTGAACTAGCAAGCTCACTAACTGAGAATATTTTGTTAATGCACGATGAATGACGCAAACTACTTAACCATACTTAAATCTTTTCATTTTTTAATCATTTTTGATGCCCGTTTTAGAAGAATATTTGTCTAGATTTGCTTACTATCATCTTATGTATGCATTTATAGTATATTTACAACTGCACGAATGAGCTTGTGTCTTTGAATTAAAAGTATATGCTAAAAGTGTTGTTGCTATCTTAAAATTAAAAGATATAGACTTATCCCCTGCTTTTCCTCTGTGTTCCAATCTGTATTGTTCTTTGTTCTGTGTGCCCAGATTTCTGTCTGCAGGTTTTGAGAACCCTCTGAATAAAATACTTTCACGGTGTCAAAGCCAGTGGTACTTGATTTGTTAAGGCATTGGTGCATAAGTTGTGTTCCAAAATGTTGAGATATATTTGTCTCCTAGCGCAAGAGGCAAGGCTGTTACTTATGACAGAGAACAATCTTTCGATTTGGTTTTGAAGCGATAAATGTGTGGTCCAAGGATATGGCCATCATTGAAGTCACCAAGGGGAAAGCAGTCAGAAATCTCAATGTTTTCGATGGCAAGGGTTTTCCCATGTGGAATAGGAAAATGGAAATTGTTTTGAAAAGTTAAGGGGTTTATGTAGTACTCTTGGGGACTCACAAGATGCCAAGTTCATCAAAAAATACTTTAGATGAGATACACACCTGACAGAAAAGGTATAACAAAACAATGCATGTTATTGGACATGCAATTTCAAAGTATATTCTGATAGAGACAATGGACTCCAACACAAACAAGGATATCAGGACTTATTTGTTTAAAACTTATGAAAAGAAGACAAATGCAGAAGTTGTGCACCTTCACACGACATTCAGAGCTAAAATAAGTTGAAGAAGCCAGCATGAGTGAACACATATTTACCTTTCGAGATTTTACTCTATCAGAAAAAAGCAGAAAGAAAAGAACACCAAGTTCCAGAATCTTTAAACGATATATGATTGACATCAAAGGGTTGTGTTGATGCTTTCAAGGATATGGACGAGCAGTTGCCAAGGATATAGATGACTAGTTGAAATATATTGAATTATTTGCAGCAACATAAAATACTCAATGGTCTCTTGCAATTTGTTCAAGTTTACTTCAAATATGCCAGCAACTTTTATTGTGCTTATAAGTTATAGCCAAACAAATTAAATTAACTTGGCAGAAAAAAAGAAGTCTTTTGTGAGCAAACAAAGGAATCGGGAACGCCAAACAGGCCCCATCCTTAGTTTTAGATTCAGTGTCTGGTTCACCACATAGACCATGGTTTGGCGGGAAGCCCTGCCATTTTTATAGTGGAATGCTCTGGAGGAGGAGCTCCCTCCTTCAAATCCATTCTCGCCCGTGAATTCCCTCAGTAGGAGATGGAAAACCTTTTCAATAACATCATGAAAAAACAGCAACTCCTGAATCCCTCTAAAGGAGGCTGCTACAAGAAATGTGCAGAGAAGAAATATATCTCCATTGATCCAAACCTGATCACTAAGGATGTTGCATTCTACACCTCATGTGCCATTACAAGCAGAATTATTGGAGCATGCCTCACTCCGCAGGCTATTGCAGGATAAGTGTCAGAAATGGGCAAATGTAGACAGAGACCTTATCTTCTGCACCAGCGACTACTTCATGATGATTACGCTCTCTTCTGAACACTGAAATGCCATATTCGATAAAGGACCCTATTTCCTCCGAGTGTTTGATCTTCATATGAAGTATTGAACCCCTGCCTTCAAGCCAGCTGATGAAGCTCCTTCTTCCTTCCCTGTTAGGGTCAGACTCCCTCTTCTTCCGTTGGAATACTAGAAGTATTGTGTTTGATCAGAGACTCCATTGGTAAGAACATCAGATCCTTTGTACCAGCATTACAAAAGAAAATTATATCCTATGCACGAATCTGTATAGAAATATCTCCTGAAGACAGGCTTCCAGATGAAATAGATCTCTGTCTTCAAACACATGTGGTCCCTACTTTTAGATTATGAGAATAATCCTTTTAAGTGCAAAAATAGCGATGTCCATTGTCACTTGGATAGGCCTTGACCTAGACATGCCCAACCCTCTCCATTCCCTTCTGAAGAGGAAAAAACTCAGGATGTCCCTGCAAATCCCCCTCCCCAGCAATCCCCTGCCAAGTCAGTTAAAGGATGATCTAGACCTCCTTTTCACATCAACTTTAAAGGGACAAATCCACTGTTCAACAACAGTTTTGAAATCCTTAGTAAACAGACAGATAATAGTGAAATAACCCCACCAATCCAGACAACGAGATTGATCTCTCCCATTAAATAGTGGGAATCCAGTCTGCACCCTCTAGGGAAATAAAGAATGGTCCAGAATTTCAGAATACTACCAATAACACTTCTGATTTAGCTAATAAAATGCAACTTCAAACTGGAAAAATAAATTCTACTCCGAATAAACCCCTGTGCTGCAGAACATTACGATGAATAAAAAGACAACTAAAGACAGCACTAAAAATACCAGAGGAAGATATAGAAGGAGGAGAAGTAGTTAAATCTAATTTCCCCTCATCTACCCCTCTGTCTGCTCTGAAGCCCCTTAATGCCCTAAACACAGATCTAAGGAACGTAGATACTTCAGAAGAAGATGAAAGCCCCAGTGAGAACTCTTCTCACCCTACAGAGAGCTATGGAATGGAAACAAGGCAACACAAAAAATATCTTCAGGGGAGTCAAGGTAAAGGTAGCCCCACCAATAAATCCAAGCTCAAAAAAGTAGAAGCAAAAATGGTTGCAAAAGGATCTCATGGCCTCATCACATCTACTCTTAAATCCAAAATGAAGTTTACAATTATTTCATAGAATATAAGGGGAATAAGGACCAATCCCAAGAAAGTGCAAATCTTGAAGAGAAAGATCAGAGATCTCAAACCATCTGCAGTGCTATTCCAAGAAACAAAGCTATCTATTAGCGGAATCACTCCTCACCTCAGCTCCCTGGGTCAAGATTGGGGCTTTGTTGTTGTGGATTCAAGAGGTGCCCCCAGAGGCTTTGTAACTCTATGAAACAAGACCTCCTTTATTCTTCAAAGTTCTGAGGTGAGCAAAACAATTGTATTCTACATTTTTTTTTGGCTCTAATAACACACTTGCCTTCCCTATTTAAAAGTCTACTCACCTTTGGACCCAATGAGAAGGAAACTTTTTTGGGAAACTTTTAGTAAAAATTGGCAGCAAGAGACTCCTAATTTGATTTTGAGAGGAGATCTGAATTTAGTTAAATACCCTGCTGAGAAGAAATGGGGTATCTGCCGGAATGACCCTGCTAGAGATGCTCTTGAAGAACTAATCTCAAATCTCAGCCTGAAAGATACGGAACCCGAAGTAGGAATTTATACTTGGAGTAACAGAAGAAGAGTTTAAAGACTCAATGGCCAAAAGAATTGATGGATTCCGGTGCTTGAGAATTGGTGGGATCTCCATTACATGGCCTCTTCCTCTATTCTTTCAGCTCCTCTCTCCAATCACAGGCCAATATCTCTCTTGCTGGAAAAACTTGTTAAACAAGGCCTTTTACCATTCAGGTTTGATCAATCTTGGTTTGAGGAGGATGAATGTTTGCAGATAATCAAAAACTCCTGGGCCTTAAAGCCTGGCAGAACATGTCAGTTGGCTTCACTCTAGAGTTCAAGCTCAAGATCACAAAATCCCAGATTAAGGAATCGATTAAACAATGAAAAGACTTTGAAATAACCCAAATTACTCATTGGGAGGTGGAACTTACTAAAACCCAAAGGTTGATCATGGAGATGGGTCTCACTGATGAGCTTGAAAACAAAGAACAAGCTGAAATTGCAAAGTTGGAGGCTGAGATCAAGGGCAATGTGGCTGTCAAAAGGGAATAGCATAGTTACCATGTTCGACCAAACATGGCTCATGTTCGGTTCGAACCAAACAAATGGCATGGACCAAATTTGTGCGGTCGAACTTGACCGAATAACATTTTTTTTTTCCAAACCCAACAGTATATAAATATAAAATAAACATTTAAGTATAAGTTTACATTTACTTATACTTTAAGTTATATTTTATTTATATACTTTTAGGATGTTTGAGAGGGGTTTCGGACCGCTAGGAGCTATAATGCAAATTCTAGGTTTTGGAGGATCCTATCATATTTCAGAGTTAGTCAGATTCCAGGGTTTCAGGGTTTCAAACTTAGCCATATTTCAGGGTTTCAAGATTTCAAGGAGACATCATAGGAGGTATGAAGGCTGCATGAAGGGATGTATGCGTGATAGAATAGTATGAAAATATCTCTCGCAAAGTGCCACAAGCCGATCCCACCCCATTCCCAGTGCACCCCTTAAGGCATGCACTCTGTGAGATTCAATGCACCGATGAGCCCTTGTGAGAGAAAGTGTCAGTACATGATAAAGTTGAAAAATAATGGGAGTGGCATTCATGATTTTGTGGGCAATCGAGATGATTTATTCTAGATTTGAATGTACATTTTGTCTTTGAAGTAATGAATGAATGAACGATGGTGCTAGTGCTAGTGCTAGTGCTAGTGCTAGTGCTAGTTTTGATTTTGAAGCTGGGTTTGATGTTGCAAATGTTTGAAACTTAAGTTCTATATCAATTTTGAGCTTAGGCTCTAAACGATGAATATTTTGCTATCTTTTAATGTAATTCAAGTTTGAAATTCTTATGCATTTCTCATTTTTGCAAGTGTTAAACTTAAATTAATGTTCATTCCTTAGTAGATTGAAATATTTTGCATATATATATATATATATAATTCCGAACTTCCGAACTTACCGAACCGAACTTTTTTCAAAATTCTGAACTTCCGAACTTTTTCCCCCTTCCGAACAAACCGAATTTTTCGAACATGGTAACTATGGGGAATAGGAACACCATATGTTTTCAATCAGCGACCCTGGGGAGGAAAACATCCATTGGTGTATATGCTATCAAGAACAAAAAGGCAAACTAACATATGAAAGCTCTGAAATAAAGCAATCAGCATGGAACTTCTACTATAAAAACCTCCTTTCTGAAGAGGTTACCGACAGAAAACAAGTGCAAGTTGCAACTCTAGAGGCTGTCCCAAAGCTTGTTAGTGCTGATCAGAATAAATTTCTTGTCAAACCAATCAATCTAGAAGAGCTGGAACAGATAATATCTCTCATGAAAAAGGATAAAGCCCCTGGGCCTAATGGTTTCCAAATTTCCAATCAAACTTTGTTGTGACTGCTTGGGAAATTGTGAAGCAGGATCTTCTTAAAGCTCTCGAGGAAGCTAGAATCCTAAAAATTGTTGGAGGTAGTACCAATTCCACCTTCTTCAGTTTAATTCCCAAAGAAGAAAAAGCCTTGTCCTTTGACAGGTTTCAGCCCACCTCTCTTTGCAACAACACCTACAAAATCCTCACAAAACTTATGGCTTTGAGACTCCAGGACATTCTTCCATCCTTGATTTCCAAGGAACAATGCACCTTTGTTCAAGATGGGAATATTGCAGAAGCGGTCCTGACCATTCAAGAAGTGATACACACCTCCAAGCAATTGAAGCAAAAGATAAAGCTTGATTTGGCTCAAGCCTTTGATGGGGTTAATCACGATTTTATAAAAAACTTCTAAGGAAATTTGGCTCCTATGAAGATTGGGTAAGGTGGATTGAAGTCTGGATTTAAAGCCTGTAGATTGTGCGAGACCTGCTGCTTCTTCAAACTTTCAAAAGGCTTAAGACAAGGTTGTCTTTTGTCCCCCTCTCTCGTCATTCTTCTTGCCAATGTCCTAAGCAGCATGTTAGCAAATCAGAAAGAAAAGGGCATCACTCAAAGCCTTTGTAGGGCTAGGAATTCTAAATTTTACACCCACTCTCAGTTTGCCAATGATACTCTCAGTTTGCCGAGGTTTGGAGGAGTAACAGGCGTTTATTATCAGACTTCGTTTCCAGGCACCTGTAGAACTCTGATTCCCTGTTCGAGGGCAATATGGAGACCTTTCTTGAAGACAAGGGCTTAAGCAGTGTTATTAGTTGTTTTCCTCAAACCCATCTTGGAATCAACGATTTTGTAGCCATCCACATTTACACTCCATCCATTCCTTCAACTCGGTTCACTTCAAGCATGTCAGAAGGGCTCTGAAAAAAATAAGCTGATAGTCTTGCTAACAAGGAGTTGCTCTGCCTCCCTGGATTATCATGATTTCCACCTTCCCTATGGACAGTTACATAATGGGGTCATTGCTTATCAACTGTTTTCCTTCCTTGTTGATGCTATTAATGGTTTTCCTTTAAGGATTTCAGCGGTTCCAACACAAATCCCCCTCTTTTAGTGGGTTTTGCATCATAATCTTGTTACTAAGGCCCTACTGGCAGAATTTCCAGATTTTTCATACCTTTCCACATCTCTTCATTCCTGTCTATTTGCAGGACTAAAGCGGATTCTTCACTCTCCCTTCCCGGAACTGACAGATTGCTGCCTGAAATTTTTTAGGGTTTCTAGAATGAAAGCTAGAATTAAAGTTTTGTTTCCTTCAAGACTAAATTCAAGAAGAGAGACATCAGTGCTGAAAGTGGAATTTGTTATACATTTCAGCTTCTAAATGCCAATGGCCTTGGAGCGGTTAGAGCTTGTAGCAATCCTTTCAATACGGCATGCCTTGTGAACGCCTGTGTTCCAACATATCAAACCAACATTTTTGTCCTCATTGTTCTCTTCATATTATTGTCATAGCCACTGCTGCATGACCCTTGTTTAGCTGTGGTAAAGATTATGCTTCTGTCAAAACAACTAGATTTACATTATCTTAGAGGGTACAGTCGCCTTTGAGGGTACAGTCGCTTTTCATCGGACAGCAGACCTTGAAATCTTGTACTGGTGTTGCGTCTTATGATCTCGACTGGATTTTTATTTTATTTTTTCGTTTTGGCTATTATCTCTTCCTTTTTCTTCACATTGAACACTTTCATATTGGTGCGTGGATATTTTTTCTGTAATTTGAATATATTTCCTTCTTTTTAAATTGAGAAGATGATTGACTCTAAAATATTCTTTTTGCCATAGAAGAATTTGTTGCTGAAGGCAATATTATTCTCTATTCCTTTATTTCTGTAATTCTAATTAGTTCAAACTTCAGAAGAGGATTACCTTTAAAATCTTACTTTTGTTAGGGATGAATTTGATGTTGAAAGCAATATTATTATTCTTCCTCTGTAAACAGTCAATTCTGTATCAATGAGCTATAATTGTATTCTCCCTGGCTATTTGTGGAAAGCAATAAATGTACACAGATCTATATAAAACTAACACGTTAAATAAGATGGTTAAAATATTTTCAGCAAAATAAAATACGGCATCAACTCGTTAGAAGGCATAAATAAACAGCCAAGGGAAAGTGTGAATTTACTTGAAAATATTGGGGGTTTGATGGAAGTGAGGATTCAAGAAGGCGCAGATGCAGGTGAAAAAAGTGCCCCAGAGAATGCCTTCGAAGGGTTCCGTCCCAGAGTGGGGGACGCCTGGATCGCCCTGATATCCTGGTCCAAAGATCTTATCCATGGCTATGCCCTAATGCCCGCACTCTCAACACAAGATGAGGGACGGTTTACGATAGGGTTTAACGAAGCCCCGCTTCGATATATATGTAGATAATAATCACCCTCTTAATTTTTATTATTTTTAAATATTTAAAATATATTTCGGCATGGCGGTAGTACGCTTGGCATGTGGTTGAGTGTTTGCGAGTTTAAAGCTAGTGGTTTGAAAGGTTGCGAGGTCTAGGAAAGTAGCATGTTAATCATGGATGGAGACAACTAGAGAGAATCTAAAAACATCTAATCACAAGCACTTTTAAAGTCAAAGCAACAATGCCTTATGAAATCTTGTTCGCTGAAGCAAGTATTTTTTTGATGGAGGCATCAGCGATAACTCGAATGCTAAGCTCTCCAAAAAAGGTTGAAAGCATGGATAATCATCGTTGGCCCAAAATAGTTGTGGAGGAAAAATTAGAACGTAAAAAGAAAACTTGGATGAAGCAAAATCAACAAATGGATAAACAAATGGGACGTCAACTTTCAAAAATGTCTAAATAATAACGGAGAAATAAAAAACTATGTAATAGAAAAATTTAGAACAGCGATGTGAACGACACAGATTGGTCGAAAAAAAACATACTACATCAAAGAATTAAACCCCACTTGGGATCATGATGAAAAAGCTTATTTAGGCGTTGTTATCAAGGGTAAAGCAAGGATGTTAGTAGCTCAGATAAGGACATGATCACATCATCTTAGATATGAAACTGACAGATGGATTATACCCAAGGAAGAGTGGAAAACCAGAATTTATCTTTTCTGCAATCAAGGGGTAGTAGAAACGGAATGGCACTTCATCATGGAGTGCTCAGCCTACGATGATATTTGTATTCAATACAAACATAACTTGAAGATGGATAACTTAAATGAGTTATTCGAAGAAACAAGACTTAAGAAGATTGCAGGGTTTGTATTCAAGATTCACATCAAGAGATTTGGTATGGAAAAGAGTCTAAAATCAGCTTAGAGCCTCAACTTCTGGTCCTATAGACTCTTCAATCTCGTGGACGTCATTAAAATCTTTCATTTCATTTCAAACTTGTATACTAGAATGCAATCCAGAATCAAAAACCTAAACGTGACGAGAGCCTAGCGGAGCGAAGCATGATCTGAATAGAAATCTAGACTTAAGTGGAAATAATGACGGATCATAACCAATTCACATTGTAACCAAAAAAGTATTTAAATTATAACCAAAAAAATTATGAGCTATAGATTTTAGTTTTTACCTTTTAATTAATATTGTATTTTATTTATGGAAAAAAATAATAACTTTTTCTAATGTTTAGAAATTTTTATTTTAAATAAATAAATATCTTTTTATTTATTTTTATTTTTTTTCATTGACTCTCATAGGCAAGAATAAATATGTGTGTGTAAGAAGAAGAATATATATAGATATAGATATATAAAGGGGATTAACCATTTACTTTAAAATAATATTTGTATTGTATTTGTAATCAGATGTTTATATGTTGTTTTAAATATAATATTTAATTATAGGTACAGTTTTGATTTGTAAGTAATAGGTATTCACAATTTCATTTAATAATGGTTACGACAACGATAAATGCTTCATTCGATATAGAAGTTGATTGAATCTCCAAGTTTTATTCTGAGGTTATCAAGTTTTATCAAATTAAGGAAAAAATAAAAATTGCTTTTAAATTCCATATAAAATCCACAACAAATTATTATGAACCATTTTTAAAGCTCGTTGAAAATACGTCATTTCAAGATCTCAAAGGTGGTTTTTAATTGCTTACATTGATAAAGAGAGGAAAGGGTGTGTTCGGTTGGTTTCTCATTACCTCAATTTTGATAGTAGTGACAGTGTTAATTGAGATTATAAGGAGATTTAGGATTGTTAATTGGGATCATAGCATGGTACAAATTAAAGTACGATGTGCGATGTCAATCCCTGTAAGGAAGATATTAATGATAGATTTCAAGTGATTGCAAGATGATCCTCCTATTGGCATTAATGGTGCTCCTTATGATAAAAATGTTTTATTTTTTATTGGTAAATGCTTTATCGAAATCCAGAGCTATGAACCATAACGCTTTTGACTAAAACTATGAACAAGTCTAAGACATAAACAAGGGGCTTAGATCCCCCTAACAACCATCACAACAGCTATAAATGGCCCTGTAAACATCACCATGGCTACCACGGGCCTCATAGACATCACCATGGCCATGGCAGCCCCACAAACATCTCCATCGGCCACAATCGACCTAACATAACGCTGAGATTTGAACCTGGGTAGGATTGAACACAACCAAACCACTTCAACTAATTCACCCACATCTCATTATCCTCATGATAATAATATTATGTTTTGAAACATCTTTATTTTTAAGTATGTTAGAAAATAAAAAACTACTATGTGTTTTTTTCTTTGGGTTTTTTTTTCTTTGGAGTCTTGAATACCTAAGTTGATTTGTTTAGGTTTTGAAAAGATAAACAACTTTACATTACAAAGCCTAATTTCAATTATTTGTTGGGTTTTTATATATGGAATTTGAAGCCCAATGACATGCGCTTTGGGGTGGAGATCACCTTGGGATGGAGGTGATGACCTAATTGATTTATATAGGGTTTATTTTTGGGAGCTAAAATTGATTTTCATAAGAATATAATGGTTTAATGGAATTTGAAGTTATTTAGGTTTGGCTTAAAAGTGAATAATGGTGAGTTTTTGTTGAATTCGTAAGGCCTTGAGTTGTTTTGTTGAGGACTTTGTTTCAATTTATGACGAGTTTGTTTCAATTTGTGGGTCATGTTTTGCCTTTGGTTTTGGTGATTGTATCGTTTAGGGTTGTGAGCTTGGGGGTTTATAATTTGAAATTGTAATAGATTATGTATTATACCAATATAAGTTTTGAAAAAATTATAATAATTGATAGCTATGTGTATTGTCATGTCTATTGTAGATACTAAAATATGGTATTAAGTGCTTGATAATGACAAGTTTGACATACATTTACCACAAGTGACTTGTGTGCACAAGTATGGTTATAATTCGTTATTCCCTCACACCTACATGTTACCTTATGAGTTTAACCCTCTTTATTAATTGTCAAACACCTACAAGAAACCTTATAGTATGTGTCAAACCAACTTATTATCCCATATATACATCCCTAGACCTTCAGTTCAGTCTTTTTGTACATGGGTCACTACCATCAAAATGGGTCATATCATTAGTCGATATTGACATGTGTCTAACAATAGTGACCCTCTCCCAACAACAACTCCTTCTCAAAATCAAATATTTATTTAGGGTTGGCCCATTTTCCTAGCATGTCAGTGGCATGAGAAATTACTCAATTAGACTCGTGTATATATAAATCAAGGCCTTACTTAATAAGGGACTTAGCACTTATCTAGTACACATCTATACACTATTGTGTATTGAGCAAAACTACCCTATTCTTCCCAAATTCAAACCAATCACTAGGATTAGCCACAAATCAAATATGAAGCATACCAAAGCCAAGTCAAAACAAGCATTTCCAAGTATCAAAGCCAAATCATTAGTTGTATTCACTTGGAAAAGGAACACAATTGCATAATAACACAAGGTGGGAGACTATGTGTGGCTTGATTTCCCTCCTTAGAAAATCGGAATCATAGGCAATTGTTAATCATCATTAAAAGAGATTGGGATCATCTCATCCCATCACTCTTTCCCAATTTTTGTAGGTTTCTAGCCCTCACTAGCACACTTAGGGTTTCAATGTGAAGGAGATTGATTTTTGGGGTTGTGTACACCATCAGGGTTTGAAATTGTATATATAGAGCTTTTAGAGACATATGAAGGTACTACTGACAACTACATGTCAATATTGATAATCAATATTGACCTATACTCGACAGAACCAACCCTATGTAAATAAAAACATAATTTTAGAACCTAAAAAACTAAATGTCTACTTCAGTTTATTTTCCATTGTCAGAAGTTAGTCTTAGTCAGACAACCAATTAGAAAAGTTAAGTATTTATCCCTTTGTGTACTTACTATATTTAACATATGCCATTTGTCAAGTCATTATAATCTATTTCAAGCATTTAAATTCATATTCATGCTTAAATGTCATATTTAGTAATATAAATTCATATACTAGTTTCTATCTTAATTAGATAAAGTAATTAATCTTAATCTAAATTAGGGTAAAATTGTAGACACCCAAATTCGATATAAGCATGTACTTTATGTTGTTTATGGTACTTTCATGTGCATAGACTATTGATAACAAATAAGGCATTTATTGGCACATTTTACTTGAATCTTTCGCTATTCTAATATGTAATTTTGTCTACTAATCATTTATCTTTCCATTTTGTGATGGGGATCCCCAATTTTGGTACTCTATATTTTTGAACAAGCCCACAATAATTGGACAAGAGCGACCTGCGTCTTTGTTCATTTAGCATAGACTTGTGCGGGCATAATTTTCAATATTTTTTTGGGGCATGTTTCATTTTATTCTTGTTTTTTTCATTAGGTCTTATCTTGGGTCAACTTTTATGTGCCAATAGGTCCCAAATTCAAAATCAAAACATCTATAAAAATAAGGCTTTTCTAAGACATCAAGGATAATTCTCTTCACTCTCAAAAGTTATTCAAATATTTTCATGATCTATCTAAGCTCTTTTGAAGCAATATTCAAGGCTTAATATTCATCTGCATAATTGTGCCAATGGTAAAATAGGAGAAAGAGCATTTAGGCTTGCATTCACCATTCCACACACACTCTTAAGTGAGAGAATTACATTAGAGTTCGAGCCCTCTTTAAAGTATGGTATATTTAGTGTAATGCTTGGTATTTCAATATGGATTTATCAAGGTTAGTCCAACTCAATCCCTCTTGCCTGATTCCCCTACCATTTGATTCTAATTTAGTTTGTGTGTAGGGAAATAGGGTTTGATTACTGCAGGTACTTTATGTGCCACTATGGATCTGAAGATGCATCCATAGCCCTATCTAATTCATGCACAGGTGGTAAGATAATTAGTTTTGTGTTGCAATCGGCTATAACAAGTTTGCATCCAAGAGACTCAGCCATATTATGTCATTTTCCACCTACAATTGACCTGTCTAGTTATATTTTTTATTTTTACTTTTAATTTATCATCCCAAATTTCTTCCTTATATACCTATTTCTATCTTGTATTTATCACAGTCAATGGAAAAACTATGTGGTCAATAAATTAAGGTGCATTGTCTTGCCGTTCACTTATAGTGGGCATGTCTCAATTATATTTCTAATTTTTGCCTGATACTAAGCCTACACAATCACCTCTTCTTATCCTTTTTATTAGAATAATTGATGTAGCTTAATTATCTTAGTTAAGCTTGCCTAGGGTGTGCACATGACTTAGTGCTCATGGGCCACTGTCCCACCTCAGTGGGAGACAATGGCCACACCCCTTTGTCCTCGATGGGGGACAATGGCCAACCCACTTACCTAATGCGAGGACAACCTAATATTTTAATCCCCACTTAGATATGCACATTATGTGCTCATTATATCATCATTCCCATTTAGGGATCCCTCCTTTCTCTTATATACTATGTGCATTCTTGTAATGCATTCTTCATGGAATGAAGGCATAAAGGAGTGAAGGCATAGAGATGTGAAGATTAATAAAGCATTTGGCTCGTGTATTATGCAATTTCAGGTTTGAAGAGCTTATGTCTGCCTAGATTCATTATGTTGTTATAATTTTTTCACAGTCAAACAGTCCAAACAGTAAACAAAAACCAGTGTGCGAGCTAATTATATTCATTCTCAGTATTTTCCACAAATAACAACTTTTTTATATTTATCAAAATTTCAAAATAAAAATAGTTTAATATTTTATGTTTCATCATTATGATATTTTAAGTTTTACACATATTTACATAATTAACTCTTCTTCATCCATATTAATGTTTTATAAAAAAATAGGGTAAAAAATGTTGGGGAATCTAAGCCTTTGTTTTCAAGCCTCTACTTTCTAATTTCATTTTTATTTTGTTTTGTTTTACTATAAACTATATTATGATAATTTTAAAACTCATAAGAGCTATCATTATGGGTAAAGCAGTTAGTAGTTTTCCCTACACCATGGTATGAAGGGTACTACCTCAATACTCAAGTCATTATACAACATTATATATAAATTTTAGTTTCCACAAGTTTTAACCTTTTAGGACATAGTGAATGTAAATCCTATATTTGTTAAAGAGCAGAGTAGACTTGATCCCGATGTCAAAACCATTTTCTTGGATAATAGCACCATAATTAGACAATAACACTATTATTAAAAATGTGGCGGTGGTGTCCTTTGTGCAAGACTTTTTCAAGTTTCTGGGTGCACCTATGTTTGGATCTCTATGGTCTATTCATGTGTGCACAAGTCCTGAAACCTTTTATTTTGTCTGTAATGATTGATTTAGTGAGCAAACCCCAATCCTTCATGTAGTTAAGGCATCCAGTTAGCATGATCTGAATAATGTGTTTGTTAGTAGGGTAGGTTGGACATCTTCAACACCCCATTATGAAGAGATTTGCCTACATACCAATACTTTGAGGGGGGACCAAGCCCGATGTAGTTCTCCCTACCTAAGTGTCGGTGCAAGTGCAAGTGATGATAGTATGATAGTGGCCTTGAGTGCCTTCAATGTGATAAGACTATAAATCTGGGTAATCTAAGCTTAAGACTGTTGTAGATGGTAGTATGCAGAAGTAAGGTAGATTAGGGATTGATAACCTTAATTGTGCAAATTTGTTATGTGTTTGAATGCGTATTTTAATTCTGATTTCCATCTAGTGTTTAGAGAGCTAAAAGTCATGTATTTATATTATTTTGATGCTTATACAGGTAATAAAAGAGGTCTAGGTCGACCCTAGGAAGTTCTAGTTTTGAAAATATATCCAGTTGGAAAAAGAAAAGGCAAAGGATATTAGTGCCATTTTTTAGACACTAGTGCCATGTGGAATTAGTGTCCTTATTATGATGCTAGTGTTGGTGTGGCAAGGTCTAGGATCAAGAAATGAGGGTCTGGGACTACTTTAGGGTTGACTAGAGACACTTTTGGTCTACATAAAGGCTGGATAAGTGTGATAATAGGCTCTAGGACAGGTCTAGGGCTAAGTTAGGGATAGGTGGTATCAAGCAACACTCTTATCACTCAAATACCACTTTTGGGTGATTACATTTACCCCCTCCCCCCTTTATTTTAGAAATGCAACAAAGTGAAATGACTAGGATAAAGGAAAAAGAAGCATACCTAGACTTACCTAAGAGGTGAAACTTGTGAAGCTGGGTCTGAATATGCGATGTTGGATCTAAGTATGTGAAGCATACTCCAATGTGTGTTATGTCAGTGAAACATGCATAAAATAGTCCTCAAGAGATATAAAAAATAAAAGACTAAATTGAGTCAAGAAGTAAAACTGATTAAAACTGAGTAAAGAGATAGGAAAGAGGAAAGGAATGAATACACCTCACTAGGTATGTGAACTAATGTATAAACTTGGTGATAACTTGTGTGTGTGCATGTATATAGTGATCAATCATTGAATAACTTGGACTGAGTTGATGGCTTGCTCAATCTTCGTGTGCGGGTGTCTCAAGAACTCAATTTGGTTTTGACTCCATCATTGACCTCCCATGTTTGGTGGATCATGACCTTTGAATAGCTTGGATTGGACTAATAGTGTATCCAACCCTCTCATGTAGGTGGCTCAATAACTCAAGTAGGCTATGACTCCATCATTTCCCACCCATGTGTAGTAGATGCATCTGAAACTGAACTACACAAAGTAACTATAAATGTCTAACTGGGTATGTCAACTTTGCAACCACTCAGGTACATTAGGCAACTTTAGGCCACTCAAGAATGCCAACCACTACAAATGGAGTAAGGCATAAAACTAGTGTGCAACCTAAAATATGATGTTAGATGTATACAATGTAGAAAATCACATGAATTTTGTAATTCCATCTGATCAACCGATGTACAAGTGAGAATATAGAAATAATGTGCCACACACATGCCCCCAAATATGATATCTTAGCACATGGATTTTGGATTGAGTTGTAATAATCTATATCTAGGTATCTAAACTGGATATGGGAATGATCATTCCTTTTATGTTGCCTCCAATCTAAGTAAAATGATATTAATATAAGCTAAACTAGTATGAATTTGAGCAAAACTAATAAATTTGTAATTAAATCTATGCAAACCTTTACTATACCTATTGTACTTTTCTAACCAATCCAGGTTTTTCTAAAATTGAGACTATTAGACAGCAGTGCCATGTCTTGGATGGTAGTGCCATTTTTGGAAATGTGTTGCTAGTGTCCCAATTTAGGTGCTAGTGTCCTTCTGGTCTAATTTTTGTGCAAGTGTACTACTTTTTGGGTCGCTATTTTCCCACTATGTTTACCTTAGTATGATGTTTTGTAATATGAGCTTGTGTGTTGAAAATGTACTATGAGTGCAATATAGGAGCATGATCTCTATGACAAACCCCTATGAATGCCCCCTCTTTTGAGGGGAGTTATTGAACCTGTGCAAGAGCTATCCTCAAAATAAAAAGATCTGCAAAATGTGTGTTAGCTAGAGCATATATGATATCTTTGTAATAATCTAATACAATATGTATACATAACATCAGAATGTAAGATAATTTGAGAATAAGTATGTAATGTTAGATGTATATCATGTATAACATTCACAAGGGTGTCAAGATAGATATAATAATGTATGTAATAACAAATTTGAGTAAATTTGGGTTGCTACCTAGGGGGATGGGCCATGATGTCCATCATGGCACCCAAGCAGGAAGGTTACATGCGTGAGGTCCCTCATGGCATCAAAAATTGGTGTGTGTAACAAGCAAAGACAAGTGTCATGGCCACGACACATACAAGAAAGCATACATATAAAACACATGAGGCACACAAAGTAGGTCAATGGGCATAATACAAGGGACATGGGCACATGTCACTAAATCTAGAAAAAAAATACATGTAAGGACATGTTCAAATGTTCACATACGTAATCAACAAGCAAGTTGGCTTAGAGCCACATAGAAAGACATGTTCAAATGTCTGCATACACAATCAAGAAGGCACACACAAGGACATGGACATATGTCCAAAGCATACATACAGTGAAAAAAAGTGGCGTAGAGCCAAAGAGCAATGGTATATTCAAATGTTGTTGAATGGAAGAAACATACAAATATAGTCAAGTCTAAACTAGGAAAGTTAGAAATGAAAGTATGCATGAATATGTAATATAAATCTATGTAAGAGTTAAGATTTACATACGCTAAGTCTAAAGTAGTATAATATGGTAAAAACTATGAGTAAAGGTAGCATGCTCAATATGAAGATATAACAATGCTAAAACTAGGATGTAAAGTATAGAAAGATAGAACCTGTGAATTGAAATTGTGTATAAGGTGCCCCCAAGTAAGCAAATGTGTCAAGTGAATACCCACATATATGTGTATATGCCTCCACTGGGTAGATAATAGTGAATCTAGATCACGGTAGTGGACCTGAGTCTTTTAAGAATATGCACGCACTCGACAATACAAGTGAAACATGTATGTATGATAAAATTGACTAAAGTAAGATAGCTAACATATGTAGTGTCTGGAAAATATAAGAAGTATAAACATAGCAATGCATACAATCTATAATTTTATGTTTTTTTAGTAAATATTTGAATGTTTTTGTGTTTTAACATATTATATTATTTTTGTATTTTATAGATATAAGCTATGTACAAATAACATGAAAATGAACTATGTACAAGGAACATGAAAGTATGTATAATTAGGGAGGAAGAATATTAACTAATGAGTCTCATGGGAGACTCACTATCAATGTGACCTATGTTGAAAATAAGAATGGTAATTTCTCAAGCAGTGTGATTGCTATGTTGTAGTTAAATGTTGTTGCAATAAGAATATGAGTATTGTTCATCATCAAAATCATAATAACCTGGAATACTAGAGGGAATTACCTCATAATGTGGAGTTGACCTTTTTGAATTGTGTTTTGACATACTGATTATGATTTTTCCCTTTTAAATTGTGCTTATTGTAGGCATATGGTGCATTGGAAGCTCTTTTGCTATAAAGCTTGTTTTGAGAATGCTTATTGGCTTAGCATGATGTTGACTTTGCAACTAAAGTTATTTTTCTTTTTGTAGCATTTCTTGTGTATCTGGACTTTTTACATTGATAAATTGTATCTATGAATTATTTACCTTAAGATGTTCAATAAATCCCAAACCTTGTTGACCAACATTATCAATTACTAGAATAGGAGTAGTGATGCCTTAGGCCTACTTGCCAAAACCTTGCTCATGATAATCAAACTATTGTAGATATTTTTTACCAAACCCATACTGTTTTGAAAGTTAAGCCTCATTTTGGAGAGGTAAATTTTCTCTTTTAGTTGCTTTACATGTGATTTTTGTACTATTTCTTGCTATGATTTTGCTTTTTGAACCTTTTGTTGTTTTGAGTTATGCTTTGGTAACCACTTTTGTACTATTTCTAAAGTTGACCCTTTTTGAATTTGTAGATGTGTCATTATTTGTTGTTTGGATGATGTATCATTGTTTGAGTCATTTTTATTCATTATCTATTGTATTTTCATTTTTAATTATAAACATGAATTGGTGTGGTGCCTATGCATACTATGATATGCACAATAATATCTAGATCTCCTCGTTGGGTGCAGAAGGGGTAGGTTGATCAAGTTAGCTTTAATCATTTCCATTAATGCCTCACTTGAACTCTTATTTTATATTTGAATTTTGTTTGTAGATGTACTTTGTTGTGATTTATGATTTGGATTTGAAAGATTGATAGGCACAACCTCACTAGGTGTAAATGCATATACATGGTTTACGATACCATATTCTAAATATTGTTTACATGTAATGTGATTTGCAAATAATATAACCTATTCACTTAATAAATGATTTTAATTATATAAATCTAATATTATCTTGCTCATACTAATAATTTTATCCCTTGGAGTCTCATAAGTGTAAACTCTAGTTGCTTCTAGTTGAACATGTAGGCACACATATTGTAGGGGAGATGTGTGGATAGGTTGAGTATGGGCATTAGTAATAATAGTATAGGTTGTTTCATCTCATGGAGGAGTGATAGCATGGACCTGGTTAGAAGGAAATTAGCTATCACCCTCATGGAGATGAGGATAATAAGGATATTTTTTCATGTGTATAAGATATGATGTTGAAACTTGAAACCTAGTTGTTAGTTTATGTAATAGATCCTCTACATATGTAAGGATGTGCTTCTTAATTGAATTCCACATAAGAGAGAAATAACATGCTAGATATATAATGAAATATGACATACATTTTAATTGATATAAAACATCATCTATACATGTGTTCATGTCTTTTCTAAGTTCATTTTGAATTAAAGGGAACAAACATGCAAATGAAAGTATTAAACTATGTAACAAAAAGTGATACACTTATTTTATCATTATTATCATGATTATATCAAATAAAGTTATAAAATGTATGGATCTAAAATCTAAGCATAGGTTTTATAAGGTTGGAAACATAAACCATAAGGTTATCTAAGGTTAGGGTTTGAGCAATACTCAAAGTAAGTCAGGTTCACCAAATGTTTTAACCTTTTAGGACTTAGTGAATGTAAATGATATATTTGTTAAAGAGCTGAGTAGACTAAATCAGGGAAATAACATGCAATAAATACAATCACTAATTTGGTATAGAATTGACTAGCTTTGACTTTTCTAAAAATAACAATAAATAGTGCAAGTAAGAACTTAGCTGGAAAACAACTAAGATGGGTGATTTGGGTGCTATAAACTAAGGTGGAAGTTGCTTTGAGTGTCACAAATTGGATCCCAGTGTCAAAAACCCTCCTGGATAATAGTGCCATAATTAGATAGTAGCACCATTATTGAAAATGTGATGGTAGTGTCCTGATATTAGTGGTAATGTCCTTTGTGCAAGACTGTCTTGAGTTTCTAGGTGCACCTGTATTTAGATAAATGAGGTTTTTTCATGTGTGTATGAGTCTTTAAATCCTATATTTTGATTACAATTACTAATTTAGTGAGCAAACCCTAATATTTCATGTTATTAGGGCATTTGTTTAGCATGAGCTAAAAAGTGTGTTTGTTAGTAGGGTAGGCTAGACATCCTCAACACCCCATTATGAAGAGAGTTGCCTACATACTAATACTCTGAAGAGGGATCAAGACCAATGTAGTTCTCCCCATCGAAGTGTTGGTGCAAGTACAAGTGATGCTAATATGATAGTTGCCTTGAGTCCCTTGAATGTGCTTAAGACTAAAAATTTGGGTAATCTAAGCTTAGGACTATTATAGATGGTAGCATGCAAAAGTAGTGCAAAATAGGGATTGATAACCTTAGTTGTGCACAAATGGTTATAAGTTTGAATGTGTATTTTGCATTTTATTTCCATCTAGTGGTTAGAAAGATAAAAGTCATATATTTATACTATTATGATGCTTGTGTGGGTAATAAAAGAGGTCTAAGTTGGCCCTAAGAAGTTATAGTTTGAAAAATTATTTGTTTGGGAAAAGAGATGGCAAAGGACATTAGCTCTATTTTTGGAACACTAGTACCATGTGGCACTAGTCTCATTATTATGACACTAGTGTCTAGCTAGCATAATACTAGGCACAAAGGCTAGGATTAAGAAATGAACATCTGGGACTACTTTAGGGTTGACTAGAGATGCCTGTGGCCCACACGAAGGTTGTATAAGTGTGATAATAGGCTCTAAGATAGTGTTGTTCCTAAAACTAGTCACTTGTTTTTGTCGACAACCTGTTGACCATTTTGGTCCTACAAGCCAAAAATGGTCTCTTTTTTTCTCAAAAATGTTCTGAGCAGTCAAATTATTCAATTGCACAAGCCTTTTCAGCTAAGAAAATCACAGGTTCAAAATGTGGATTTTTGTAAGAAGAAATTACAAAACACTTGAAGGCATTTCCTAAAATTGATAAGGCGTCTGGATTCTACTCCCTCTGATCATTTCAAAATACAATCAATGGAAGTTCCCCAACTGGAGCCAGTTGTTATTCCCAAAACCAGTCACTTGTTTTTATGGACAACCTGTCGACCATTTTGGTCCTATAGGCCAAAAATGGTCTTCTTTCTCAAAAATGTTCTGAGCAGTCAAGTTATTCAATTGCACAAGCCTTTTCGGCTAAGGAAATCGCAGGTTCAAAAGGTGGATTTTCACAAGAAGAAATTACAAAACACTTGAAGGCATTTCCTAAAATTGATAAGGCATCTTTCTCTTTTTGGGTGGCTTGACTCCGTGGCCCAATGGTATGGATGAAGGCACTTAGAGTCTGGATTCTACTCACTTCGATCGATTCAAAATACAATCGATGGAAGTTCCCCAACTGAAGCTAGCTGTTTTTCCCAAAACTAGTCACTTGTTTTCATGGTTTTCAGATTGGAGATCAAGTCTTGTTGTGGGGCAAGAGGAGAGAACCAAGAGGAATGCACAAAAAATTTGAATCTTGGTGGAGAGGTCCATTCGCCAATCATTGATTCTAGGGTAAAAATAGTTTCTTGTTGATATATCAAGATGGAACACCATTTGCACTGCCTCACAGTGGGCAACATCTGAAGCACTTCAATCCTTATAGTATCAGATAAGTCTAGTTGTACATTTGTATAGTCTTTATTTGTTTTCTGTTGTTCATTTGGTTTTTTGGCATCTTTCTCTTTTTGGGTGGCTTGACTCTGTGGCCCAATGGCATGAATGAAGGCACTTAGAGTCTGGATTCTACTCCCTTCGATCGTTTCAAAATACAATCGATGGAAGTTCCCCAACTGGAGCCAGCTATTGTTCCCAAAACCAGTCACTTGTTTTTGTGAACAACCTGTTGACCATTTTGGTCCTGTAGGCCAAAAATGGTCTCCTTCTTTCTCAAAAATGTTATGAGCAGTCATGTTATTCAATTGCACAAGCCTTTTCGGCTAAGGAAATCACAGATTTAAAAGGTGGATTTTTGCAAGAAGAAATTACAAAACACTTGAAGGCATTTCCTAAAATTGATAAGGATGGTTCAATGCCGAGGTTCAATGATATATGGTTCAACGGCGGGGTTCAATGATTTGAAATGAATGCCATCGAACCATTGAATTGTTGAACCATTAAACTATGATTCAAAACGGTTCAAAGGTTCAAAACGGTTCGAGCGAAAGGTTCCAATGAAAGGTTCAAATAGTTGGTTCAATGATACATTGAATTGAATTCATAAGAAGATTGAGCGAACGTGAATCTTTGCAAAATATAAAATATTGAGCCATCGAACCATTAAATCGGTGAACTCTAAAAAGATGGTTAAAGGTTTCAAAATGGTTCAAGCGACTAGTGACATCCCCATGGACATCAAATTCAGGATAATGGAATAACCGTTGATTTTCAAATAATGTAGACCCGAGGACAAACTCAACGATCTGCTGAGAAAGGAACTGAAGAAGCCAGCAAAAGGTGAGAAGATAGCCCTGAGAGCTTGGTCACCAGGAAGAGACAAAATAAAGCAAAGAAAGAGAGAACCTGATAGAAATCTAGAAGCATCAGCTGGAGAGTTATTTTAGTGGGTGGAACAGTCCACCTGGTGGATATCAGAGAACATTAGCATTTAATGGCACGGCCCATTTTTCTTCAATTGAGTAAAGGTGAGTGGACAGTCATGTAAGTATCATAAAGAGGAGTGGCCTTGCCTCTCAGAAGACTAGACAACCCATGCCTACGAAGGGACATTGAATATGATTTAAATGCCTCTAGCATGGCCTTTTCATAGGACTTTCTCTTTTTGATACATTAAACGCAACATGGGCTACTTTTGGAAAGGTGTGCCCAAGTATTTGAGGGAATACTATATATTGTAATCTTCCATTTTTGGATAAGGAAGATCTCTCAGTTATTAGAAGCAAAACTCTGTCCAAATTGAAAGGCATTTTTGAGACTTTGAGCTCAGATTGTTAATCATATTTTATCAGGTGAATGAGAAAGCAAGTGACCTTTCAAACTTTGTGTTGAAATAACTTGTGTTATGTAAGAAATTATTCTTATATCTTTTTCCTAAATACAGTCTTATCTATTTGATCAAATAAGTAGAGCAAGTGAAAATTATTTGGAAGATGTCCTGAAGCCGATTGTGGAGACTTTGTGCTACCATAATTGTCTTTAGCTTGTGTGTTTTGCATTTTAGCACAAAACATATTGGAAAGGCTTTGAACTAATTTTATCCTTTGTGATCATATACTCTGTTGTAGTTTGCAGCGGAGACTTTGGGCTACACTTCATTCTACGGTGTCCTACGTACTTAATCTGTAAGAGAAACAAGGAAAGACTTTATGCTTTCAAGGGTTTCTTGTGGATCCAGTTATTACCCAAAAAGTTTTCCTATTATTTTATGAACATCATTTCTAAAAAAAGAGAAATAGATTCAGTTATTACACAGGAGTTTTCCTTTACTTTGTGAACATTATTTTTGAAAAAAGAGAAATGGATGGTATGATCTCACCTTTGAGTTAGTATTTTTAGTTTATAATAGTTTATAGGGAGCCTCCCCTTGCTGAGAGGAGAGATTTATCTCATCATGCTATGGCCTATATAACAATTTTGTCTTTAGTTAGTTGATGACAAAATATTCACCCAACAACTTTTTGGCAACTCTACTGGGGAAGAACAGTCAAGTAGAAGCCTCACGCTTCAAGTTGAAGTAGTTCCAATTCTTTTTCATTCTACACTCTGGTAGATCTACAATATACGTGAAGCCAAAGAGCTCAAGGTATTATTGATCCTGTATTTGAGTTGGTGCAGCAAAATAGCTTCGATCTATTTCCTCCTCGACCTTGTCTTCAGCGAACTAAGAGTTTCCCTCCCACCAATGTCAGATCTCTAATACCAGGTGAAGCTTTTCCTTTTTCTGCTAGCAGAGCTTTGTCTATATGTACTCCACTAAGGTTTGTTATCCCTCCTTTCAATCATCATATTATGGCAGCCCAAGGCCCTTGGGGTAACACTTTTGGTCCCCTGAATATAACCCCACCTTTACATGAACTACCTCATAGTTCAAGAAAGAATTTTCTCAAGTTTTATGGTGATGGGAAGGTTCATCCTGATGAGCATATTGTTTCTTTCTACATAGTCTGTGCTGTGATAGGCATTGAATATGAAGATATAGTAGTAAGACTGTTTGTAGAAACATTGCAAGGTGCTGCTGTAGATTGGTTTTATCATCTTCAAGCTCAGACTGTAACCAACTGGGACACTCTCAGAACCAAGTTTGAGGCTAAGTTCAAACCAATAGAAGATGCACATGCCTGGTTGGCCCAGCTTACACAAATGAAAAAGGAACCTCATTAGCCCATGCGAGACTTCATTGCCAAATTTGATAAGTTGAGGAACATGATTCCTACAATTGCCCAACCAATACCCAAGAATCTCAAGTGGTTATTTATTAATTCTCAACTTCCTAAAGTGAGTTTTCTGTTGAGGCAGGCTGGCCATATATATCTTTCTGCATCTCAAATTTTGGTTATCGAGGTCAAAGATGATCTTATCTTTGTAGGTAAGATAAGAAGAGATCCTAATAAAAATAAAAAAAAATCACCTGCTAAAAATTCTTCTACAAGCACCACTGATCTTATGGTGCAAAAGTTAGCAAATGAGTTGTTAGCTCTGAAAAGGCAAATGGCCCAAGGAATGTCTGCTCCTCCTTCTTATCGAGATATACCAAGGAAGACATTCCCTAACCATTCATATCAAAGTAATGCTGTCAGGAATCAAGGGCAACCCAATCGCCTTTCTCCCACATAGGGGAAGCTTGCCATTGAAGCAACACTGGCTAAGTCAGTAGTTGGTTATCATGAATCTGAACATGATTTCTCTTTCCAACCTGAGTTGGACCAAGAAGATGATGCTAATATCTTTGCAAAAGAAGAAGAAGAATTAGCTGATGACTCTAATATTGGTTTTTTGGATTACCAAGATGAAGCTAGAAAGAAGGGAGAAGTGTTTGATGCAGTATATGATATTTTTACTAAGTCTTAAAATCAGTCAACTCAACAAGCTGATAGGAGAAAAGCAATAAAAGATCCTCAGCCAGTAATCTCGATTTCTAAATGGAGAACTTCGCTATACTTCTAATCAAAGTACCTGATGACCAATAAAAAAAGTAAGTACCTCAAACAATCCTCTCCCTTCTGCTTCTATCCCTCAGCCCAGTGTCATATAAAATCAAAATCAGAAAGATGAACTTCCTTCCTCTATTTATAGTTCATTCCAGTCATTTGACATAATTGATCATGCTAAAAAGACCAAGATCCAAATGTCTGAGTTTGAATACCTACAAGCTAATCCTAAGCAGTTGGATAGGTTGGCTAAATGCATCAAAAATAAAATTGTCCCTGCAGAACAACATTCTCTCAAAGCAACTCATGATCCAATGAAGAATAAATCCATCTAAAATAATCTTGTGATTACTCCTCTGGTCACCCCTAGGAAAATAGAACTTTTTTATGTTTCTCTATTGATAAATGGTCATAAGTTGAGTAATTGTATAATAGACTCTAGAGCCTCTGATAACATTATGCCCACCAAGATATCAGCTTCTCTCAGTCTTACCTTAACTAAAACTTTTGGGAGATGTTTCTCCATGAAAAATAAATAAGTACCACTTTTGGGTCAGATCAAAGATGCCCAATTTGTATTTGCGACCTTTCTAGATAAGAGAATTAAGATGACAGTCTTAGTGGCTAATGTTCCAGCTTCCTATGGCATTCTGCTCAGACGTAATTTTTGTAAAGATATAAGTGGAGAGTTGAATATGGACCTGTCTGAAGTAAGGATACATGTTAAGGGCATCATGCAAAAGTTACTTCTTGAGAAGGAGTCAAAATATATTGTCACCCAAACGTCAGACCCTGAAGCTAAAATTTTGTTTAAATCCTCAAGAATAGGTAATTACTTTCTGTCTATTGAAGATGTTTCTATTTCATCAGATGAAAGTTCATTGGGTGACAATTTAAAGAATTCAAATAGAAAATCATAAGAATTAGTTGATCAAAGTTCATGTGAAAAAGGATCTTCCCTCCCTAGTGAAGAGAAATCTTTAAGAAGATCATATTTTAATGATGTCTGGATTCTAGAATTTGATGGCAGCTGCTCTTCTACTAGTTCTAAAGCTGAAATTATTTTGATATCTTCATAAGGAGATATTTTCTCTTTTTCATATAAGTCACAGTTCAACAACACCAACAACACCGTTGAGTATGAATCTTTATTGCTCAGATTGCGAGTTGCTCGTGCTAAAGGTGTTAAAGTTCTTCATGCTCGAGGAGATGTTGAATTGGTGGTCTGCCAAGTGAGGAGCCTGTACTGAACCAGAAATGAAAGATTGCAACATTATCATAATCTTGTATGGAATTGTATTAAAAGTTTTGATGCTTTCAGTTTTTTTGTGGTGCCCAGAGAGTTTAATGATCATGCAGATTCATTGGCTATCTTTGTAACCCTCATAGTTTCTCATAAAGATTTCAAAGGGAATAAGTACACTATTAAGCTGATCTTTCGACCAAGTGTACTTGATAATGCTAACCATTGGCAGGTGCTTAATGGGGACCATCAAATCATGTACTTGATTAGACTAGAAGAGTAATGAACCATGGTAGTGGACCATGTCACTGCACATCAAAATCAGGTAAAGAAACTCTTTGATAAGAGAGCAAGGATTCATGGTTTTCAGATTGGAGATCAAGTCTTGTTGTGGGGCAAGAGGAGAGAACCAAGCGAAATGCACAGAAAATCTGATTCCTGATAGAGAGGTCCATTTGCCAATCATTGATTATGGGTTAAAAATAGTTTCTTGTTGATATATCAAAATGAAATGCCATTTTCACTACCTCACAGTGGGTAGCATCTAAGGCACTTCAATCTTTGAAGTATCAGATAAGTCCAGTTGTATATTTGTATAGTCTTTGTTTGTTTTGTGTTGTTCATTTGGTTTTTTGGCATCTTTCTCTTTTTGGGTGGCTTGAATCCATGGCCCAATGGCATGGATGAAGGCACTTAGAGTCTGGATTCTACTTCCTTCGATCATTTCAAAATACAATCGATATAAGTTCCCCAATTGGAGCCAATTGTTGTTCCTAAAACCAGTCACTTATTTTTGTGGACAACTTGTTGACCATTTTAGTCTTACAGGCCAAAAATGGTCTCCTTCTTTCTCAAAAATGTTATGAGCAGTCAAGTTATTCAATTGCACAAGCCTTTTCAGCTAAGGAAATCACAAATTTAAAACATAGATTTTTGCAAGAAGAAATTCCAAAACACTTGAAGGCATTTCCTATAATTGATAAGGATGGTTCAACGTTGAGGTTCAATGATATATGGTTTAACATTGGGGTTCAATGATTTGAAATGAACTCCACCAAACCATTAAACCATTAAACTTTTGAACCATTAAACTCTACTTTAAAATGGTTTAAAGGCTCAAAATGGTTCAAAGGTTCACAACGGTTTGAGCGAAAGGTTCCAGTGAAAAGTTTAAATAGTTGGTTCAATGATACATTAAATTGAATTCATAAGAAGACTAAGTGAACGCGACTCTTTACAAAACATAAAATATTGAGCCACCGAACCATTGAACCATTGAACCAGTGAACTCTAAAAAGATGGTTCAAGGTTCAAAATGGTTCAAGCATCAGTGACGTCCCTACAGATGTCAAATTCAGGATAATAAAATAATTATTGATTTTCAGATAACACAAACTTGAGGATAAACTCAGTGATCCGCTGAGAAAGGAGCTGAAGAAGCCAGTAGAAGGTGAGAAGATAGCCCCGAGAGCTCAGATCACCATGAAGAGACAAAATAGAGCAAAGAAAGAGGGAACCTGATAGGAATCTAGAAGCGTCGGCTGAAGAGTTATTTCAGTGGGTGGAATAGTCCACTTGGTGGATATCAGAGAGCATTAACATTCAATGGCGCGACCCATTTTTCTTTAATTGAGTAAAGGTGAGTGGACAGTCATGTAAGTATCATAAAGAGGAGTGGCCTTGCCTCTTAGAAAACCATACAACCCATGCCTATGAAGGGACATTGAATATGATTTAAATGCCTTGATCATGGCCTCTTCGTAGGACTTTCTCTTTTTGATACATTAAACACAGCATTGGCTACTTGTGCAAAGGTGTGCCCAAGTATTTGAGGGAATACTATATATTGTAATCTTCTATTTTCAGATAAGGAAGATCTCTCATTTATTAGAAGTAAAACTTTGCCCAAATTGAAAGGCATTTTTGAGATTTTGAGCTCAAACTATTAATCATATTTTATCAGGCGAATGAGAAAGCAAGTGACCTTTCAAACATTGTGTTGAAATAACTTGTGTTATGTAGGAAATTGTTCTTATGTCTTTTTCCTAAATATAGTCTTATTCATTTGATCAAATAAGCAGAGCAAGTGAAAATAATCTGGAAGATGTTCTGAAGCTGATTGTGGAGACTTTGTGCTACCATAATTGTCTTTAGCTTGTGTGTTTTGCATTTCAGCACAAACGATATTGGAAAGGCTTTGAACTAATTTTATCCTTTGTGATCATATACTCTATTTTAGTTTACAGTGGAGACTTTGGGCTACACTTCATTCTACGGTGTCTTACGTACTCAATCAGTAAGAGAAGCAACGAAAGACTTTGTGCTTTCGTGAGTTTCTTGTGGATCCAGTTATTACCTGAGAAGTTTTCCTATTGTTTAATGAACATCATTTCTAAAAAAAGAGAAATGGATTCAGTTATTACACAGGAGTTTTTCTTTACTTTGTGAACATCATTTCTGAAAAAAGAAAAAAATTATGTTATGATCTCACCCCTGAGTTAGTATTTTTAGTTTAGATTAGTTTATAATAGTTTATAGGGAGCCTCCCCTTACTGAGAGGAGAGATTTATCTCATCATGATGTGGCCAATATAATAATTTTGTCTTCAGTTAGTTGATGACAAAATATTCACCCAACAGATAGGTATAGGGCTAAGTTAGGGATAAGCAGTCTCAAGTATCACTCTTAGCACTCAAATACCACTTTTGGGTGATTACACCATATACCTTACAGTATATCAAAAAATGTATAGGATTTTATTTTTAGCAATAGGAAGCCTTCAATCATTTATTCTTGTAGTGCACTGATAAATGGTTAACCCCAAGAAATTACTCTAAACCTGTTAGGTTGTGGAGCTAAAAGCTTCACTGATGCAGACATGGAGAAGGCCATTGGAGGAGTTGCTGGAGTGTCACAGACACTGACGTCAGTCAGGCCAACTGACGTCGGCAGGATTAGACCAGAAGGCAACCGACGTCGGTCAGAAGTTGGCCGGCATTGGCGACCCCCAGGCAGCAGGGACTGACGTCGATCACCTATGTGGTTCGGGCTGGAGTGTTTTACTGGAAGTTAGCTAACGAACCAAGTGTTTGCATGTCAAGAGCCAATTTTAGACTGAGAGCTGCAGATCTAATTATTGTATTAGGTGTCTAATTATTGTTTGGATGAGTTCTATATATTAGACTCATGGTTGTATTGCAAAATTGTGCTAGAGAGTAAGAGAGCATTATTATAAGCTCCTTCTGTGTGTGAGGTGAGCAATGGTGTGTTCCTCCTAGTGCCATAGTACCAAGGTGGGTGCTGGATTGGAGAATCAACAGGGTTCTTCAGGAGTGTATGATCTTGGTCATCAGGTGAGCATGGCTTCTATAGGAGATATACATGGTAAGTAAGATCATTGATATGCAGGTGTATGTGTGTGCAAGGTCAAGGTTCACAGGTGTGCAGAACCAGATTGATTTGTAGGTGTACAAAGTCAGAGAGGATAGCAACACAACATGGAGTAGTATCAGGAGAGATCTACTTGGAGTACAGGTGTGTACTCAGAGCATAGAGGAAGGCAAGGAAGATCCTTCCATAAGTAAGGTCTATTGAGGTGCAGGTTGTTGCAGGTTCAGGGGAGATCTACTTGAAGTACGTTTGAGTACTTGTGGTGTGCGTGGAGCACAGGTATAAGGTGAACACCAACTCAGTGTTTGAGTTGGGTGTTGGGACCTAAGAGAGAGATCTTTGAGGAGAGTTACTGTTCACTTGAGGTGTGGGAAGCCTCTGAAGAGGTGGTGGAGAAGAAGTGGCATCTTCTTTATTGTATTCTTTTCTGTAAGAGTTTTAATACAAGTTGTCTATTGTCTCTCATATCTTGTGTTATTTCTGGATTCTAGTTACTTGTTGATTCTGGTTAGTTCCACATATTAAGTTGCTTGTATTTGGTAACCAATTGTGTGCTTCCAGTTATTCATATCCCAACACGTTCCCCATGAGATGAAATAGTGTGGCTATTGCTCCGATGGAACCCTTTGTAGTGTGCTCATTATTTACAACTAGGATCAATATATTAGAGAGACTAAAAATTAAATACACATTGCCTTGTTGTACCCATTGATAGCCTTCCTTTTTGTTGTAAAAATGGTTGTCATATTTGTTATATTGAGGGGTAACAAATCTAAAATGGCTTCTCAATGTGTATTTTGATTTGAAAGGTCCAATAATGATCATCCTTTAGATGTAATATTTTCTAGAAATGTTACACCTTATGCTTGTATAATGAATGACAAATGATCATACATGTTCAATTTATGACTATGATAAATATGATTATGATTGTGAAAATTAAAATGAATGGTACAATAGTGAAGAATATAGTGAGGAAGAAAATGAGCTAACTAATTTAGAAATTGCACAATCCATTCCTCACCTATATTCCTTTTTTGAAAAGCAAAACAAAAAGAGCATAATGATAATGAATATCTTATCTCTTTTAATCTCTCAAAAGGATTAAACTACAAAAAATCATTTAATATAACACTTTGTTTACCTTTTGACCTAGTTATTGTATTTCATCACTTTAATCAATATAAATTATAAAAGCATGGCCCTATGATAAAAATGTATAATAATACAAATGATTGTGTTAGTCCTTATCTCTCCAAAAAAAAGGTAGATGATATGGATGCATCTATTCCACATTATCCTTTAGTCATAGTTAATTATTTTCAAGATGTGATCATCTCTTTTCTGCCTTGAAAGTCTTACATAATGGTAATGTTTTATCTTTCTCCACTGAAATGTTACAAGATGCAAATGAATGTGAATGGCAAATCCAAATGGCATTATAGTCATATATATAAAGATCAAGGATAATGAAATCTGGTGCAATTATTATCAAGTTAGTCATCCTTGACCCATTTAATATGAGTTGCATGTTCATGCTAGTGGTGAAGATTATTCTCTCTCTTTAAGTCGATTGAATCTAATAACAAATAATGAAATTGTATATAATTTCACAATGATAAACTAAGTAATAATCCCCAATAATGAACTAATGTTGTCTTAGATTGAAATACCAAACTATGCAATGGAAATAGTAATGATCCTCTTATATCAACATTTAAAATGGATGGTCTATTCCAACACATAAACAATCCTTTCCAAACAACTATTACTCCTCCTAGTTATATTGTATTGATGATGCATGCCATTGGAGAACTCCAAAAACAAGTTATTGATCTTATGTTACACACTAGATCATGTTGTGCAAACATCAAAGCCTATGTTATATTAGGACAACCACTTACATGAGTTATATATGAGCATCCCTATCCATTAAATTTTTTTATGCCTACATTACCATTATTTGATGGTTGCATAGATCCTTGTACTCATTTAACACAATATACCTTTCTTTTGGAGATTTTGGGATGGTGAATGTATATTACTTAGATCTTTTCATATAAGTCTTACAAGAGAAGTTTCGTATTGGTTATACAGTTTACCTAGTGGATCTTTATCTATCTTCAAAAAGTTAGAAGATGCATTCTTATATGATTATCACAAGCACATGATAACTAAAAGATCACATTGGAACATTTGTAAAGTTTGCAACAAGGTCACAATGAGCTCATAGAGGACTACATTTTGTGGTTCAAAAATACTCTACACTTTCTAACTTATCAATCCTCATATTTGGAAAAATAGTTTATCTTTAGTAGAGGTATTACCTCTCCACTAAAAGAAAGGGCCATGCATATACTTTACACTTATTTCAAGAAATTATAAATGGTTGCATTCAAATATACACGTGACCTAAATTATGTACCAAGCAAGGTTATGCAATCATAATCATTTACAAACAAGTAACTAGTTATAAATAAATAGAGGAATCCAAAGTTAACATTTAAAAAAGGTCATCTACTGCAAGTCATTCACAAGATAGATGAAGTACCCAAAATGGTTCATATCAAGGAAGAACTAGTAAAAGTACTTAATAAAGGAAAGGAAAATGTTTACAAAACTTCACCTAAAGTGAATAAACTTACTTTCAACAAGAAACCATCACTCAATTTTGACAGATTAAAAGAGCGACCACATGATATTATACATACATTGTTGCATGAAAAATTAACCACTCTCCCTCCTAATTACTATCATCCTCCTCATCATCATGAGTATATAAAAGGAAATGATTTTTTCACTTATAATTATATTAAATGACATTGTGATAATGACTGTTATGTAATGCGAAAAAATATGACACGACTTGGTGATAAAGGGATTATCATATTTCAGAGAAATAGATCTAATAAGATCCATGATAATAACACATCTCTAATTTGGATACCAAAATAAAAGTATCACTAAGCAGATTAGAGCTACAAAAAAGTAATATCAAATGAGTAGTGTCACATCTAGGCATTACAAGTAAATAGCACATGTGCAAACATCTTTACAAATCCATAAATATAGTATCACAAGACAACTACAAATACTCAATATGGTGCACAATTCCTATTCCCATCAAGATGGTTCAGGCATTTGATAATTTGCAATTAAATTTAATATATACATATATCACAAATCTAAATAACCCATTTTCATTTTCAAATACACCAACATTTTCATTATCAAATATCAAGATACCACATAAATTATTCTAACAAATTTCAATTCTCAAGTACATGCACAATATCAAAATGCCACATGAGCTACTCTATCAAATTACAAACCATAAATATTGAGCACATAAAAATCAAATAGTTTCTCAAACCCACACACACACACACACACACACACACACACACACACACACACACACACACACACACACACACACACACACACACACACACACACACACACACACACACACTCACACACACACACACACACACACACATATATACACACACATACACACACACACACATATATACACACACATACACACACACACATATACACATATACATATACATATACATACACATACACATACACATACACATACACATACACATACACATACACATACACATACACATACACATACACATACACATACACATACACATACACATACACATACACATACACATACACATACACATACACATATACATATATATAAGTTTTAGACAAGTATAACATGATCAACTACATCACTCTATAATAAGCTCCTCGCCCTATCCATTACCACCACCCTTTAATAACAATTAACTATGAGAGGAAGAAGTTCCACTGTCAGCTACTTGTTATCTCAAGTGAGATCGGATCTTATGCTAACGGTCCTTGAAAATGGCCAATCATGCCTTTAGTGCTACATGCTCACTCTGCAACTACATGTACTACTATAAAACACCATGGAATAAATCCATCACTAGATCTTGAGGTGACATCAATTATCTTATAAGCTTTACCCTCAACTGATCATGTTTAATAATAAGTGCATCTTGTTCAGCCACCATGTTCTCATGTGTCGCTATCACTACAACACAGGTTATCATTATTATCAAAACACAATCAAATAAGTCAACATGCTCCCCCATAATGTTTGTCACTCACTCCAACAACCCAGTAGGAAGTGCCTCACTAGGCACATGTCATGTGAGAATTTGGAAGGATTTCTCCATGAAAATCAACTCATAATCATCACCCCTACAAGGAATCAAATCAATACGTCAACTCAATGTCAATGTTATCTAAATAAATTATATACAAAACTCTAAAATACACATTTTTAGTTGTCACACCACCTACATATATTCCACATGGGGTTGAAAGAGCATCCACCACTATTGGAAATAAAATAAGCCATACGTGGGTCGACCACCCTCGTGTATAAGCAAGGGTGCAACCTACATTGTCAGTATTAGGTGTTTGAATAATGGGATTCACATTTTCCAAGAGGATAAGAGCTATATCCATAGGATAAGGATGATCCATATCACCCTATTATTATGGAGCCCTAACATAATGAATCAATGCATATGTTTTAGGAGCCACATCTTATGGGATGACAAACTTTTAGGTCACATGCTCATACTAGAAATGCTCATATACATCCAACCATTAGTCATACAACTAACAACTAATCTGAATCTATCTCAACTCAATCTTATCCTCATACCATCCATTAAAACCCATTTATGGTCACCGTATAATATCATTGACAGTAAATTGATCCAATATTTGGCAGTACTCCATCTATCACCCCTCATAACTCTAGTTATCCCCACCCATCTATTTGTAAATATATAATAATGCACCCATCCCCCACGATGTGTCCCTATGGGCTAGATAACTCTAACAATGTATAATTGTAGTTGAGCTTAACCCTTCACCAAAACCCTCTTAAGAAAATCTATGTATATCCCTATGAAAATGGGCCAACATACTTCAAACTCAAAAGTATCTCATCTTGTAATCCTCTGTATCATAGAAATATACGTGCATCTAATAATAAATAACCACCCTACCACCATCAAATATAATCAAAGAGGCCATCAAAGTACATATAAACTTCTACAAATGTGAAACATCTACCAACACAATCTTTGATAGAAAAATACTAATATCTCTTGGGGCATACTTCACCCCCTACACGTGTCCCATCATGTACAAGTGGGCCTAAACAATATGGGTTAGCCCACAAGTACCGTAAAGTTACACTCATCATCCAACTATCAATAATAGCATAATACACTACACATCCTCCAATGTACCAGTCATCTCCCCTTTCAAGAGTCAAAAAGTGCATGTATATGAATCCCATGTCTCAACTAAGTCCATCGTCATATGCATATCATTTAACATCAATGAAATTTAGCCAATGTGTCTAAGAGAAAATACATCGAAGATGGATTTCTCAGCTTTTTTCAATGGTAGAGCTTGCATTATCTCCATTTTATTTCCATGGTGGAATTATTTTGTTTACATATCACCCTACAACCATGAGTGCACAAAAATTAACATCAACAATCACATATACAAAGTTAATCAACTTCATTAAAAACACAAAAAGTTAATAAAATATGACTTATTCTATGGACAAGACCTTGGTCCTTAGGATAGGTTTGATCCCACCTACACAGATCTGTAGAAGAGTCTATGTTAGTAAAGGAAACTTTGACAACCCTTAGATAGGGTTAGAGAAGACATGACCATGCAACCTCCAAAAATTATTTAAACTACTTAAATATTCCTAATTTTTCAAAAATTAAAAAGGTTAAAATTTGATTTTTGGGACTTATCAAGGCTAGTGCATCCTCTGCCTACAAGCTAGATGCCACTTGATCGAACTCATTCTATCCTTTTAATCTCATTTATGGCATGATGTCTCTCTCAGAGATTTAAAATCTTATAGTTTCAATGTGCAAATGAAATATAGTTTATTTTTCAGACAAATATATTTATATGAGTTGACCCTTTTCTTTTTAACAATTCAAAACTTTTTAAATTAATCTTCCAAACTTGCGCACACGATATCTTGAGCGAAACATATCAAAATCACTCCCCATGAGTTGCATTAGAACACATGCAACATGCTCTTTCATATAGTACTATGTTTATCAAACTATTAAACCTTTTTAAAAATGCCAAATTTTATGCTTACTCACTTATATGCACTATCTTTTGCATATTTATCAGCATCCAACAAAATATTTTTCAAATATAATAAATAATCATACTATAATCAAAACAATAAAATGAATATATATCTGAGAAAAACATACATTATATTTTTTCAATTTGACGCACTCAATTCTCTCATACCTCACATTGAAAGTGGACATACATCGGGCCTCTTACAAAATATATATCAACACACTATACAAGATTCAAAATGGTTTAAACTAGGTCACATGCTATAAATCTATGACCGATTCAAAACTACACACAATAATACTAAGGGCACATGACATATTGGTGCACTTAAAAATTAAATAAAAAACATAATACATATATGAAAATGACACAAGCTTAGATTTTATGATAGAGTACATATTCTTCAAATGTTCAAACTAATTCAAAAAACAAGCACATGATAGACATTAGCACACTAATACAAATTCTAGGAGCATATGACAAACATATGCACCCACTTGTCAAAAATACATAGTACACAATCATGCACAGTTGAATGCATATGCAAAAATAGTTACAAGAATAAAAGATATAGGTTATAAATACATTTTATAATTGAGCATATAGATGCATAATTTTCTATCTAATTGGTACATATTCAGAGAGAGCATGATGTTCATCCATGCTCAGGTTTATTCAAAGTGGAAAAAAATGCAAAATTGAAAGTTTCAAAACTTTAAAGTTTATAAGAGAAAAATATGCAAGTCTACGAGCAATGAGGTCATGATGGGGGCATGAATATCATTCATTCCCTTTTGATAATGCCATTTAGAATCAATATCCATATGCATTGGTGTGATTTGAATCATTTTCGAATCTGGTGACACTTAATGACCTTGGTATAATTTCTAGCCTAGCATGGTTCCACTTTATTGGGGGAATAACACATAAAGTGATTTTCCTCATTCTTAAGAGACATAATACTGCATATTTCCAACTCACAACCTTGATTAGTTATATCCAAAATTTGAGACTTGATCACTCTCATCTCTTCAAATAATTCAACAAAAATAACTACATTCTTTGAGTGCCTCAGCAAGGGGACACAACTTCTCCAAATAATTTATTAGGTTAATATGATCATGGGTATAATGACATTCGATAACATATTAACCTTCCCCTCATCGCTCGAGGAATTATTTTTTAGGTGTGGAGCCTGATTGTCTTCCAAGATTATAGGTTAAAATTCTAATGTTATTTTAGCCAGGTTTTAGATCCCATTCTTTGTATCCCAAATGGCATAGGGGGTTGTAAGGGATGAACCCCCTTGCCCTCCACCCCCCTCCCCCGATGGGGGTTAGGGGGCAGCACCCCTGAAGCAATTTTTTTATTAAAATTACCTTGTAAAATTATAATTTTGTAGTCAATCTGGGCCATTGATTAAAGGTTTCCAGATCTGATGATATAGGTTATGTTTAGGTGTTTTTTGCCCTAACATGTATTAATACACGGCTGAGATGAAGAATGAAAGAGATGACACACAGAGAGGAAGCAGAAAAGGTAGAGAGGTGTAACAGGGTTTGTTACAGGATTTATTTCTCCCTTGTATTGCTGGAAATATTATACTGGACAAGTTTGGTGTATGTAGCCCATCTTGGGTGAACCATGTTAAATCTAGTGTCTCATGTTTTGTGCATGTTCATGTTTATTTTCTATATGTTTGTTTAATTTATTTCATAGTTTCTCTTGTATGTGATTTGGGGATAAATATGGGGTTTAATTTATGCTAACACTATTCTTTTCCCTAATCAGGAATGAATAGGACCAAAAAGATCATTTTCAACTTGGCACAACATGAACATTCTCCAAAAATAACATAATGCAACATACATATAATTGTATTATTTCCTTGATATTTATCTTTGAAAATTAAAGATTCATATTTTCATAGATTTTTGTATATGGAAATTAACTACTCCATGTGTTATTATAGATTCTATCATAAAAAAGTTGGCACAATCATCCTCTTTAGAAAAAAAGACAAAGTGTGTCATAGACACTTAGGTTTCAATTATTTCCTTTACTCTAGCAATTTCATTACTTGAATATCCAGGGGGGTGAATGTAGACACCCAAACTTGATAAAAACACATACTTTATGTAATCTATGGTACCTTCATATGCATAACCTTTTGATAGCGAATGAGGCATCTATTGGCCCATTTTACTTGAATATTTGTCTTTTGATTTAGAGTTTTGTCTATTGATCATTTATCTTGCCAATATGTCATGGGGATCCCTAGTTTTGGTCTTTTATCCATCTGGACAAGTCTACGACAACTAGATATGAGCAACCTATGTCCCTGTCTATTTAATACAGACTTGTTTGAGTGTAAATTTTGATATTTCTTTTGAGGCACATTTTATTTTAATCTTATTTTTGTTTATTGGGTCTTATCTTGGGTTGAATTTTCCATGCAAATAGGTCCCAAATTAAAAAATAAAACATATATAAATATAAGGATTCTCCAATGCTTTAAGGAAAATTATTTTCACTCTCAAAATCTATTCCAAAAAATTCATGTTCTATCTATAGGTTTGTTGAAACAATATTCAAGGTAGAATCTTCATTTACATACTTGTGCCAAGGGTAAAATAGGAGAAAGAGCATTTAGGCTTGCATTCACCATTCCACACACACATGTAAGTGGGAGAACTACATTTGAGTTTGAGCCATCTTCAAAGTATTGGAAATGTAGTGTAGCACTTGATATTTCAATGGAGATTAACCAAATCAGTCTAACTCAAGCCCTTGGGCCCAATTTTCCCCCTCCCTCATTTGGTTCCATTTTGGTTTGTGTGTAGGGAACTAGGATTTGATTATTCTAGGTACTTTTCATGTCATTATGGATTTGAAGATGCATCAATGACCCTAATTAATTCACGTGCAAGTGGTGCAATAATCAGTTAAGTGTTGCAATTAGTAAGGACAAGTCCATAATCAACATACTCAAGTGCACTGCATCATTATCCACCTATAATGGACTTACCTATAGATATATTTTATTTTTTCTTTTGATCTATCATCTCCATATTTTTTTCCTTATTTGCTTATTTATGTCTATTATTTGTCACAATTAACTAGGACATCTTTGTGGTCAGTAGACTTGAGTGCACTACCACTTACAATAGACCTATCTAGATTTTATTTTTGATTATGTACCTAATATTGAGCCTGCACAATCACATATTATTCTATTTTTAATAATTAGATAGTCAAAATGATCAACAGAGATTAATGTGTGAGCTAACTTTATTCCTTCTTAGTACTTTCCAAAAATAACAACTTTCTAAATTTAGCAATTTGTCAAAATCAAAATAATTGAATATTGTATATCTCAACAATTCAATATTTCCAATTTTACACCTATTTACATTATTAACACTTCTTAATCCATATTAGTGTTTTATCAAAAATAGTTTAAAATAAAAACATATTGGTAAACTCATACATTGTTTAAATTGTGTGTAAACCTAGGGTTCCTTTTAGGGTTTCATCATTCTAAGTTATAAAAATTAATCTTGGGGTTTTATTTTCATACGCAATTTTTGATTATTCCCTAATAATACACATTACTTGTGGCTATAAGGAATACACATCATCTTTATTTGTTAATGCAAGTCATGAAGGTAATCTTTTCATATTTTTCCACTTGGTTATGTTATATTTTGATCAATCATATAATCAAATGGATCAAATATAATAGAACTAATAAGGCTAAAATTTATAGTGAATAATCCCAAGCCTTCCTTAAATTATATCATTGCAACATCCAATCCAAGTTGATTTTTTTTACCACTAGATGCCAAAGGGCCTGCATGACTCCTTTTGTTCCTCTTCTCCTAGCCTTCAAGGTTGTAATAGCTACCATATCGCTCCCATTATAGGTTGAAAACCTATATTAGATTTAGCAGTCAATGCCATCATTATTCCAAGAGGTAAGGTGACCCATCCTATAATAAAAAATGGAGGTAGTCCAAATGTTCCTCCTAAACCCCCTCCACCTCACCACAATGTCCTATGATCACATTTGATGACAGTGAGATTGTTGATGATGATTCATATTTTCATGCATTGTTCATATGAACATATATCAATGAAAAACCCATACATAGTGTCATAATCAACAATGGGTCAAGTGGGAATGTCTACATAGTGACACTTATTTACTCCCTTAAATACACATAATAGGATATACAAGATACATCAAAAACTATAAAGGGATCTTATGGACAAAAATAAAATACCCTCAGACACAAAGTGCTACCTCTTTAGGTGGGCTTTGTCATACTAGCCAGTCCATTCTTATTTATATAAGTTAATGGGGTCTTTGACATGTTGTTAAGATGCCCTTGGATGTATAAGCTTTGTGTAATACTATTTATAGTGCTTCAATTTCACAAGTACATGCATTATAATAAGGTAATCACATTTACAATTGTATGATGTGAGTACCCTTTATAGCTAATGATATCTCTTCCTCTTCCACCACCACCACTGCAGTTTAATGATACACCCATACATGATCAATATATAGAACTAGTAGTTACACACATGCAAGATCTTTTTATATACCTAATTTAGAGGAGATTAGTTGAGTCTACTAGACAACTAGCTATTTGAAGTCCAGCATATTAGAGAGTTATGCAAGGCTCATAAAGACCATAATCTCCTATAACATGTACCCATTTAGTACCACATAAATTTTATTGTATTACGTAATGAACATTGGCAGTGAGACATTATCTTACTATATAGTAGACCCTACAAAGTATTGAGCCTTCTAGCGTTACCCATCATACACAAGATTCTATAATTATTGATCAATTTTTTTTTCACACAACACATGATTTCTTATCAAATTATGATATGCCTACTTTTGGTACCTTTAGCTCACAACAGTTGACCCTTGAACCATGTGATGTAGGCACTCTCCATGGTCCTTCTATTAGTTGGATCAATCATCTACACTTTTCAAATTTTCAAATATTTCAAAAAAAAAAAATTAATAATTTAAAAATTAACAAAAAATTAAAACATTCAGTAAAATATAAATTGCCTTTAAATTTGATGTGAAATTCGTAACTAATTATTAAGAACCATTTTTTAAAGCTCATTTTTAAAATGTCAATAAAAGATCTCAAAGATGCTTTTTGTTGTTGTTTACAGTGATAATGAGAGACAAGGGTTTATTCGTTTGGTTTCTCATTACTTCAACTTTGATAGTAGTGAAACTATCAATCAAGATTACAAGGATATTTAGGTTTGTTGATTGGGATCATAACAGGTTGAAAATTAAGGTAGGTTTCCATGTCAACACCTGCAAGGAATACACTAATATTGGCATTAATGATGTTCCTCATGACAATAATATTATTCTCTAGAACATCTTTAGTTTTGGGTATGTTGGGAGAAAAACCTCTTTTATGCCTTTTTAAGGGTTTTTTGACTTTAGAGTATTGAGTACTTGAGATGATTTGTTTAGGTTTTGAAAAGATAAACAAATTTACATTAAGAGGCCTAATTTTAATTAGTTTTTTGGGTTTTTGTTGATGGAATTGCAAGCCCAATGACATGTGTCTTGGGGTGGAGATCACCTTGGGATGGAGTGATAATCAAATTAATTTATAAAGGTTTTATTTTTGTGAACTAAAATTGATAATTGTAAATATAATTATTTCATGGAATTTGAAGTTATTTAGGTTTGGCTTTAGAGTGAACAATGGGGAGTTTTTGTTTAATTTGCATGGCCTTGGGTTGATTTGTTTAGGAGTTTATTTTAATTTATGGATTATTGTTTACCTCTATTTTTTATCATTGTATCATTAAGGGTTGTGAGCTTAGGGGTTCATAATCTAAAATTGTAGTAGGTTTTGTATTATGCTAGCATAAGTTTTATAAACAAATTGATATCCATGTGCATTGTCATGCCTATAATATAGTTTTTGGTATAAAAAACATGTCCTATTCACCTGAAGAATGAATGCAATAGGAGTCAGTATTAGAATTTGACTAAGTGTTAGTTTGCATAAGAGTAATGTGTGGGAAATGAAATAGGCTTGTTGAGAAAGACCTTATGTGGGGTAAAACAGAGCAAAAAAGAAGGCACACAAACACAATACATAGACCCACATGTGATCTATGCAGATTAATAGGTGGAAGGCACTATAGGAATCCAAGGATGCTCAAGAAGATACTATGACAACACATGGAATATAAAGATCACAAGGGAATCTTCGAGAACCTTCTAGAATATTTTTAGCTAGTTACAATTGTAAGGCAAACATTGTGGGAGATATTTATAAATACCCCCCTTATTCATCTGAAGTAGAGCTAGAATTTGTATTTAGATTTTGGTGATTAGTGGATTTAACAGAGTAAGTAATACAATTGTATTTGATGACAAGGTTTTAGAGTGTATATGTTGTATTCTGACATATTCTAGATTTTATGATAGCTTAATGTATACATCAATGGAGGATATGTACATGTTTATCCATATGAGTAAATGATATATGTATGATTGTCATAATTATTATGTTATAGATGTATTTACTATAGAATAAGAATCTAAAGAAGGTTAAATAATTATTAATGACATGAAATAAAAAATAAATTGAAAGAACATAACATCTTAATCCCATCCAATAGGATTGAACAAGGTCAAACAAGAGGTGAATCAAGTGGAATTTAAACAAACATGTTATACCTTCCTTGGAGACTCCTTTGTTTGTTGGTTCAAAGAGGTATGTGATCATCTTGTAGACTAAAGATCTTTGGCAATGTTGACTCCATGTGTGGGTAATAATTCCCCTTGTTTACACTTGATTTGGCTTAAGAATTGTATGAAAATTGTGAAGCTCTAATATGATTTGGGCATAATAAGTTTAGTTCAAGAGAGCTTGCTTAAAATTAAAGGTGAACCCTTATAGTTATATCCTTTTGGGATAATTTTCAACCATCTATCTCATCTCCAAATGGAGGGTGGAGAATGAATCATTAAATTCATGTTTGCACGCATGGAATATGTAAGAAACTCCATTTAAGACCTTTTGAAGTTTTAAATGAATCTTGGAAGATAATTACAATGATTGGTCCTCTTAGAGTGTGTCATAGGCCAGGTAAAAGAGGAGTGTGTAAGAGTCTATGTAAGAGGTGTAAGAGTGTGTGTAAGTGGCCATGTAAGAAGCCACCTTACCCACACCACTCCATTGCATTTACTTGCCTTTGTGATGTCATTACAATGAGGTAATAAAGTAATTTTGATTTAATAAATATAATAATTCAAAAAAGCTATAGAATTTTGTATTAGAAGAAGATTAAATTAATTATGATTAATATTTAATTAGAAGAATAATGGCCTTTTTCAATGTTATTTTAATAATCAAATATTCATTTAATTATCCTATAATAACACTTGTAAAGGATCGATTAGATTCAAAATGTTGACGTCAAATTAAATGTTGAAATATGATGCATTGTGCCAATTAAAAGATGTAATGTTATAATTTTGGATTAAATCGATAATTGTAAAGAATTGGCTTAATTGACAATTTTTACTAGATTTTTGCATTATTTTGAAAAGTCATTCTAATTACAAATTCGACATGGAAGTGATGAAAATTAAGTGTTTACATTTTTGCCCCTATTTGAGAAGGCATTACGAGACACAAACAAAGTAACAATTTTTTAAATAATGAAAAACTCATTAAGAAGAAGTTAAAAAATTAGACAAAGAAATACTTAGTGACCCATGATGCCCCCTCAAGAGGGCATGTAGGGATGAAAGACATGATGGGCTCTCAAAAAAGAAAGGAAGAAGCAAGAAGAAGATGAAATTAACCCATGGATGAGATTAATGCAAATGAGTTAATGTTTGCACGCTTTGGTTTCCAATGTTGGAGAATAATAGATCTGAATTGGCCCCAAGGTAAAGGGAGTTGGGAAAGATGAATCCCAAGACAACTGGCACACTTTGATTTGGCCCAAATAGGGTAAAAGCTACAGGTTTAGAATTAGAAGAAAGATTGAATAATTGAACTGCTCTAAAGAGGGGAGAATAATTAACTAATAATTTGCCCCAACAGATAGATTTGTTGACCAGTCTAAATTATTTATCCTAGTAAGGTAGATTTGATCATTGATTGGTCTAGTTGGTTTACCATAGTAGGGCAGATTTTATCATTGATCAAATTTATTTACCCTAATAGGGTAGATTTGATCATTAATCTATCTAAATTGATTAAATGATTGATTGGCAAGCATAGCTCAAGGATTTAACCTGTTATATAGATTAAAGATGAGATGAATGATGCAAATATAGGTGCAATGGTATAATGATTATTCAAATAATGAAGAAGCCACAAAAAACCACGCATATAAGAATGCTCAAAGGTAGTGAAATAAATGATTGGAAGAAAATAATAATGGTTAAAGAATAATGAGATAATGGTGGTTGAGATGACCCCAAAAATTGAATGTAACTAAGTGTTACCCACATAGTCTAAAGATGCCTCAGGTCGATGCATTTCTCCCAAAATTAGGAGAAAATTGAAATGTTAGATTGGATGATGATGATAAGATGGTTATAACTTTTTATATATGCTCATTTGTAGATGTATCATGAGTAACATATAGATTAACCATGGTGTTTAGTTTTTCATGTTTAGATTGGTAAGCAAGGAGATTTTTCTTATGACATTGATTGTTAGACCTCCAACACTTATTTTTTGATATAGCACGTGATGATATGCACCATGATGACCCAGCTGCAATGTATATAAGGATAAGGGCCCAATCCTATAGAAAGTTAACAATAATGCACCAATGATAAAAATCATGATGGCAATGATGGCATTACTAATGGATGGACTCAAGTACAAGTGCATGGCAAGGATCACTATGATGATTACCCTATTGACACAATGTAATGAGTCAAGGCAACAATAGAAAAGAAACAAACAAGTAAACACAAACACAAAGTTGAAAAAAACAACAAAAAAAAACATCTTGTTGTGTAACCATGTCAAAACCCACATGTGAAGGCTTAATGGGATGAACCATTGGCATGTGTGTGATAATTAGGTGTTACTCTTAAGTTCTACCCTAAGGGAAAGAGGCATGTAAGATGTAGACTTTTGGTAACGTTGATATGAGGTTAATAGAAGAAGAAGAGGGAAGTGATCGAGTTGACTTGAGATGCCCCATGTATCCAATCATTGCTTACATAGTCCATGCAAACCATTAAGATATGTGTAGTTCTTCCAAGTAATGGGATAAGAAGAATAGTGATGATAATTATGAGATTGATTGTAGAGGAAAAATAGGAAGGGTATACTCGCAAAATGATGAGAGTGTTGAATGGATCGAGGAAAAGGTGGAATTAAAATAAGAGTGTTTGAGTTGACCTGAGATGCCCCATGCATCCAAGAGATACCTATATAGTCCATGTAAACCTCAGGCCAATGTAGTTTTCCTCAAAATATGAGGATAATGAAAAAATGGCAATGTTAATTGGAAATAAATGTGACTGGATAAGATATTCCCACCAAGTAGATATTACAAAGAATGATATCTAGAATAGGACCAAGGGCCGGTGGGAAACAAGATGATAATTTGGACAAACATTTTATGACTTTATATCTCTCTTGGAGATTTTAAGCCAATTTCTAAAAAAAATTGATTTTTAGGATTTTTTTGGATTCTTTAAGTTTTTAGGTGTTTTTGCAATTTTTGAAACAAGGTATTTACATGAATAGTTGGTAAGTAAGATGCAAAAAGGGATATAAAAAAATGTACAAGGGAACCATCTAGTAAATGAAAAAGTAACCTTAGATAGGGGTTCAATTGATTGACTTGTAAAAAGGCATGAATATGGCTTGAAATGTTGGCAAAATGGTGAGATCATGACTTAAGTGCTCACACAACAGTGAGAGTGTGGCTTAAAAATTTGGAAAAATGATGAGAATGTGGCTTAAAATGCTTGTAAAATGATGAGAACATGACATAGGAGTGAATGATCTAACCTCATAAACTGTGTGCTACCTACATAGTCTAAATGGACCTTGGGTTATTGTAGTTTGACTAGAATGGGAGATAATAATTAATAAAGGACTAGTGGATAATGTTGGATGACAATGAGGGAAATGACTAGGAGTTTCCAAGGACCCTGTCACGTGAGAACCAAATGTGTCCATTCGTTAAAGTGTTGTGTAAGTAATATGCCAAAATGTTTCCCAAATAAGTCTTAATATACCTTCTACTTCTCTAATAAGGTCAAGATAGGAAGACTAATGATCACAATAAAATGGGTTGGGCCAAATAGGATTGAATGGCTAAAATGGATGGAATGGAATGGTTTTCAATAGAGATGAGGTTGCCTTCAAGTGTCAAGGTACTTGCAAATAATAAATTATTTAATCATGATGCTAGAAACTTGGTTTTCATCATGGTACTTATTCAAGGTGCCACATGCATGGTTTTCACGATTGGACAAATTATTTATCTTTCTCTTTTGATTGTTTTGTATTTTTTAATTGATTTTTTGTAATGTTTTTTATTTTTAGCATCTCAACTAAATGGAGGATTACAAGATGCATAATGTAGACCCTTTATTGTCTAACCAATACCTGCTCAAAATAGTAACTATGTCTAAATCCTATTGCTGATGTCGACTATATTGTTATTGTTGTGTTCTTCATTGGTTTTTTATTCTAATTCCTCCAAATCCCTAAACATATGTCTTTGTAGCCTGTAGAATAAAGAGCCATCAGGAAGGGTAAAGAAGGGTAGGCATGTGATAAATGATCAGATTGGATAATGTAATATAATCCTTGTATGGATAATAGGGTAATAATGGAATGTATAATGGTTGGGGGACAAATGAATATTGGGATTTTTGGTCACACACATTATTGTTAAATCCATATTTGACATGATTTTAGTTGTGGCAGGGTCGATATTGACTTCAATAATGTCTTCATCAAGCAATAAGGAATTAATTGGCACCTCAAAGAGGCTTTCACCAACAAAATCTTCTTGATTATTCTAATTTGGATTTTCTAATAGTGCCTTGAATGAGGTTTCACTAAGGGATGTTGATAATTCATTTTGATTGTCCCTTATCACTTTAAGTAAAATTTCACTGAAGGATTCAAATTTTTTATTATGATTATCATCTAAAACCTCAAACAAGGTTTCACAAGAAGATGTTGAGTTTAGATTTTGATTCTCCCCTAATGCCTCAAATAAAGTTTCACTATGATATTGTTTTTCTACCTGAATGTTATCTTAGATCCCCAAAGATTTTGCCATGGAAAAAGTTCAATAGTGTATGATTCTATCAGTCTCAATCGATGTTTTTGGGTAGTAGAATGTCAATAGACTGGCTAGGCTAGTTAATGTGAAAGGCATGTATAACGTTAATGGAAGGGTAAAATGCAACACAATCCTCATAAAATTTGTTAGGAGAATGTGTATCAATGTTGAAGGAAGCTTTCTCAAAAATCATGGAAGGATCACAAATGTTTTTAATCAGATCTACCAGAAGTGTGTAGTCAGTGTCGTGACATCTACTAAGGTATGTTGATTTTATGATAGATTCTGACTCAAGTGGATCTGAATTTGATGTTTGAGACTAATGTTGATTTTGCTTATGATACTAAATCTGATATTGATTCCAAAATGGAACTAAATTCTGATGTTGACATAGCCTTAGAGAGAGTTTGTTGAATTGCATTGTCCACAAGTACCTTGTTCACTTTTCATTTAAAATGAAGGATTTGGAATGAAAGAATTTTATAAAATGGGGAATGCTTGGTAACAGGAGAATAATGGGTTATTTCTCAATAATAATGGGCTCTTCAAATATGGGCTCATTGAAGATGGGTCATGTGTCATATAAAGGTGTTTCATTAAATACAAGTGGATCATCAATGGTTTGGATTTAGTCAAAGATGGGTGATTTGAAAAAAAAGTTGATAATGGTTTGACTATCTTGATTTTGATTTGGAAGTGGATGTATTTGATCATGTTTAGGAAGGAGATCAGGACATATCCCTATCGAATAACTATCAGACTTGAACATGCTTAGATTATCAATAGATAATGGCCCTTGGAGGGTCAATGGCATAATAGGTTTGGACTATTGGATTTTTTGTGGTTGTAAGACCATATTGGCTTGCAAACTACTGGATGAAATTTTAAAAGTAGATACAAAGTGAGATAGGTTTTAGATAAGTTGTAAAATTTGATCTATCACATTTTGACATATGAATGGCCATGACTCAAATTAACCTTGAACTAATGCCCTTAAGTAAGGATACATGCAAGGGGAAAGGATTGGAAGAAATTGGCCCCAAAGAGGGCAACTTTGGTCTTAATTAGAATGGGCCCAAAGAGGGTTTATTGGCTTAATGTAATTATTTTATCTTGGCTTGGCCCTAAACATGGTGTAATAGATTAGATTGGAGTTACCCCGAACTAGTTGGATTGGCTTAGATTGGGATTGCCCCAAATAGGGTGAAACTGGCTTAGATTGGAATTGCCTAAAATAGGGTAGAATATACTAGATTGAAATTACCCTAAACAAGGTAGATTGGCTTATATTTGAATTGACCCAAACAAGGCAGAATTGGCTTGATTGAAATTTCCCCAAATAGGGTAGATTGGAATTAGATTGAATGGGCCAAGGAGGGTGGTATTCATCTTAATGTAATTGGCTTGGCTTGGCCCCAAATAGGGTGAAATAGACTATATGAGAAGGCTCTAAATAAGGAACAATTGACTTAGATTAGAATTTCCCTAAATAGGGTGAATTGGACTTAGATTGAATGGGCTTAAAGAGGGTGGTCTTGGTCTTAATGTAATTGGCTTAGCTTAGATTATCCCCAAATAGGGTAGAATAGACTAGATGTGATTCAAATGAAAGAAATGATGGATGACATGACTTAATCATTCCCAATGGATGAATGCAAGAGATTAAATATAAAAAAGTGGTTTGAATTGGCATGTGGTATATTCAGGGTACTTGGATTTTGGTCAAAATAGCCTTGGTTTAGAATTGAAATTAGAATGTGTTCAAGACAAACCTAATAATATTGGAATGTGGTTCAAGACGAGCCTAATTTGGCTTGGAATGGATTGGTACATGTTTCAAGACAAACCTAATTTGGCTTGGAATGGCATGGGACATGGTTCAAGATGAACTTGATTTGGCTTGGAATGGCTTGGTACATGGTTTAAGATGAAACTGATTTGGATTTTGAAATTGTAGTTGACCTTGGTAGACATGTCAAAGTGGAATAGTTCACTTGAAGTTTGTCAATGCAAGTATCCAAATAAGAAATGTGTGTGCATCAAAGTTGTTTCTAAAAGGGTGCACAAATCTTTGTATATCAAAAGTTTTCAAGCATGTGTGTCTCACAAAGGATGCACGTGTTTGATGTTTAAATCTTTAAAGTGTTTGAGTTTGGATCTGTTAGTGTAGGTATTTATTTTCCCAAATTTATTTATTTGAGAATATTATATTTTATCACATAGAGTTTTTCTACATTTGGGGGATATATTTACTTAGATGGAACAAGTGTGTCAAATATGTCATAGATTTGATAGAAAGACTAGGATGTAATTCTCTTGATCGACTATTCTGGGTATGGGAATTACTCTTCTATTTCAGGCACTTGTGACCACCTTTTATAGAGGAGTTACATTTTTATTCCATGGGTGCTTTGACCATCATTTGAGGAGGAGTTACTTGCTCTCCTATATGTATGCTCTACTTGAGCTTGATTCTCTTAATGAATGATCAGTTTTCTTTATTTTGCTTTATCTCTTACAATATTCTTATTTTATGTGATTTATTCTTGCTTTAACAACATAGTGGTGTGCACAAGCTTCATCTCATGTGAACCTTCAAACTTGCATTCGCGTTATTTGAACCTAACAACATTTTTGATATGGTATTAGATCCTACATGTGGTAAACGTTAGTCTAGTTTTATTTGTTGTTAATATTTCATTTGAAATCATAAGTTCTTTGTTAGATTGTTCAGACTATGTGTGTTATTTTCTCTTATGGTTTCATAGATGGGTTCTATTAAATCTATTTGAAGGTCACACTCAAAGGTTACATGCTTACTAGATAGTCATCTACATCGAGCTTGTTTTATGGTTCTATTTTTGGCTCCATTTTCTTGAATATTTGAAAGAAAGATATTGATTTTCCCTTGTTCATGACTAATTTTTCATATGATTGTTCCTTTGAAAATTTCTCTCCAAATATATATAATCGTGCCAATTTTTTTTTTTTTTTGATGCACCTTCGTTTTAACTTTCTGATTTAATTTAAATTTTTGAATGCCATTAAGAAATACAAAAGTTATCACATTTTTAGTAACTGCTACTAAAAAAAAACCAAATCTTATAGTTTGGAGATTGTTGCTAAAAAAAATTATTATTATTTAAATAAAAATAATGTATTATGGGAGGATTGAATAAGACTTGTAATTTTCTTGAGGAGTTCTGACATTTAATTTTGGTTCTGTTGATTGGCTGGAAGGTTATATTCACTCCCTTTCCACTCGTGCATTTAAAATTTTAATGTAAATTATTTAATATTAATAATGGGAATTGTTTTTTGCTATAAATTTTGATCAACGGCTCAGAAATGAATGTCATCTTTTTAAAAAGTACATGTTTTTCATCCTATTTCCATTGGTCCAATTTATTTTATAAACACACTAAAGTTATAAAGTGCCATACTTTGGGGTTTCCCTTTTGGGCCCACTTTTTGCACTTGCCTTCTTTGGTCACATTATCGACAAATCCCAACGTCCTCACCTTATTTGAAAAAAAATCATATTTTTCACACTAATTGCTCTAGACACACTATTAACTAAGTTCGACAAATTTTGAGTGTGCATTTGCAACATTTGGTGGGGGGGCATACTATTTTATTGTGTCTCTTTTTCTATTATATTGTGCACTTTCATTTCTATAACAACTACAACTTATACTGCTACTACAACTCAACTCAACATTAAAATGGATTCAATTCTAATCAACTCACTAACTCCCTTTCACTATCATGAATGGAAAATCAAGATGACAATCATTCCAAGAAGTAAAGGCTTATATAGGATAACCATGGGTGATAAAACTAAACCTGGCATAAATGCATAAAAATCTAAGTGGTATAACTATATTGATGAAGCCTATGGCCAATTGCATCTTTCTATAACACTTGATCTCCTATTTCACTTAGATCCTACCAAAACACTCAATATTGTATGGACCATTATGGGAAAGCTATTTGGGGAGTAAGATGTGATGAGGGGTCACAAACTTGAGAATGAACTCATTAGCCTAAGTCCTAGTAACTTTGACACACTTTAGGATTTCTTCACTAAGTTCAAGTTCTTGAGATTGTAGTTACAAAAATGTGGGATAAATAAAGAAGATGACCAACTTATTCTTTCTATACTCTCTAAAGTAGGTCTTGACTATTCCATCTTTGTCTCTACTTTCCATGCCATTAAAAGTGATTTGGGCACTACATGAAAATACCCTCTTTAAATACTTTCATTACTGACCTAACAAGAGAGCAAGATAAGTTAATCCAAATGGGCACATTGAAGTTTATAAAACCTCAAACCTTAATTGCTGGGAATGGGAAATTAAAGACTTCAAACAAATAGATTAAGAAGAAGAATAAGGATCAAGAGAAGAAGAAGGAATCAATATCTACCAAAACCAACACTAAAGTCTCCTCTTCCAATGATAAACCTAAGAAAGAAAATGTTAAGCATGCCTATTGTATAAATAATGGGCATGGTGAAAACAAGTGCATGAAGAAGCAAATAGATCACCTAAATCATCTTCTAGAGAAGAATAACATAGGTGTTATTGAGTCTGTTAAACAAAATTCATCAACCCAAGATTCTATTAAGCCAAAGGGCAAGGGGAAAAGGAAAGAAAGGGCAAGGCTCTTATCATAGTTACAGCTTCAACATCTTTATGGGTTATTGACACGGGTGCTTCTCACCACATGGGCTCTTCACTAGTTGAGTTTTCTTCCTTAGAGCCTTGTAGCACATCTTCTATTGGTTTGGGTGATGATAATTTTATACCAATTTCAAGGAGAGGGTCTATTTAAATGGGAGGAATATTCGATAGTGTTTTAAGTGTCTATTCTCTTTCAACCAATCTCCTATTAGTGTATCAAATCACTCATATTAACAAAGGCATGAGGGTTGAGTTTTTACCAGATTTAGTTATCATCAAGGAGTTGTATAATGGTTATATAATGGCAGTGGGTAGGGCATCTCACCAAGGTAGGTTATACACCTCACATTTTACACCTTATTCTTATCCAACTATATTGATGACTCATTTAGATGAAGTTGGCAAATCATGGCATGAGCGGTTTGGCCACCTTAACCACCACTATCTTGAATAACTTAATAAAAATGACATGGTCATAGGCTTTCCTTGAGTCTAATTATCTAAGGGACTTTTTTTAGGGTTGCTCTCTTGGAAGTCATCCCAAAGCAAAATTGTCAAAGGCAAAACTTGGAAGGCTTCACAAGCATTGGAGTTAGTACACAATGATATATCTGGGCATTTGCCAATATGTCTTTTATAATGGCTTAGTGCATTCTCACTTTGATTGATGATTTCTAAAGATATACATGGGTCTACTTTCTTAAGCAAAAGTTTGAAGTGTTTGAATATTTTCAAGACTTCAAGGCACTTATTGAGAAAATATGAGAAATCCATCAAGATTATTCAAACTAACAATGGAGGTGAATATGTTAGCAATGGATTTGAGTAGTTTTACACCACATAGGGGATTGATTTGTAGTGGAAAGTTACTTATATTCCTTCATAAAATGGAGTTGAAGAATGCAAGAATAGATCCTTGAAAGATATGGCTAGTTATATGATTCACTAAGTCTTTGGCACCTCAGTATTGTGTTGAATCCATTAATTGTGCTTGTTATATTCAAAACAGGGTTCCTCACAAAGTTTTGAAAGGAATAACACCCTTTAAAACTTGGCATGAAAGGAAACCTAAAGTTGAGAACTTTAGGGTTTTTAGATTTCTAACTATGACACATATACTGAAGAAGATACACAAAGCTATGGAACCTCAATCCAAACCTTGCATCTTTGTAGGTTATCTAGATGATGTCAAAGGGTACCACCTTCTACATCTAACCACACATGAGTTGGTCATAGAGAGAGGTGTTCACTTTTAGGAGAGTCCCAAAGACTCAACACTTTACACTTCTTCTCTTTCATTAGATTCACTTAGACTTAATGATTCTTCTTCTAACTCAAATCATCTAGAGTAGGTTCTTGAGCTACGTTCTTCTTCTTCTTTTTCTAGTTTTGGAAATAAGGGAAGTGATGGGGTGTCTTCTACATCCACCTCTAGTCATGATTCAGAGGATGAGGAGTCAACACTTGACTCACCCACATTCAAGCCCTTTTGGTCTAGGCAGACAATTCAAAGTGCAGACACTTAAGCATGGGATACAACAAATGACAAACATACTCAGGTAGATTATCAGAATGGTCCACATGATTTATTTAATTTAATTTTAGATCTAAAAACATATTGAGAGGCTTCAAGCATACTTGAGTGGGATATTTATATGTAGGAAAAATATTCTTCCTTAATAAAAAGTAACCCCTGGGATTTGGATTTACTTCTTAAGGGAAGGAAGATGGTTCAATGTAGGTGGATATATTGGACCAAGTTTATAGCAGATGGGTCAGTTGACAAGTACAAGGCATGATTAGTCACCAAGGGTTTTTCATAGGTAGCCAACATTGACTACTCTGAGAACTTTACACCTATTATAAAGATGACTTCGATTTGACTCATAATAGTTATAACCACAACACATGGTTGGGATGTGCACTAGATGGATGTGAAGAGTGATTTTATTTAGAGAGACATTGAGGAGAAGATCTACATGGAATAACCACTTGGGTTTGTTTAGGATTCATCCTTAGTTTAAAAACTTAGGAAATACATCTATGACCTCAAACATTCCCCTCAAGATTGATACGCCAATATGGATTCCTTTTTATTTTAAGTTTTACCAAGTGTCATTTACACCCCAACATATACTTCTCATGGTAGGATGATTCTTTACTGATACTAGTCCTTTATGTTGATGATGTTTTAATCACTGGGAGTTCCTCATCATCTATTGTTATAATGAAAACATCTTTATAGGATAGTTTTGACATGATTGACTTGAGTCTTCTACATTACTTCCTCGGCATAGAGATTTCATAGTCTGATTCAGGGATTTCACTTGCATATCCCAAGTATGCTATTGATATTTTGGATTAATTTCATGTGGATGATTTTAATCCATATCTAACTCCCTTTCTATCAGGAGTCAAGCTTGAGACTGACTATTCTACACCTTTTTTCAATGCCACTCAATTTCAAGAGTTTGTTGGCAACCTCATTTATTTGACTCATACCAAGCTTGATATTTCGTATGTAGTAGGCATTGTTTCACGATTCATGTAGGAACCCCATGAGCTACACTGGAAAGTAACCAAATAGATACTCTACTACATTCAGGGCTCTTATAGATTTTGGATTCAGTATAAATTCAACACAGAGGTTGACTTGGTTGGTTTTTCAAATTTAGATTTGGGCAGGTGATAGTCAGAATCATGTTGTCCCCAAAAAATGTCACTCATTTTTGGGACAACCTATGAACTATTTTGGTTCAACAGACCAAAATCCTCTCTCCCCTTTTCAAAATTTTTTCTGAGCATTCAAGTTCTTCATTTTTCAAAGCTTTTCCAAAAATCTACAGACTCTGCAGGCTTAAATCTACGGACTCTGCAGATATGTTTCTACAGACTCAACATGCTTGAAATTAGTAGTTTTAGTAGGTTCAATGTCTTTAATATGTAAATTCCTTCAGAAGAGCAAGTTTCCAACACTTAGGCGATTTCAAGGTTGGTTCAATGACTTGGTTCAATAAAAAATGTCCATCGGCAAGCATCTAAGCAAGGATTGAACCATTGAACCGTTGAACCTTAAACCATTTTGGTTCAATGGGTTCAATGGGTTCAAAGGTTAAACATCATCAGCAAGAGTTAAGTGCTTTGTCAAGGTTCAAAGTTCAACAATTTCAAGGTTCCATGGCTGCAAAGACTTAACAAAAAATAAAGGCTTGAACCGTTGAACCTTGAACCATTTTGGTTCATCAGTTCAATGGGTTCAATGACTAAATGGTTCAATGCATTTAGTTCAAAAGATCAAAAGGACTTGGCCAAATAAAGATATTGAACCAATTGAACCATTGAACTGTTGAACCAAGGTTGGTTCAACAAGTTGGTTCAATCGATAGGTTCAAGGGGCTGCCTCAAAGCCAAAGGAACAAATGCCCTTGCGGAGGGCAGTGAACTAGAGGCAAGTGCCCTTGCAGAGGGTAGGGAACATTGGTTCAAGGGTCAAAGAGAAGACAGAAAAAGATATAATTCCTTCAGATTTGTTCAAAGGCTGACAGGGAACATTTCCTTTGGACTTTTTGTCTGAAGGAAATTATTAAGTAAAAAAATTGTTAGAATTTTTTCGAAAGTATTTTCATGGGAAAATGACTTAAGGCAAAGCCCGAAAGAATTCCTTTAGACTTTTGTCTGAAGGAAATAAGCCCGACCAAAGGAATACCTAAAAGGAAAAAGCCCGAGAGCGGAGCGCTCCAAGTGTCATCATCTGTGTGATTGTTAGATTATGTGGAACATGCCACGTGTCCCTTGAAAAGCTCGATAGAAGCTGCCAAGTGTTAACATCCACATTCTCTCCCTTTCATTTTGTAAAGATTGTGGTGGGTCCTGGGTGAGTTGTTAAAGTAAGCGGATGTTGCCACGTGTCCTCGCTTGTTTCACAGTGGAACATGCCATGTGTCACTTGTTGAGATCAGTGGAAAGCGACTAAAGCAAGTGGGAAAGACATGAAGGAATTGCTAAGGATGATGACGTACTCAAATGCATTTAAAGGCAAAAACACCAAAGGGAAGAATCACTGATGGAAGAGCATAAAGAGCCAGCAAGGTTGAGGATATAGCTTTGAGAGCTCAAATGCCAGGAAAAGACAAGACCAAAAAGGGGAAAAGAAAGCCCGAGGGCTCAAATCATAGCAGAAAGAGGGAAAGGCCAAAATATCTTCAAGGGAGTTATTTCCAAAAAGTAAAATAGTGGATCAATTGGATTTTTGAAGCACACAAAATCAAGGATGCAGCTTATTTTTCTTCTAGGAAGTAATGGCAAATTGGATAGTTGCGTAGATGTCAAGAAAAAGACCAGACAGTCCGTATTAAAAAAGAGACATATTAGAGGGATGGACACACCATAGTTATGGCAATGCACTATTTCCAGCATGGTCCCTCCAGAAAAGATTGAAGGCACATTGAAGGCATTCAATTCGGCATGGACCTTTTTCATGAAAACAAGCGCCCAAGTCTTTCTTGGAGCACTATATATTGTAAACTCTTTTATTGATACAAGGGAGATCTTCCCGTTACTAGAAGCAAAACTCTACCCAAATTGAAAGGCATTACTTTGACTTTGAGCTCAGATTGTTCATCATATTTCGTTGTTTGAATAAGAAAGCATGTTACTTTTAGACTTTGTGCTGTTATAGCTTGTATCATTCTAGGATATTGTTCTTATGTCTATTTCCTAAATGTATTCTTGTTTATGCAATTTAACAAGCATAGCTAGTGGAAGTGACAAGGCAGGTGTCTTGAAGCTAGTTACTTTCAGACTTTATGCTGTCTGCAATTGCCTTTAGTGTGTTTGTCTTTTTTGTTTCTATGTAAAGGACCTTAGGACGACTTTGTGCCCTCATTGTTATTCGTATCTCACTCTTGGGCAGTTGAGGTGGAGACTTTGTGCTACATTTCAGGCTACTAGTTACTCTGCACCTTTGGTTACTAGTTACTTGTCACTACCAGAAAGATTCCTATTGTTTGCAAGAACAAGCACTTCTGAAAGAAGAGGAGTGCCTTCTATCATTTCACCAAGATTTCTAATATCCAGGAAGGGATCTAACTCTTGGCTGAATGTTACTTCTGAAAGAAGAGAAGTACCTTCACCAATCACCCAAGATTTCTCCTTTGATCTGTGAGCATCATCTCTAAAAAAGGAGAGATAGTGGTTTATCCTACCCTCGAGTGTTATTTTCAGCTTATATTTATAGTATATAGCTCTTTCATATTCATAGGCAACCTCCCCTTGATGAGAGGAGAGATTTGTCCCCTGTTGATGTAGTAAACCTACACATCTGGCTGACCAATCTCCCTATGCTGTGGTTGAAGAGACCTATTTTGCTCACTAATTAGTTGGTTGACAAAATATTCACCCAACAGTTTTTGGTGACTTCACTGGGGACACAGTAATTTTGTGCAATTTGGAACCTCAAGTTTTAGATTAAAACATCACCTGTGTCTTACCCATTTCATTATAACCTTATCCATGTATTCTATTGTGGAAGGATGAACTGCTCCAGTGCTTTCCCATTATTATTTTTTCCCCCTAGCCTCACGCAACAATTTTTGGTGACTCCACTAGGGATGAACATGCAATCTGAAGCCTCAAGTTTTAGATTGAAGCAGTCCCTACCCTTATCCATTATAGACTCTAGCAACTCCATTCCGTGTCTTACCCATTATCATTATAGCCTTACCATCTTCCTCCATCTCCATTATATTATTTGGTCTACAAAACTAGAGCCACTGGGGAAGAGCACGCAGTTTAAAGTCTCAAGCTTCAAGCTAAAGCAGATCCTACTCTTTTCCATTTTTGTTCTACAATTTGGTAGCTCCATGCTATACAAGAAGCCAAAAATCTCAAGGTGTTGTTGACCCTATTTTTGAGTTGGTGTAGTAGAGCAATTTTGATTTGTTCCCTCCACAACCTCACCTTCAACAAACTAGGAGTCTTCCTCCTACCCATACCAGGTCACCAATACAAGGCAAAGCTTCTTTTTATGCTGTTAGCAGAGCTTTGCCTATCCATATGCCACCCAGATTTGTTATCCTTCTTTTTCATAATCAAATTATGGCTCAAGGCCCCTAGGGTAACTCTTTTGGTCCACTAAATTTGACCCCACCTCTACATGAGCTTCCACGCAGTTCAAGGAAGAATTTTCTGAAATTTTTTGGTGATGGGAAAGTTCACCCTAATGAACACATTGCAGCCTTCAGCATAGCCTGTGGTGTGATAGGATTGGAATTTGAAGATGTGGCAGTTAGGCTTTTCATGGAAACACTACAAGGTGCTACTGCAGATTAGTTTTACCATCGGTAGGCTAGGTCAGTGACTGACTGGGACACACTTAAAGCTAAATTTGAAGCCAAGTTCAAGCCTATAGAAGATGCACATGCCTTATTGGCCTAGCTCACATGGATGAAGAAGGAACCTCATGAACCTATGAGGGATTTCATTACCAAGTTTGACAAGCTCAAGAACAAAATTCTTGTAATTTCTCAGCCAACACTCGAAAACCTCAAATGCTTCTTCATCAACTCACAGCTACCTGAAGTGAGTTTTTTGCTAAGATGTGCTAGCCACATACACCTTGAGGCTACTCAAGACTTGGCTATTGAAGTGGAAGATGACCGTATCTTGGTAAGAAAGATAATGAGAGATCCAAACAGATGTAAATTCTCTTCATCTTCTGAGTATCCATCTACAGGCACCACGAATCAAATGGTGCAAAAGTTGGCAAATGAACTGCTAGCCTTGAAAAGATAATTGGCCCAAGGTATGTTTGCTCCTCCTTATCGGTATATGCCAAGAAGGACATTTCAGAACCAACCACATCAAGGCAATGCTGCCAGAAGTCAAGGGAAACCAAATCGTCTTCCTCCCCCATAGAGGAACCTTACCCTTAAAGCACCTCCAACCAACTCAATCTTTGGATATCTAGAAACAGAACATGATTTCTCTTTCCAACCTGAGTTTTAACAAGAAAATGACACTGATCTCTTCACAGAGAATTAAGAAGAATCAGCTGGTGACTCCCACATTGGTTTCCTAAATTACCAAAATGAACCCAAAAGTAAAGGTGAAGTAGTCGACGGATCATATGCTGTGTTCACCCAATCCAAGAACCAGTCAGCCCAACAAGCTGACAAAGAGAAGACAGAAGAGCAACCTCAACTAAAAATTAGAATTGCTAAGCATAAAACCACTCTGCCTTTCTAGCCAAAGGACCCAGTGATTGCTAGAAAGGTAAGTGCCTCAAATATCCCTACACCTTCTACTTCAAATTTGCAGGCCAATCCTCCCCCTCCCAAAAATGAAAAGGATGAACTCCCATCCTCTCTTCCTAGTCCATTTCAGTCATTTAACATATTCGACCATGTCAAGAAAACTAAAATCCAAATGACTGAATTTGAATTTCTACAAGCCAATCTTGAGCAGTTGGGCTGGTAGAGTGTGTGAAGAATAAAGCCATCCCTGCAGGACAAGAGATTAGAAAGGTAACTCATGATCCCCCAAAGAACATGCCCATCCCAAACAACCTTGTCATTACTCCTGCTACCCCTAAGAAAATAGAGCCTTTCTATGTTTCCCTGTTGATAAATGGTCACATGCTGAGCAATTGCATCATTGATTTTAGAGCTTCAAACAATGTCATGCCTACCAAAGTGGCTGAATCCCTTGGCCTCACATTGACCAAGACATTTGGTAGATATTTTTCCATGGAGAACAAACAAGTACCACTGCTAGGGTAAATCAAAGATGCCCAATTTGCATTTGCAACATTCCTGGAAAAGAGAATCAAGATGACTGTCTTGGTGGCTGATGTCATAGCATCCTATGGCATTCTGCTTGGATGAAATTTATACAAGGATGTGGGAGGAGAACTAAGCATGGACCTATCTGAGCCAAGGATCCCTATCAAAGGCATAATAAAGAGATTACTCCCTAAAAAGGAGGCAAGATACGTGGTCACCCAAACCTCGGCCCCTACAGCTCAAATTTTGTTTGAGTCTTCAGGAAAGGGTAATTACTTCTTGACCACAGAGGGTGTTCATGTTTCTGTAGATGAAAGTCCTGTAGGTGGTAATCTGAAAATTGATTCAAACAAGACATTAGAAGAATTGGCAAGGTGCAGTATAGATAAAAAAGCATCTTCCACTTCTAATAAAGAAAAATCTGATAGAAGATCAATTTTTAATGATGTTTGGATCCTGGAATCTGATGGCAGCAATTCTTCTACCAATGCTAGAGTTGGGACTATGTTGATATCTCCTCAAGGAGATATTTTTCCTTCATGTAGGTTGTAGTTTAGCAACACCAACAACACAATTGAATGTGAATCTCTGTTGCTCAGATTGAAGGTTGCTCAAGACCAAGATGTCAAACTCCTTCCCACCAAAGGAGATGCTAAGTTGATGGTTTGTCAAGAGTTTGATGCTGACAATCAAAACATGTGCTAGACTGAATCAACAGAACAACAAGCTATGGTAGTGGACCATACTGTTGTACTCTAAAGTCAACAAAATGAACTCTTCACCAAGAGAGCAAGGAGTTATAGTTTTTAGATTGAAGACCATGCCTTGCCATGGGGTAAGAAGAGAGAACCAAAAGGAGTGCACATAAAATGTGATTCCTGGTGGAAAGTTCTATGCACCCATCATCGATTCTAGGGACAAAATGGTTTCTTACTAGTTTATTAGGACATAATGCCATTTTCATTGTCTCATAATGGGCAGTATCTGAATCACTTCAATTTTTGAAGTATCAGATAAGTTCACCTGTACATACATATGTATTTGTATAGTCTTTGTTTCTGCTTTGTGTCATCCGTTTTCATATTTTGGAACCTTTATTTTTGTGTAGCATGACTCCATAGCCCAATGGCATACTTTAAGGCACTGGAGATTTTGGTTTCTACTCCCCTCAGCTGTTTTAAGTTTTCAACTGAAGGAAGTTCCCCAATTGGAGCCAACTGTTGTCCCCAAAAAATGTCACTCATTTTTGGGATAACCTATGAGCTATTTTGGTTCAACAGACCAAAATCCTCTCTCCCCTTTTAAAAAATTATTTTGAGCATTCAAGTTCTTCATTTTACAAAGCTTTTCCAAAAATCTACGGACTCTGCAGGCTTAAATCTATGGACTCTGTAGGCTTAAATCTACGGACTTTGCAGATATGTTTCTACGGACTCAACATGCTTGAAATTAGTAGTTTCAATAGGTTCAATGGCTTTAATAGGTAAATTCTTTCAGAAGAGCAAGTTTCCAACACTTAGGCGATTTCAAGATTGGTTCAATGACTTGGTTCAATAAAAAATGTCCATCGGCAAGCATCTAAGCAAGGATTGAACCATTGAACCATTGAACCATTGAACCTTGAGCCATTTTGGTTCAATGAGCTCAATGGGTTCAAAGGTTCAACATCATCAGCAAGAGTTAAGCACTTTTTCAAGGTTCAAAGTTCAACCATTTCAAGGTTTCACGACTGCGAACACTTAACGAAAAACAAAGGCTTAAACTGTTGAACTATTGAACCTTGAACCATTTTGGTTCATTAGTTCAACAGGTTCAGCAACCAAATAGTTCAATGTGTTTGGTTCAAAAGATCAAAAGGGCTTGGCCAAATAAAGAGATTGAACTGATTGAACCATTGAACCAAGGTTGGTTCAACAAGTTAGTTCAATCAGTAAGTTCAAGGGGCTGCCCCAAAGCCAAAGGAACAAATGCCCTTGCAGAGGGTAGTGAAATAGAGGCAAGTGCCCTTGTGGAGGGTAGGAAACATTGGTTCAAGGGTCAAAGAGAAGATAGAAAAAGATAGAATTCCTTCAGATTTGTTTAAAGGCTGACATGGAACATTTCCTTTAAACTTTTTGTTCGAAGGAAATTATTAAGTGAAAAAGCCGTTAGAATTCTTTCAAAAATATTTTCCATGGAAAAATGACTTAAGGCAAATCCCGAAGGAATTCCTTCAGACTTTTTTTTGAAGGAAATAATCCCAACCAAAGGAATGCTTGAAAGGAAAAAGCCTGAGATCGAAGCGCTCCAAGTGTCATCATCTATGTGATTGCTAGATTACGTGAAACATGCCACGTGTCCCTTGAAAAGCTCGATAGAAGCCACCAAGTGTTAACATCCATGGTCTCTCCCTTTTGTTTTGTAAAGACTGTGGTGGGTCTCGGGTGAGTTGTTAAAGTAAGCGGATGTTGCCACATGTCCTCGCCTGTTTCATAATGGAACACGCCACATGTCACTTGTTGAGATCAGTGGAAAGTGGCCAAAGCAAGCGAAAAAGACATGAAAGAATTGCTAAGGAGGATGACTTACTCGAATGCATTTAAAAGCCAAAATGCTAATGGAAAGAACCACTGATGGAAGAGCATAAAGAGCCAGCACGGCTGAGGATATAGCCTTGAGAGCTCAAATGCCAAGAAAAGACAAAACCAGAAAGGGGAAAAGATAGCCCAAGGGCTCAAATCATAGTAGAAAGAGGGAAAGGCCAAAATATCTTCAAGGGAGTTATTTCCAGTAGGTGAAATAGTGGCTCAATTAGATTTTTGAAGCACACCAAATCAAAGACACGACCTATTTTTCTTCAGGAAGTAATGGCAAATTGGATAGCTACGCAAACGTTAGGAAAAGGACTAGACAGTCCATACTAAAGAAGAGACATATTAGAGGGATGGACACACCATAGTTATGGCAATGCACTATTTCTAGCATGGTCCCTCTAGACAAAACTGAAGGCGCATTGAAGGCATTCAATTTAGCATGGACCTTTTTCATGAAAACAAGCACCCAAGTCTTTTTTGGAGCGCTATATATTGTAAACTCTTTTATTGATACAAGGGAGATCTTCCCGTTGCTAGAAGCAAAACTCTACCCAAATTGAAAGGCATTACTGAGACTTTGAGCTCAGATTGTTCATCATATTTCTTTGTTTGAATTAGAAAGCAAGTTACTTTCAGGCTTTGTGCTGTTATAACTTGTATCATTCTAGGAGATTGTGCTTATGTCTATTTCCTAAATGTATTCTTGTTTATGCAATTTAACAAGCAGAGCTAGTGGAAGTGATAAGAAAGGTGTCCTGAAGCCAGTTACTTTCAGACTTTGTGCTATCTATAATTGCCTTTAGTGTGTTTGTCTTTTCTATTTCTGTGTAAAGGACCTTGGGATGACTTTGTGCCCCCATTGTTCTTCGTATCTCACTCTTGGGCAGTCGAGGTGGAGACTTTGTGCTACATTTTAGGCTACTGGTTACTTTGCACCTTTGGTTACCAATTACTTATCACTACCAGAAAGATTCCTGTTGTTTGCAAGAACAAGCACTTCTGAAAGAAGAGGAGTGCCTTCTGTCATTTCACCAAGATTTCTACTATCCAAGAAGGGATCTGGCTCTTGGCTGAATGTTACTTCTGAAAGAAGAGAATTACCTTCACCAAATACCCAGGATTTTTCCTTTGATCTGTGAGCATCATCTCTGAAAAAAGAGAGATGGATGGTTTATCCTACTCCTGAGTTTTATTTTCAGCTTATATTTATAGTATATAGCTCTTACATATTCATAGGGAACCTCCCCTTGATGAGAGGAGAGATTTGTCCCTTGTTGATGTAGTAAACCTACACATCTAGCTGACCAATCTCCCTATGCTGTGGTTGAAGAGACCTATTTTTCTCACCAGTTAGCTGGTTGACAAAATATTCACCTAACAAATCGCAAGTCTACTTTAGGTTATAGTTTCTCTTTGGGTTATAGTCCTATCAATTGGTCTAAAAAGAAGCAAATTTTTATTGATATATCATCCATAGAGGTAGAGTATAGAGGATATCTTAACATAGATACTAAGGTTATTTGGCTTAAGAGGATTCTATCTAATTTTGGCCTTTCTATCAGGTATCCCATCATCATCTATTATGATAATTAGAGTATTATACAAATATGTAGGTATCTTGTTTAGCACTAGCAGATGAAACACATTGAGATTCACATACATTTTATCCAAAATCTTATTCATGGTTAGGTCATCGACTTGATATTTTGATAGTCTTTAGAGCATGTTGTAGATATATTTACCAAATCGTTCACTGAGAGTAAGTTCATTCATCTATGAGCTCTTCTTGGGGTACAATCTACATCAACAACAACATCATCTTCAGGGGGGAATTCTAGCCTCTTCTCTTCATCTATTTATCTCTTTAAGGGTGGGGGAGAGTTTTTTCCTATGGGTTTTCTCTTTTTCTTTACTTTGAGAGATTACTTTGTATTGGGTACTTGATCAGGGATAGCTGTCAGGACCCATTTTTATTTCACTCTATCTACCTAAGTTGTGCTCATGGGGAGTGTTAGTGTAGGTATTTATTTTTCTAGTTTTATTTTTGTGGGAATATTATATTTGCTCACATGGAGTTTTCCTACATTTAGGGAATATGCTTCCTTAGGTGGAGGTATTATGTTATGTATGTCATAGGTTGATTGAAAGACTATGGTGTAACTCCCTTGGCCAACTATTTTGGGTATAGGAGTTACTCTTCTATTTTGGGCACCTATTACCAAATTTTATGGAGGAGTTACATTTTTATTCCAGAGGTGCTTTGATGACCATTTGAAGAGATATTTGCTCTCTTTTATGTATGCTCTATTTGAGCTTGATTCTCTTAATGAATGATCAATTTTTTCCACTTTGCTTTATCTTTTGCAATATTCCTATTTTATGTGATTTCTTCTTGCTTCAACAACATAGTGGTGTGTGTAATATTTATCTTATGTGATCCTTCAAACTTGTATTTGTGTTATTCGAACTTGGCAACAGCTTTGATAGGTTCAGTTTGAATGTTTGACTTTAACTGAACTAGGTTTTGACCTTTTAAAAATGATATGTTTGACCTTGTTTAACCCTTGACTTTGGGACAGGAAGTAGAATTATAATTTAGATTTGGTTTGGAATAAAATGGATAACATAATTTCAATGGTTTAAAAATAAATTGGACCTTGATTTTGAAATTGGTTCAAAATTAGAATTTGAATTGGAACTAGGACTAGGTTTGGAATAAAACAAATGGCATAACGACATGGTTTAGACAAGAAGTGTGTGTATTCAGACAAATTTTGACATGACATTTAAAAAGAGTAATATTTTACTTGTAATATGGACACAATAATGCCTCTTTGTGTAGGTAAGTATGGGATATGTTTTAGACTTTGGTTTTGAATACAAACAAGTTTTTGACATAACAATCAAGCATCAACACACTATCATCACAAATTTATTTTAGTAACTAACATGGGTTTGTATCACATCCACCGAACCTTCGATATACTTGATTTTGAGAGAAGTTTAAAGATTAATCTAATTAATTCAATTTAATAAAGGTGGTGTGTACTCCCACCCCCTCTCAAAATTTCATATGTCATAAACAATTTTGGGGGGTTGTTACCTTTGCACCCCTGCATTAGTGAATGTTCCATGATAAAATTGGTTATTATGAAGCAATTTGAAAATGGGTTATTTGTGGGAGGGTCTAGCCCAATCATGACCACTTCATTTGTTGGATTTGAATGAAGTGTTATTAGATTTTTGGATTATTTAAAGTTTTACGTGGCTTTCTAGATGGTCCTTAAAGGGCACAAAATCTATCAAATAAGAAATTTAGGAATCAGGTTGTTCATAAGGGGATACCTCCCTTGTCAAAGAGACCTCAAATTAATCAATGGTGATATTTAATGGCTGAGCATTGGAAGTTAACCTGTTGCTTTCATGAAACCCTTTACAAGGAATTTTGCTAGGCCCCAATGACACCTACCAACAATTTATATCCCTCGTTAGATATATGAGGTTGATATGAACATTAGGGGATGAAATCCTAGTCTTTGAACCATAAAGACATGTGAAAAGGTAATGACACACCAATCATGTATCCGAAAATAAAAAGGAAAGGTATTGCCATTATAATTTGTAGGAATCCCACAAAGGGCAAGCAAAATGCATAATAGGTAAATCTCTCAGAGTAAACCAAGTGGCCACTTTCCCATTTATGGGTCACACTATCAAGGGGAGATCATTCATGTGAAGCAACAACTTTTAAGAAGCAATGCTAAAGCAAAGGCAAGAAAGGAAATGACTTGGAAGTAAAAGTGTTTTTAGAACTCAAATTGAAATATTTATTCATTTTAAGCCCAAATATAAGTGTTTTGAAAATAAATGTGCTTTGTTTTTAGGTCTAAGTCCACTTCTTTGATCAAGGACCCATAAGAAAGTGGTTAGAAGGTTTTAATGTGGTCTTTGATAAGCAAAATATGTGATAAACAAGTTAGAATCCTAAAGTGTTATTTTTGATAAACAACTTGAAAGAAAACATAATAATACCCTTATGTTTTATATTTTGTGAAAAATATATGCAACATGAAGATAAATTAATGGAATATTTTGAAAATTCATGAGAAAACACATGGTTTAAGAAAACATCAAAAATAAAGTCTTTATGATCCCGAACAAACCTCTAAAAGTGGAGTTGTTTTTTATAGGATAATTTCATTGATCCATTAAATGATTTCACTGATCCATTAGACAATTTCCCTATTTTTTTAGATGAGTTTTTTGTTCCAATAGATGATTTCATTATTTACTATAAATTACAAAAAAAAAAAATAGAAATGATTTCACTATTCTCCAGTTCAATTTTGTTGCTCTCTAAGACGATTTTGTTATTTTACAGACATACAAAAAACAAAATAGAAATGATTTCATTGTTCTCCAATGTAAGTTTATTCTTCTATAAGATGATTTCACTATTTTATAGACCTATAAAAACAAAGTAAAATAGAATAAAAATGATTTCACTATTCTCTAGTATGATTTCATTGTTCTCTAAGATGATTTCATATTTTTGTAGACTTACAGGAAAAACAATCAGTCAAATAGAATGATTTTGCTATTCTATGTGATTTAGCTATTATTCTAGATGAATTCATCATTTTCCTATGCCAATGCATTGTGTCATAGACTAAATTCACTAATTTGTAGACCAACTTTATTTTTTCACAATCTGAATTCATTTTTTTGACCTGAGATAGAAATTAACATTTTTTAAAATAAAAAGAGATGAATTAAGCCAATTATTCTTGTAATTAGAAGAACCAAAATGGTTTAAGGAGGGTTATGGGGTACATCATATCCCATTGAGTGTGCCATTATGTAGAATAAGAATCCAAAGAAGGTTATATCATTATTAGTGACATGAAATAAAAAATAACCTTAAGAACATAACATTATAAGCTCATCCACTAGGATTGTGCAAGGTCAAACAAGAGGTGAATTAAGTGGAAATTAAACAAACACGTTATACCTTCTTTGGAGACTCATTTAATTTTCAGTCTGAATAGGTATGTGCTTAGATTTTAGACTAGAGATCTTTGGCAATGCCGACTTCACACGTGGGTAGGATTTCCCCTTGTCTACACTTGATTTGGTTTGAAAATTGCATGAGAATTGTGAAGCTCTAATATGATTTTGTCATCATAAGTTTAGTTAAGAGAGCTTCATTAAAATGAAAGGTGGAACCTTATATTTATATCCTTTTGGGATAATTTTCAACCACCAATATCATCTCCAAATAGAGGGTGGAGAATGAACCTTAAATTCATGATTGTACACATGAAGTGTGTAAGAAATTCCATTTAAGACCTTTTGGAGTTTTGAAGGAATTTTGGAAGAAAAGTACAATGATTTGTCCTCTTAGACTGTGTATAGGCCATGTAAAAGAGGAGTGTGAAACATGCTCTGTAAGATGTGTAAGATTGTGTGTAAGTGGCCATGTAAGAATCCACTCGACCCACACTCCACTCCATTGCATTGAATTGCCTTTGTGATGCCATTACAGTGAGGCAATAAAGTAATTTTGGCTTAGGAAATTGAATAATTATAAAAATCCATGTAATTTTTCATTAGAATAAGATTAAATTAATTAAGTAGGATTAATACTTAATTAAAAGAATAGTGGCCTTTTACAATATTGTTTTTCCAATCAAATATTCATTTAATTGTCCTGTAATAACACTTGCAAAGGACTGATTTGATTTAGGATGTTGATGAATTAAATGTTGTGACATGATACATTTCCCTAATCATGGATGTGTCGTCGTGATTTTGGATTAAATCAAGAATTGTGAATAATTGGCTTAATTGAAGATTTCTGACTAGATTTGTGCGTTATTATGGAAAGTCATTCCAATTACAATTTTTAACATAAAAGTGATGAAAATGAAGTGTCTACATTTATTATTATTATTAATTTATTGTTCATATGATTTGTTAGGGTTATACATGGTTATTGAATGGGGTTTGATAGTTATGTTAATGTTTTATGTTGATCTTTATCTATCTTCTAATGACAGGCTGCTCGATGATCTCTCTATGTGCCTCGTGTGAGCATTTTAGCTCCTTGTTTAAGTGACATGGCAATGGAAGAGTGTCTTATTTATTGAAGATCCCTAAGGTAACATATGACTTATTATTGTGTATTAAATGAGAACAACATTTTGGTTCTATTGTCATGACATGTATACTTAGATGATGGAGATCCTATTGGTGAATGGTGGAACACATTATATTGAAATGCATTGAGGCATGGTTTGAAGAAAAATCCTTTAGATTTTGATGCAGGAGCTTCATCCGCCAAGATGTAAATAGTATTGTTTGGAAGTCTCATAGGTCTTATAAAGTTATAATAAACCATGTTTGAGGCATTAAAAACTTGTTTTATGTCATATAGGGTCTTTGGAGAGTTTCCCCTTCAAAAATCTAAATTTGAATTTTCAAATGTCTTTTATGTAATTATATGGAAAATTATAATGGTTTATGAGTCATATGAGTTATCATAGGTTTATTAGGATATGTGAAATGTAGAAGGGGGTCTTACAGTCCTCTTGGAAGTCATAAAAAACAAATGTAACCACTTGATAAGTCTTAAAAAAAGTTAGTTTGCTAAGTTGAGTCCAAGTGGTTGAGAAGAATAATGAACCAAAAATGGATAATTCCAAGCTTGGAAAAGACTCCAACAAACATATTTTATTAAAAAATACACTTGAGGAGGTGTTCAAGATGATTTAAAAGCATAAAAAGGACAAGTTTTCAGAAACAGAGAGAGAGAGAGAGAGAGAGAGAGAGATGAGAGAGAGAGAGAGAGAGAGAGAGAGAGAGAGAGGAGAGAGAGAGAGAGAGAGAGAGAGAGAGAGAGAGAGAGAGATGAGAGAGAGAGAGAGATGAGAGAGAGGAGAGAGAGAGAGAGAGAGAGGATAGCCTATCAAATAGAACAATATTTTGTAGATTCATTTGCTTATAAATAAAGGTGTGTTGTTGATAATTTATTGTATTTGCATAGTTATTGTATGAATAGTAAGTCTATAAAGTGTGATAGTCTATATATAATTATATGTAACTTTTGAAGCATGAATGAATAGAGAAAAAGGTTGTTATGAAATTTTCACATAAATTTTGATTAAGGGAGAAGAAGTCCATGAGAATTTTAAGCTTTGAATTTCATTATCCTTTGTTCATCAGACATGATTATGTTTATTCTAGTATCATAAAATTCATGGAAAGGTAAGAAATAATATCATAAAATTCATTTCATGCATTTTGAGTAGTTTATCTATTATATTTAATCTATTTAAGATGTTGTAAGCTCTTGGGTCCTTTGAGGACTATGTAAACTTTTAGACAAGTCGAGAGTATAAAAATGATCATAGCTTATAAAGTATATAGTCAAATGTCATAAAAATTGGTATGTATATTTTAGTTAATTTTATAAACTTATACCAAGTGACTATAAGTCTTAAGACAATACAAATAAATAGATATAAAGGACTAGGTTTATGACTGTGTAAAATCAGAACTAGGGCACACTAGGGCACACATGGAAAAATTATTATAACTTGAAAAATAACCAACAAAAAATTATGAAATTTTGATATCAAAGGCATATTGGAAATATGAATCTAAATATTCTAGTATTGAATTGATTGTATAAGTATTAAGAGATATATAGTCAAAACATAGTCAGTTAGTCAAGGAGAAATAAATGCAAAAGTTCAGGTCGAGAATAAGAAAATGCTTGTATTTTGTAGAGTGTGAATCCAAATGGTATTAAATTTTATCAATAATGGATCATGAGAAATATATTATAATTTTATTAGAATACATTCCAATATATTTCATGTCAAAATTCATCTTGTGACTCTACTTATAACCGATTGTGCACTGTTGCACCTGTAGGTGTTTACCAAGGAGGTCAAGAAAGAAGACAATTGATTATTTTGTCTTAATGTTTGGGTCTAAACTTATTAGAAAGATTTTTCATAATTTTATGACCAATATGAGACACTTTGGGAATAATATTCAAGTCATTTGTGGAGGAATTTGAGTCTAGACCAATGGAGAAGGCAGGCTAGACCTATTTAGACATAAGGAACAAAATTGTCATTGAAGCCAAATTCTTAAGAAAATAATAAAAGAAATTGGTTTCTAATCTCTAGAGATAAATACAAACATATTTAAGAAGTTACCAAATAACTATGTGATGAGTTTTGGAGAATAATATCTTTATAAGATAATACACACCTATAACTGGTATTGTAGCAAAAGCAAAAGTCTCTTGAACAATTTGGTAGTTTGATTGGGGTTTTGAGTTTGTATAGGATTCATATCATTATTTATAGTCTCATAGAGGGTTTATGAGATGAATTAGTCAAGGAAACAAAGTGATTGAAGGTCTCTTTACATTAAGACCTTAAAGGGTAGATTTAGGCCCATTTAGGCCTGTCAAAGTTAAAATGACTGTTTATAAAATTTAAGGTCAAATTTTTTAATGAGTTAAGAAGTTTGAATTAAGAATATGAGTAGGAACTTCATGGCCTTATTGGAGAAATGAAAATGTGTATTTGATTGTGTTAAGATTAAATAAAAGGGTTGTGTAAGATGGAATTTTGTTTTGAGAATGAATACTATGTTGAAGGGCAGTGAGAGTGTATTTTGTTAAGATACAAAGGTTCATTAAAACTATAGATGTTTCCCTCAAAGGAAATAGTTACCATGAAATTTATTGTTATAGACAAGGTTCTATAGAGGTCTTATCAAAGATATCAAAGTGCATTATTCCTAAGTTCAAGGTACAATTGTAAGATTAAAGAGGTAAGTGGACCATGCACAAGGGCATCATTTTGGTATCAGAGCCTAGGGGATCTTTGGGAAAAGTATAAATTTGTTTGTTGTTGATGTTACATAAAAATATTTATTACATGATACTTGGAAGAAGGTTCAACAAATAAGAGCACTAGAATAACCTGTTGGAGAAAAGGTATGAGTAAGATTTGATGCTTTGCTTGAATTTTTTATTTTGAAGATTTTGTTTTAAGAATAGGTAAGAAGGAAGTCTTGAAGCTCATTGAAGCTTGAAAGAGAGAGATGAAGATCAAATGGAGGCTCAATAAATGGTGATCCAAGCTAAAGTAAACTTGGATTTGTGGTTTGTATTTTTTGAAATTTTGTATAAGAAGTTATTGTAAGCTATTAACTCAAAGTGTGAGGTTAAGTGAAACCATTGAGAAGGACCAACATACTAGGGTGAAAAAGACCTAGATGAGGACCTGAGGAGACCAAAAGACCAAGGTGAAATAGACTTGGTTGAGGATCTTGGTGAAGGAGGCCACTAGACCAAATGAAGAAAGAGATAGAGTTAAGGAAAGAGAGAGACTTCCAAGAAGAGATGAAGATGTTGAAGTAGATTTTGGCAAGTTTACAGCAGAGGTTAGAAGAATCAATAGGGGTATGCATTCAAAAAGATATCCAAGTGGCTAGTAAAACAAATTATGGCAAGGAGAAGAAAGCAAAAAGAGATAATGAGTTTGAAAATATAGATAAGGGTGCTAGCAAGGCAACCCAAGGAAGAGAAAATGGAGATAATTCAGCCTCATTTATTTGAATTTAACAAATTGATTTAGTATGTACTTGAAGATGATGAATTCATATGGAAAAGGATAAGTTTGGCAAAAAACAATAAGTAAAAGGTGAATATGCAAGTTATTTTAGTTTGGATGAAATTATTTTTGCTAAATCTTGTGTTTTTCAATAGTGGAAGATAGAGTTAATGAAGTAAAAAATGTAATAGTGAGTAAAAAATATTAGTGGCTAAACCCATTTGAAGGTTTGAGTTAGGAAGAGTACTTAAGTGATGAAGTGTATGACTGTGTATTTGTCTATGAGATTCCAAATCAGCTAGAAGAGGAAATGAGAGCATTGGAGACTGCTTTGAATGGGAGAAACAATGGAAAATAAATAACAAGCACCTGATTTAGTGATTGAAGACATGAAAAGTGAAGATGAAAAGTTAAGGATGTAAGAGGGAGACTCAAAAGTCTCAATGTTTTATATCTGACTATTGGTTGAGTTGTGCTTGTACATGTATAGTAGTTGAAAAGGAAAAGAATTGAAGCAAAGAAATTTATTGAAGAAGTCTAAATGGATGAAGGGCAAGGATACATCCTCAATTTGGAGGGACATCATGAAGAACAAGTGAAAATTAAGAAAGAAGACTGGAGAAGGATAAAAAATCAAACTAATAATGAACCAGTGCAATACAATTTGAGAAAGAAGAAGAAACACATGAGCAAGAGCTTATGTAAACTTCCCTACCCTGGTTAATTTGATGCAAAAGCATCATCCACAAAGATGTAAATAGTCTTAGAGATCTTATAAAGTGATAATAAACCATGTTTGAGACATTAAGAAGTTTTAGGGTCATATAGGGTCTTTGGAGAGTTTCCCTCCAAAACTCTAAATTTGAATTTTCAAATGGTATTTTATGTAGTTATATGGAAAATTGTAATGGTTTATGAGTTATCATAGGTTTATTGGGATATGTGCAATGTAGCAGGGGATCTTAGAATCCTTTTGGAAGTCATAGTCATTTAGGAAGTCATAAAAAACAAATGTAACCACTTGATAAGTCTTAAAAAAAGTTAGTTTGCTAAGTTAAGTCCAAGTGGTTGAGAAGAATAATGAACCAAAAATGGAAAATTACAAGCTTGGAGAAGACTCCAACAAACAAATTTTTCTTGAAAACTACACTTGAGGAGATGTTCAAGATGATTTACAAGCATAAAAAGGACAAGTTTTCATGATTATAGAGAGAGAAAGAGAGTGGAGAGAGAGAAAAGAGAGTGGACAGCCTGTCAAATAGAACAATAGTCTGTAGAGTCATTTTATTGCAAATAAAGGTGTGTTATTTATAATTTTTTGTATTTGTATAGTTATTGTATGCATAGTAAATCTATAAAGTCGTGATAGTATACAAAGAATTATATGTAACTTTTGAAGCATGAATGAATACAGAAAAAAGTTGTTATGACATTTTTACATAAGTTTTGATTAAGGGAAAAGAAGTCCATGAGAATTTAAGCTTTGAATTTAATTATCCTTTGTTCATTAGACATGCTTATGTTTTAATTTCCCCTTGATTCCATTTGTGATCTTGATAGTTTTTATTGTACGTTGAATAAAAAAAGTCAAAAATTAATGCATTATACAAAATAAAGATTAAGGTAAGTTATATATTTATGGGGGCATGGAGTAGAGATGACTGATGGAAAGGTAAGAAAAAATATCATATAATTAATTTGATGCATTTGGAGTATTTTATCTAGTATATTTAATCTGTTTAAGATGTAAGCTCTTAGGTCCTTTGAGGACTGTGTAAACTGTTAGATAGGCTGAGAGTAGAAAAATGATCATAGCTTGTAAAGTATGCATTCAAATGTCCTAAAAATTGGTATGTACATTATAGGGGATGGTAAAAATTTATCAAAAGTGACTAGATTTCTTAATACAATGCAACTAAAGAGATACAAAGGACCAAGTTTTATGACTATGTAAAATCAGAACTAGGGCATGCATGGAAAAACTATTATAAATTGAGAAATAACCAACAAAAAATTATGAAATTTTGATAGTAAAGGCATCTTGGAAATTTGAATATAATAAGTCTAGTATTGAATTTATTGGATAAGTATTGAGAGAGATATAATAAAAACATTGTCAGCTAGTCAAGGAGTAATAAATGCAAAAGTTCAGGCCGAGAACAGGAAAATGCTTGTATCTTGTAGAGTATGAATCCAAATGGTCTAAAATTTTATCAATAATGGATCATGATAAATATATTATGTTGGGATTATAAGACATTCCAATTGATTTCATGTTAAAATTCATCTTGTGACTCTACTTATAAACGACTGTGTATTGTTGCACCTATAGGTGTTTACCAAGGAGGTCAAGAAAGAAGATAATTGATTGTTTTGTCTTAATGTTTGGGTATAAAATCCATAGGAAGATTTGTCATAATTTTATGACCAATATGAGACACTTTAAGAATAGGTTTCAAGTCATTTGTGGAGGAAAAGGTAGTCTAGGCCTAATTATACCTAAGGAACATAATTGTCATTGAAGTCAAATTCTTAAGAACATAATAAAGGAAACTAGTTTCTAATCTCTAGAGATAGTCTACAAACATATTTATAAGCTACCAAAGAAATTTGTGATGAGTTTAGGAGAATCATATCTATATAAGATAATACAAGCCTATAAGTGGTATTGTAGCAGAAGTAAAAGTCTCTTGAATAATTTGGTAGTTTGATTGGGGTTTTGAGCTTGTATATGATTAATAACATTATTTATAGTCTCATAAAGGGTCTATGAGATGAATGAGTCAAGGAAAGAAAGTGATTGAATGTCTCTTTTCTTTAATTCCTTAAATGGAAGATTTAGGCCCATTTAGGCATGTCAAAGTTAAAATGACTATTTATGAACTTTAAGGTCAGAATTTTTCATGAGTTAAGAAGTTTGATTAAGAATATGAGTAGGACCTTCATGGCCTTATTGGAGAAATGGAAATGTGTATTTGATTGTGTTAAGAGTAAATAAAAGGGTTGTGTAAGATGAAATTTTGTTTTGAGAATGAATACTATGTTGAAGGGCACTGAGAGTGTATTTTGTTAAGATACAAAGGTTCATTGAAACTATAGGTGTTTCCCTCAAAGGAAATAGTTACCAAGAAATTGATTGTTATATACAAGGTTATATATAGGTCTTATCAAAGATATCAAAGTCCATTAATCATAAGTTCAAGGTACAATTGTAAAATTGAAGAGGTAAGTGGACCATACACATGGTCATTAGATTTGCTATAAAAGTGTTAGGAAGAGAAGATGTATTTCCAAAGTAGTGGTTATAAAGTGAGATTTTCAATGATCTGTATGAAGTGTTATCTCTTCGTGGTTGGTCACGTATGTTACAGATCAAAAGCCGAGTCTTAATAAGAGGTACACCTAGATAAAGGATTGAATAGATAAGTTGAATGAGACTATTAAGAATTAAATTTATATGGTATGGACATCCCAATTATACCACCTTGCTATTGTCACCATTCATTATCATCTAATCTATTAATCCAAACTATATCATCAAACCCTAATTATCTCATCATTCTATCACATCCCTAAACCCTAAGTATATCATTACAACCCTAATTTTATCATATTCCATCATATTAATTTATCATGCCATCAACACACCCCTAACCAACATACTCTAAACACCTCCCATCCTGGATCAATTAATCACATTATCCTAATTCTATCATGACCTTACCCAATCCCATAAAAATCAAACACTAGATTAATCAACTAATTAATCACTATTAGCTAGATGATTATTACTAATAATAAAATCCATGGACAATCTAAAATACAAATATAGAAATAAATCAAATCATCAATCTCAAATAAAATCCCCAAAATCCAATGCAATAATGAAATCAATCAAACCCATCCCTCATCAAAGCAAGACCATACCTCTCCAACCTCTCTCATTTAATAGACAACAACCCTCATTAAATGAAGATGCTGAATCAATATTAGCCATCCATTTCAAATAAAATATAACAGTCCATTTACTCCATAAAAAATCTATAAATTGAACCCCTTTCCTTTCGTTTCAACAAGATTCAAGAGCCTATGGAGATCATGTTTGTGGAGTGAATAAGCATCAAAATCCCAAGGAGATCATGTTCATGGAGTGAACAAGCTTCAAGATCCTAAGGAGATCATGTCCATGGAGTCAATGAATCTTGAATATCCTAAGTAAATCATGCCATTGTGAGGAACAATCCATCAACATTATCCAAACATCTCATCATTGATTTAAGAGACATGCTACCAAAATTATCGCATAAATCCACTTGAGCATCCAAAATCATCATCGATAAAGAGAAAATATACATAATAATAATGTATTCATGGTAATTAGAGGTATATTTTGGTTAATTAGAGGTCAATAAAAGGTATTATGCTTAATTTAGATTAGGAATTACATTATTTTGAGTTTCTATAACATATCTCTAATTTTGCATGTGTACATTCTTAGTACGTCTAATGGGACAAAACCCATTATATTTTACTTATATTGATTGATAAGAGGTGTTTTATTAGTTGGTCATACTTAAGAGTCTATTTAGGTCAAATTTGAGTAAACGTTTTTCATTTATAGGGTTCAAATCTTATTTTATGAACATCAATGTTTGTGTTATGTGTCATGACATTTCTATCCTCAATAACAATATCTATGCACTGACTATAGGTGTTTGCATCTACTATCTCAGTTATAACCTATTTTAATGCTTTAAAATTTGTGAAAATGTCATGGCATTTGTGTTTTGAACATTAAGATCTATGTCTTAGTCCCTAGTGTCTATGTTTTGAGCATTGGCATTTGTGTACTAAAGAGTGGCATTTACATTATGAGTATTGACATCTATGTATTGAAGAATGGTGTCTATGTACTGAATAATGACATATCTGTAATGAATAATTATGTTTGTGCCTTTAATGGTGTCTATGTACTAAATAATGGTGTATGCATATGTTGAAGGCCATAACTTTTGACTTGGGAACCTATTTGAGATCTTGTTCACATTAAAATTAAAATCTCAAAAGCATGCAACCATATTTAAAGTTTGTTCATACCTAATCTTTGATTTTCTCAAATTAAGGTTGGATATTTGTTTTTTTTGCATCTTCTTAGCCCTCTTATGTGGTAGAAGATGTATGTCAAAGAATTAGAGCATCTCAAACTACTAACACTTGTCTTGTAGGTTTGTTTGACAAAGAATTAAAACAACCTCTCATATAATCATTCAACCATAATCAAGGAATCAATTTTTGTTTGTTTTTCATTTTTTTCCTTGTTTGACCAAAAACCACATATGTTCTTTCCTTGCATCATAAGGTAACCTGAGAAACTAGAAATAGTCTAGGTCATTTATGTCTCCCGAGAAGGATTGTGTATTCTCTTTCCTCACACCATAAAGAAATATTGGAAATCATAAACGGTTTATGCTTTATTTTCTAGGGCCTAACAACTTAGATTTAATCACCCATTGTGAGACAAAGCCCATGTTGTGGTGGGATATACAAATTATTAGGAGTTTTTGTAGTTATTGGATAAGTAATGACATGTTTTATTGTCACTATGAAGTGAGGTGGTTTCATCGACTAGTACCCAGGACTTCAACAACACCCTTATCTCATGAAATTGGGCTACATATACTGAAATATTTATTGATGATTCCCCTAGTCATTTAGTCAAACCTAGTATAGTATATATTTAGTTGTAAAGTAATAGTGGTGTTAGGAAGAAACCATTCTCGAAGACCATCCACACCATGCCTTTTGAGGTATATCGATTGTGATATCACTTGAATAACATAGTATGTCAGTGCATGAATTATATGTTCCCCTTGTGAATAACTCATCTAATTCCAAATTCAAACCAAACCCAATCTAGACCAATGGCATTCATCATGAGGTTTTAAACCCAACTAAATCAAAACCTAAACAATCATAACCCTTTATCTCAAAATCCATCTTATTATGTTAAAAATGCTAGTTAATTCCAAGCAAATATCCCATCCATTGTTCATAATCTCAATCATGATAATCCCCATGTAAACTATGAATGGAAACCAATTATATCACCTTGATTCCAAAATCAAATCATACTTGACCAATTCTAATATATAAGCCCATAGTTCATGACCCTAGCATCCCATATCCATCCTTTGACACCAAGATGTTCATCACCTAATCAATCCTAAAATAATCAACCCAATCAAATATCTATTACCCATCAGGCCCTTGATCCATACAAACCCTACTTTATCCTATCCTTATCAAACAAATATAATAACATAAAATTTAACACTTCAAGATCCAACCATCAACCATCCCATGCCAGTCCAACTCCTGAACTATGAAAAATACACTTCCCCAACTTTGGAAAAAATGAGACGAGCAACAAGGCCAAAATTACCAATCCCAAAATCACCACAACCCAATCAATAATCACATGATTAAAAATCACCTAATCAATACCCTACCACCCCTGAGCCATAACAACCAAACCTTTGTCAACCTAGTACCAATCAAGCCCCTAAGCCACATAAATTTGATTATGTCTTACCATCACCACTTCGCGGAACATCACCTACTCAAGAATGAAGTAAATCCATGTCTAAGAATCAACAAGTGGGGATATATGAAGATCCCTTTCGAAAGCATGATGAGACTCCTCCATAGAGAAATCAAGGTCAACCCATATTTGATGAACCCCTCCTTGACTAACCCAACTTTGACCAAGCCATCTTTGATGAACCCATCCTTGAGTAACTCATCATTAACCAACCCATATTTGATGAACCTATCCTTGACCAATGACCCATATTTGACCAACCCATATTTTACTAATAACCCATCCTTAACCAACCCATATTTGACTAGCAACCCATCTTTGTCCCATAAGATAATCTCCCTTCACATTTAAAGGGCTCTAATACCAAACCTAAAGTGAAAAAGGTAATTTTAGACAATGAAATGCAAAATGCATTCCATGAAGCTACACTCCTTATCTCTCCTAGAAGCCATGACATGTTTGACATAAATAGGAAAATGAAACTGACATTTTATCAGTTTGGACTAACATCTTTTGTCAAATCATGAATGATAATATCAAAATATGAAACAAATCCTAGTTATACAATGACAACCTAACCTCTTATTTTCAAATCAAAGAGTAATAGTTGAGTGTTGGTTTCAAGTTGTACACCTCTCTAATCTAGCCTTGCACGCTTGAAGAAATTGGTAAACAATGATGAGAAACCTATTAGAATGTCATTGTAACCAGGGAGGGTTGGACATCAAGAATGGACCAAAATGAAAAAATGATCGAGAAGTACCTACAGAGGGGTATGGTCATCTCCTGGTACGTCTAGTTTTACTTGAATCAAGGTGAGAGGATATATAGGGTAGCTTGCTCACATGGAAAGATTCTGCAATTCAATCTTCATGGGGATTATTGGCATAAAGGGACACAAATCTGACTAGAACACAACCAAATTCACTCACTTCACCTGGGAAGGGTTATGACATAGAATGAGCAAATTTTCTACGCCAAATGCAAGCTACTGAAGATAGATTTGAAAGTGATAGAAACCTTGATTTGAAATAATCTTCAACAACATAGGGGCTAAATAAAAGATTACAATGTTGGGTTTTAAAACATAAAAGACATACACCTTAATTTTGCAATATTTATGCATCTTCTAGCAAATAATACTCATAATATGCAAAGTATGTATTATATGCAGAGTGGGATGAGGTAAGACAATTAGATGATTATAAAAAGGAAGGACGGTGTATTGGTGGTCTTCAAAAAACAAGGATTCTTTCAATCATTCAATGACATCACCTGATGTAAAGATGCAAAAAATTTAAATTCAAGCTAATGGAACTACCATGAATGATTTGCCTTTTCCCATTGAATCTATAAACCTAGGGTGCACTGCAAGTTATTCAATAACATATTTCCAAATATAAAGTAGAAAGGGATTTATAACCTAGCTCTAAGCCCAAGATGAAAACCAATAATGATCGAGGAATAAGATGTCCTATAAACAACATTGTTAAAACATATCACTACACTTCATCAACATAAAATAGTAGAGAACCACATGCAGTTTCATTAATTTAAAAGAAAATCCTACATACATCGATGTTTCAAAATGATGCCATGGGGACAAACATGATGGATTTGCTTCATGTTGGATAGGAGAGACATATAGATATGTTCTCAAAGCTTGCTTATGGTTGTACAGGTGTAATCACCTTAATAAGAGAGATAAAACACAGACAATAATGATCCCAAAATGTGGAAGAGCCTAAACTAAGGAAGACATGAACCAATACAATGACCGACACAATGACCAACTAACCTCTCAAATAGAAGACAAGCCTTTTATTTATAGATTTTTTACCCTTATCAATTCTGGAACTATGGATCACAATTTGTAAAATTTGCATAACAAACTTTCCCATTCCATCAAGTTTATTCCAATCAAAAAATGCCCTTAGCCATGCCTAAGATTTTTGTCCATTTGTAAGAAAAATCATTATTGTAACTGCCTCTACAAGGAATGATGAGGACTCACAACTACCCTCTATAAGGAATGATGAAGACTCGCAACTTCTTGGAGATGCTTGTGAATGGTTGCCTACACAACTGGGACCTCATGGACAACTACCTTTTCTTTTTCACATGTCATGAAATAACTTATTCTCATAATGAAGGCTCGAGAATGATCAGATTATGGCATGAAACAAAAAATTATCTATGATCATGATTGGAAATATTTTCTCTAAAATAGCTCATAGACCTTCTTCTATGTTTTGACTCATTGCCTGAATAGGAAAGAGCCATCAAGTTTAACTTTTTAGACCAAAGCTTGCCACATACCGATATTTGACATGACACATCAGATCCAATTAGACATTTGTTGGCCTAAGAGTGACTAAGTTGATTAATCAGCTCCAATTTGAACACTTGTCACTTCCTTGTGTAATCTGAGCCCTTTTGAAAAATCCACCTTGGCTTACATCATTGGATTATTCTTTACTGAGCAAACATGAGCCATAGATCTTGTGTGAGATTCTCAAGTTTTAATTTATGGCACACAACTATGCCACTTATCATTTTTGCATCTACTTATAGGGTCCTTGAATTTTCAACATTGGTTACGCATTGTTAGATCTGGATAGGATGAGCAAATGTGCTCCATTAGATCATGATATGAGGGGTGGAGTGTTATTGGCTATCCATAAGTTTTGTATCAAAATGGTGTCACTTAAGAGATCCATGGGCTCTTTGCATCATACACTATCAGTCTTGTCAGGCTAACATGCTCTTGCCAAGTGGCAATCTTACATTTATTTTATACTTTATTAAAAATTCTTGACTTAATATGCATCATAGATCAAATTGTGTACACTTGAATGTGTACTATCAATCTTCAAGAATGTGCTCGATCTTTAAATCATGCCCCATAAGCTAGACACTTGTCATGCCCGTGCTTGTACTCAGCTCTTTTGACTATTTAGCTTTGATCATACACTATCAAATCATCTTTCTCTACATAAATTCATGATGTTAGATCTACCTCCATTTGAAAACAAAAAACTACTTCACGGGATCTAAAATTGATGTTCGTGTAACCTTCTTAGAACATTTAAATCCCAACAGCTACTTACTGTAGCTTAAAGATGATGTCCATGTGCCTATTAAAAGATGTCCACAAGACCATCAAATTTGAAATTTGAAAATTTCTTTGGGGACTTTGTTCCATGATAATTTGGTCAGTGGGTTCTTTATCTTTGACATTCTTGTTTGCTTCTCAAGCCTTTTGTCTTCAACTTCTCTATCTTTGGATTTTTTTTAGCACAATTGTCTCACAACAATTTTTTTGGGCATTCTGTCAGGACAATTATCTCAGACAAAATGTCTAGGATAATTTCCTTGAAAGATTTTGACTTCACACTTTTCCTGCAAGAATTGAGCTTTATTGGACATTTTAAACGAGCAATATGCCTGAAAGAATTTGGCCTTCAGATTTTGACTTCGTTAGAATAATTATTTTAGACATTTTGTTTGAAATAATTTCCTCATAGAAATTGAACTTGGTACTTTTCCCAAAGAAATGTAATTCTTTCAAACTTTTTACATGGGCAAAATGCTTGAAGGAAATAAGACTTCTGCTCTGCAACAATTTTTCCAAAATTACCCTTTGGGCTTTTGAACATACCCTTTGAAAGTTTTGTCAAGGGCACTTGCCCTACAAAATTTCCCTTCGACCTTTTGGAATGGCCCTTTAGATCTCTTGAAAGTGCCTTTCGAACCTTTTGAAGGTTCCCTTTAGGAAATTTTAAAGGACAAATGCCCAAAAGAATTGATCCTTCAGGGATTTTGTAAAGGCAAAATGACCCTTCTAAAAATGCCCTTCAAGAATTTTGCAAGGGCAAAATACTCAAAATAATTGATCCTTTAGGGATTTTGTAAAGGTAAAATCACCCTTCAATCTTTTTGTGCGGACAAAATGCCTGAAGGAATTAACCCTTTGGATTTTTTATGTGGACAAAATGCCCAAAGGAATAATCCTTCAAACTTTTTGTAAACACTTTGGCTAAAATAAATAAGTCCTTACAATTTACCCAAAATAATGGAAATAACCCTTCAAGCTTTTTGTGTGGACAAAAAGAACAAAAGAATATGTCTTTAGACAATTTGTGTGAACACTTTATCCAAAAGACTCTAAGAAATTTCTACCATGTACATACCAAATTAACATAAGGAAATACTCGATAAAAATGCCTGAAAGAAATACACTAAGTAATGACCAAATTAAATCACCTAGCCAATTTTAACATGAACTTGACCTTTAAAAAGAACACTAGAAAACAAGAATATGGCTAAGAACTTAAGCTTTTTTACTTGACAAGGGCCCAATTGCTTCAGTGCAATTTTAGGCACTAACACTAGCTCTCACTTGGGGATGCATACCCCCCTTCAGGTGTGTAAAGAACCCCATAACGTAAGACTAGGTGCCAATCCATTGGGATATGGAGTCAAGAATCAAAAATTTACTCATAATACCCATGAAGGCTCAACAAAACATGAAATACTTAACAAAAATAGATCAAGAGGATTTAGAAATGAACACACGACAAAAAATAATGAAGGCAAACTATACAAACAAGGCCTAAAGTATAGGGGCAATAAAGCAATAGAAGGACAAAACAACAAAACACTATACAATATGTACATTATTTGAACTTATTCGAGGAAATGCTTTGGATGTTTTCCATTATCTAATGTCTCCAAAAATTTTCCATCTTTTAATCTCTTGAACTTTTCTAGCAGCTTGGTGGCCAAGATGAAGTAAAACAATCTCTACACATGCCTGGAGTTCCTACTGCTTGGCTAGAATAGGATGACAAATTGAAGCAAATCCTCTTTGTATGATCTCAAATCAAGATAAGACCATGATAAAGATCTTGGTACATTTTCAACAACTATAAATAAACTTGCTTCTTAGCTGCAGTCAAATGTATACCAAGTAAGAGTGCATCAAGATCAGTAATGTCATTCATGCACTCAAAGTACTAATTGAAAGGGGTCTAAAACTTTTCATCTTATGGGGCATAAAAGATAACCCCATATTCATTAAATGACATCTTCTAAATAACACCCTTGTTTTCAACCCCAACATCAAGAACTATTGGTTGCTTAACAATATCCACATTCTCAATGGAGTCACCCAATTTTACATCCACATCTAACCTTTCCTTCAAGGCAAACCTCTAATCTTTAATTACATCATGATTGGGTAACTCATTTTCTTATGTTATACCATCATCACAAGCAAATTCATATGTTGGGACACACACCTTATTGATTGCACTCCAAAATTGTTCTACAGTAGTAACATTCATCATTTCCATATAGGCAAAAAACTTACATTCAGAGTCTTGATAGTCAAACATTAAAATATCATCATCATCAAACGTAGACTTAGGATCATCTACATCTTCATTACTTGGCTCAATAGTATCACATGGGGGATGTGGAAGGAAACACTTATCACACCAATCAATGTTAAAATCAAAATTTGTAGTATTTACCTTAGCATGCAAGGGATCATATACTTCTTTCGCAACCCCTCTATTCTAACTTCTAACATCACATGCAGGCCTATGAAGCATCCCCTTCTCATCTTTATCCAATTTATAGGACATCTCTTTGATAGTGGAGGCCAAAGTCTTAACACTTTCCTCAAGCATGGCTACCTTGAACTATGTTTCTTCTAGATCAACCATCTTTGCATTAGCTTGCATATTCAAGGTCATACCCATAGCCTTTATGTTATTAATTTGGATGGCCATATTGAATGTCAATTGTAGGTTCGTGGGAGCCTTATCCCTCAAGTAATATGTAGCCTTCTTTTCAAATGCATCAGAGTATTTGATCAAGCATATTGTCTCACTAGGCCTAATATTTTCAGGCAACTACATCATAGCTTTGTTTAACCTTGTGTTGAAGTCCTGCACACACTCATTAGGGTTATTTCTAATATTTTCAAATTTAAGTAAAAGAAGATTAATTATATCACCATACTAAATTCTAAAAACATTCAACATCTCTTCCCATGAATCAATGCATCCATGGGGAAGGGAATCAAACCATTCACGAGCGTCTTCCTCTAGTGTGTGCATAAACAATTTAATGCACACATCCTCATTCTCAACCTCATACTCTTCAATGATATTGTGAAAAGTCCTCAAATGCTGATCACCACTAACTACATTGTTCCCTTAATATCTTGGAAGGCATTCCCTTACTTCATTTGGGATTTCATTAGGATAACGTTCTATGCCATTAAAATTAATTGGTCTAAAATTGGGAATTCTAAATGCTGGATGCTCATTCTCATTTTGATACTTATGCATCATGATTGGTTTAATGGTAAGTTCAAGAAAAAATGGCAAATGAATGTGAGGGGGTGAACGAGGTGGACTTGTAGGATTAAACTTAAGAGGGGATTCAACTGGTTGAGAAAGAGCTAGATAATAAATGGGGCTCTAAGGTTTTGAATCACTAGAAGGGATATGATCAAAAAAATTATGATAATATTTAGAAATAAGAATTTCAACAAATAGAATCTTAGGATTACCATAATTTTGACAGCCCACACAATCTTTAGTAGCTGCACTTAGTTCTTCAATAGGCCTCCAAACTTGTCTCCTTCTTCTTTGATGAACACTTAGGGGTAAGAAAAGTTTTTTAGATGAGTCACCTTTGAAGGATGACCTTCATCCTTTCAGATTCACAAGTAGGATAACTCTTAAAGCTAAACTTATTGAAGATGGGCACTGATCTTTCTTTGAAACTAGATGATGTCTTGGAGTCGCCACTAGAAGCAAAGTTCTAGAATATAACCATTTGCAAACTTCAAGTGATACATACTAATTCCATATCTTGTTGAATTTAGTGATGATGTATGAAGCAAAGACAATGAACTTTTTAGATTCTTGTTCAATAAGGGGAATAAATCCACAACACTTTGCAATAAATAATAGATGTTAATTATCAAATCTCAAAAGTTCATGACATGTCCCCAGTGGAGTGCTACAGTCTTGATGGCCAAGATAGTCCCACTGTAGGATAAATAATCAATAGAGAAATTGATAGCATGAAATACTTATAACATCTATCTATAAGAGTCCTCAACAACACAAGTGCCACATGTGTCTTTTCTTTCCCTGCTAATGATGCAAGTTGAGTGTTGGTTCCTAGTTATACAGCTCTCTAATATGGCCTTGCACACTTGAAGAAAATGACAAACAATGATGAAAAACCTGCTAAAATGTCATTTTAGCCAGGGAGGGTTGGACATCAAGAATGAACTAGACTAATAAAATGATTGAGAGGCACCTACAAAAGGTATGGTTAGCTCCCTACTACTTCTAGATCCTCCTAAACCAAGGTGAGAGGACCTACAGAGTAGCTTGATCACATGGAGAGATTCTACAATTCAATCTCCATGGGGATTAGTGGCACTAAGAGACATAAATCTGACTAGAACACAACCAAACTCACTCACTCTACCTAAGAACGGATATCACACGAAATGAGAAAATATTCTAGGCCAGACACAAGCTACTAAAGACAAATTTGAAAGTGATTGCAACCTTCATTCTAAAGAATCTTCAACAACATAGGGGTTGAATAAAAGATTGCAATGATGGGTTTTAAAGCACAAAACACAGACACATGTTAATTTTGTAATATTTATGCATCTACTAACAAATAATACTCAAAATATGCAAATGATGTATTATATGTAGGGTGGGATGAGGTAGAACAACTAGATGATTATAAAAAGGGAGGATGGTACACTGGTGGTCTTCAAACAACAAGGATTCTTTCAATAAGTCAATGACATCACCTAATGCAAAGATTTAGAAATTTTAAATGCAATCTAATGGAACTACTAGGAGTGATTTGCCTTTTCCCATTTAATCCTTAAACCTAGGGTGCCCTAACAAGTTATTCAACAACATATTTCTAAATATAACATAGAAAGGGATTTATAACCTAGCTCTAAGCCCAAGATGACAACCAATAATGAACAAGGAATAAGATGTCCTATCAGCAACATTTTAAAATCATATTATTGCACTTCATCAACAAAAAATAATTGTGAAACACATATATTTTCATTAACTTGAAAGAAAATCCTACATACACTAATGTTTCAAAATGCTACCATGGGGACAAACACGATGGATTTGATCCATGTTGGATAAGGGAGACATATAGAGATGCTCTCAGGGATTGTTAATGTTTATATAACTTCAACCACCTTAGGAAGAAAGATAAAACACACACATCAGTGATCCCAAAATGTGGAAGAGACTATACTAAGGAAGACACTGACCAACACAATGGCTAACCAACCTCTTGAATAGAAGATAAGCCTTTTATTTATACATTTTTTACCCTTCTTAATTCTACAGCTATGGGTTGAAATTTTTAAAAATTGCATAACAAACTTTTGCATTCCGTCAAGCTTATCCCAATCAAAAAATGCCCTTGGCCATATCTGAGATTTTCATCCATTTTCAAGAAAAATCATTATTGCAACTGCCTCTACAAGGAATGATGAGGACTTGAAACCACCTAGAGATGCTCATGAATGGTTCCTTGCATAGTAGGGACCTCTTGGACAACTACCTTCCCTTTTGCGCATGCCATAAAACAACCTACTCTCATAATGATGGCTCAAGAATGATCTAGTTATGACATGAAACTGAAAATGATCTATGATCATGATTGGAAATATTTACTCTAGAACAAATCATGGACCTTCTGCTTTGATTCATTGCCTGACCAGGAAAGAGCTATCAAGTTTAACTTTTTAGACCAAAGCTTACCACATACTAACATTTATCACCCCATATCAAATCCAACTAGGCATCTATAGGCCTAAGTCTGACGAATTTGATTGATTGGCTCTAATATGGACACTTATCACTTCCTTGTGCAATCTGAGCCCTTTTAAAAAGTACACCTCAGCTCATATTGTTGGATCATCCTTATTCAAGCAAATACAAGCCATATATCTTGTATGATATACTTGATTTTTAATTTGTGGCACACAACTGTGCCTCTTGTCATTTATACATCTGCTCACAGGGTCCTTAACTTTTCAACATTGGCTATGCACTGTCAGATCTGGTTGGGATGAGTAAACATGATTTGTCAAATCATGATTTGAGGGATGGAGTATTATTGGTTATCCATCAGTCTTGTATCAAAATGGTGCAACTTGGTAGTTTTGTGAACTCTCTGCATCTTGCTCTATCAATCTTGTCAGGATAATGCACTCTTTCCAAGTGGCATTCCCATATTCATTATGTGTTTTATTGAAAATTCTTGACTTAATATGCATCATAGATCAGATTATGTACACTTCAATGTGCACCATTGATCTTCAAAAACATGTTTGATCTTTAAATCATGCCCTACGAGCTTGACATTTGTCACACCCATGATTATCCTAGGATCCTTTGACTATTTACCTTTGATCGTGTACCATTAGATCATCCTTCTCCATGAAAATGTGTGTCATTAGATCTACCTTTATTTGAAAACAAATAACTACTTCATAGGGTTTAAAATTGATGCTCACATGACCATCTTGGAACATTGAATCCTAACGACTACTTGCCATGGCTTAAAGTTGATGTTTGCATTCATGTAAAAAGACATCCATGAGACCGTCATATTTAAAATTTGAAAATTTATTTGGAATTTATTCCATCATAATTTGGTCAATGGGCTCTTTGTCTTTGACATTCCTATTTGATTTTCAATCCTTTTGTCTTCAAATTTTCTATCTTCAGCGTTTCTTTAGCACAAGTGTCCCGTAATAATTTTTTCGAGTATTCTATCAGGATAATTATCTCAAATAAAATGTTTGGTATAATTTACCTAAAGGATTTTTAATTCACACTTTTCCCATAATAATTCAACTTTAATGAACCTTTTATGTAGGTAAGATGTCTGAAATAATTTGGCCTTTCAATTTTCAACTTCATCGAAACAATTGTTTCAGACATTTTGTCTGAAATAATTTCTTCGTAAAAATTAAACTTGGTAATTTTCCCAAAGAAATTCAATTCTTTTAAACTTTTTGTATGGGAAAAATGCTCGAAGGAAATAAGACTTCTGCTCTATATCAACTTTGCCAAAAGCACCCTTTGGGATTTTGAACATACCCTTCAGAAGTTTGTCAAGGGCATTTTCCCTATACAATTTCCCTTCAACCTTTTGGAATGGCCTTTTATATCTCTTGCAAGTGCCTTTTGGATCTTTTGAAAGTGCCCTTCAAGAATTTTACAAGTAAAAAATGCCTGAAAGAATTGATTCTTTAGGGATTTTGCAAAGGCAAAATGACCCTTCTGAAAGTGCCCTTTGAGAAATTTTCAAGCACCAAATGCCTAAAAGAATTGATCTTTCAAGGATTTTACAAAGGCAAAATCATCCTTTGGGCTTTTTGTGCAAATAAAATGCCCAAAGGAATCAGCCCTTCAGACTTTTTGTGCAAAAAAAATGCTTGAAGGAATAATCCTTTGGATTTTTTGTGTAGACAAAATGCCCAAAGGAATAATCCTTCAGACTTATTGTAAACACTTTGGCTAAAATAAATAAGTCCTTATAATTTACCTGAAATAATGGAAATATTCCTTCAAGATTTTTGTGTGAACAAAATGCTCAGAAGAAAAAGTCTTCAGGATTTTTGTGATGACAAAAAGCCCAAAAGATTATGGCCTTTGGACAATTTGTGAGAACACTTTCTCTGAGAGACTCTAAGGAATTTGTACCAAGTATATACCAAATTAACATAAGGAAATACCTGATGCAAAATGCTTGAAAGAAATACACTAAGTAAAGGCCAAGTTAAATCACGTAGCTGATTTCAACATGAACTTGAGCTTTCAAAGGAACACTATAAAACAAGAATATGGCTAAGGACTTAGGCTTTTGAACTTTGTAAGGGCCCAATTGCTTTAGTGCAATTTTGGGCACTAACATATCCTATAGCTAATAAGATGTGTAAAATCATGAATGATAAAGGTAAAGGACTTGGACTTCATGAACAATGAATTTGAGATCCCATCCATGTGTATTCAAAATAAAAATATCATTACATCGACTACAAACCCCTTGATGATCAATAAAAATATGTCAGTGACACTTCCATTATTTTTGAAGGAGCTTCTACCAACATCAAAATAGTCTCTTCTTGTAGTCTCTATGAAGATCTTGTTTCCGCCAAATTTTTTAATAACATATCTATCCATACCATTCATTTTGACCTCAAATACCTTGAACTAATCAATTTGGCCCAACAAGATCATGTACTATTGGGCCTCTTTCAAAATGATGAAGTTATCACAAAATTCATGGGAATCTGAGATGGCATCCAACCATGAGATCATGAAAAAGGATTCAAAATCAATCTCGACACATCAGTCTACTTTGGGGAGTAGGAAGAGTTCCTCAGTTAAAACAAATAAAAAATGAAAAACATAAAAAATAAAAGTCCCTTAGTGAAAACCTCTCTGAGGTGATATCAGACAAAGAAAATCAAAATGAAAATAATTAAAGTGAATCAACTAGTGAAAACCTTTCATAGGTACAAATATATTAGGAACTCAATCTTTCCTCGGTATTAGAAAAACTAAGGATGGATATAAATAGTTTATCAAGTACATTGTTGACATTAGCATCAATACAAAAAAATTCCCCAAACCATTAAGCTTGTTGCAACTATCAACCCAATAAAATAGATAATCAACATTGTTCATGTCGACAAACAACTAACAAAATCACATAAATCCTCATGATCCTAGCATGTAATGATCCAAAATCATAAAATGTGTATGAGACTATTTGTCCCAGTACCCTTTGGTATCCAAAAATTTATGCTTACCTCCATAATCACACCATCTATTTAAATATTTTACCTAACCACCAAAAATATTTCTTGTAATTTGCCTCCCACTTTACCCTCTTGTGCAACACTCTCTATCATTGAGGCTATGCTGATACCTTGTTAAGGTGTTTAAAATAGGAGGAATCCAACTCATAAATCAATGAAGTCCTCATAGGCATATATGGAGTAAATACTTTAAGGTTCATAGTTTTTGGTAATAAATAAACAAATAATTAAAAAAAAAGATCATCCATAGATGAAAACCATTCCTATGGTGCCTTGGGTAAGTACCATAATGAAAATCAATTTTTATCATCATGTGTAAATTCATTATCTAGAAGTACCCTAAACTTGGGGGAAGTCCATTCCATCCATTAGCTATTGACATTGTAATCCATGCCCATCATGCCCATCTTTCTTCCCATTTTGACCTTGATAAGTGGAAACAAACTTGAGACCTATTCAGGGAACATCTTGTAATCTCCTCATAATGGTACTTCAATGACTGGGCACTTAGTTCTTATGTTATGTAATCCTTAGAGATCCCACATTGAATCCTTCCACCACTCTATCTAATATCATTCCCATTCCCAATGTTATAATAAGTTTTCCATTTGCTTGTAGTTTTTTTCAGAAAATCCAAAAATAATAGAAAATACCAAAAAACCGAAAATAATAAAAATCGTAAAAAGAAAACATCTAAAAAAATCCAAAGTAATAGTCAAGTCTAAAACCCATAAATAAGAAATTTGTCTCACCTTAGTTTTTTTAAAATCCTTGATCAATTTTACACAAATCATTGTAGCTTCATTGGTATATATTATTCCCACATCAACCATGCAACTTTTTCAATATATATCATTCCCAATCTAACCCCTTGCATATGTTGTTATTTGGGTGCATCAAAACTTGTAGCTTTATCGAGATACATCATTCACAATCCCATTAATATCATAAATCATGAGATCTTAAGGGTTTTAAATTGATAAAGGACAAAACATAAATTATTTTCATGTGGTTTTGTAACTTGTTTGTTTCTTAGCTTTTTGTTGTTTCAATTTTATTCCTACTGTATTTAGAAATAATGTCATATTGGTTTTCCATATTGTGGTGCATCTTGTCATATGTTATAGAAAATAAGGTTGCTCAAGCAATTGGAGTTCCTATCTAATAATAACATGTTCCATCACATCATTCAATATAACTACAACAACATATAAAATCCATGATATCTATAAACACGAGCCTTCATCATCACACTATCAATCCATGCAATCAACTAACTCCATGATTTATTCTTACACATCTAAACAATCTATCAAATCCAAGCTCATAGCTTTATTGGTATATATCATTCCCAGTCTCCCCCTTGCATATATAATTGCTTGTGGCACATTAAAGCTCACAACTTCATTGGGATATATCATTCCCAATCCAACCCCATTGCATATATCATTACTTGGGTAAATCAAAACTATTAAAAGTATGTAAGACTTAGACCAAGTATGTTAATATCATCCATTCATAACATCCACCAACATGTTTATATCCATAATCATCATATTGTTAGTGTCGGATTTTTCCCACTATGAAGTTTTACCTATACGATCTAATCAACTTACTTAGGCTAATAATAGGTCATTAGAGAAAATGTACTTTAAGTAATTTTATAATTATGAGTTGAGTTAATCACCTTTTTGGGTGACCTAATTCCTCATTATATATTGTACCTTCTTATGCACTTTTTGGCAAATGATTGATCATTAATGCAACTTCTTGTTGTGAAGACAAGCTTCTTCTTCTTGTGAGTTGTTCTTTAGATTTCTCTACTCTATATAGATTCAACCTGATGCATTCGACCCTATCCAGTTGATCTTTGATTATGGATAACTTTGACATGGTATCAAAGCTATGCTGGTAGATAAATCCATTGATTATATTGGGAGATCTTGCCTTCTTGCTTGTTTTAGACTTTCATTAATTTTAATTTTCTAGGGTTTGGTGGGGTTTCTCATAAATTCATGTAAATATGCATACCCAAAGTCTCTAAGTGAAAAATAAATAACACCATTGGATTTAAAAGGTGGAAAAACCTTAGGAATGACTATAAACATGACCTAGTTTTATGATAATCTATTTTTGACTATTTTTTAAGGGTTTCAAGGTCATTTTTGAATTTTGTAAAAATATCAACTTTTTAGTGAATTTGATGAAAAACCATTTATGTGTTTTTCTATGTTTTTCAAGAAACCAAGTGGGTCTTTATCATATTTTGGATAATCCATACAAAGTCCACATTTTTGAGGTTTTTCTAATTCAATAGAATTTCCAACTCTCATATGTAATTTTGATAGTTGATAGACTTTTCATAGTGGAAAAACAAGTCTAGATGGATATTTGAGTGGTTACATGTATGCTCATCATATTTTGGCCCCTATAAAAGCACCTATCAAGTTTCAACCATTGTAAAATCACTTGTCAACTTGTAATCCCTATAAAAACACGTCAGGTTCTGACCCTTACATGAGCACCTATCATATTTTGACCCTTACATGAGCACCTACTAGGCTATGAATCCTACATAGACACCTTTCAAGCTCCAATGACTACTCATACACCTATCAGGTTATGATGTTTGCTGGAACATCTACCAGGTTATGACACCTACTCAAACACATCATGAGTTTTGATGACTATTCGAACATCATCTAGATTTTGATGCCTACTTGAACACGCCCCAAGTTCTAATACTTGTCTAAACACATCATGGGTTTTGATGTCTATTTGGACACCCCTCATATTCTATGACTTGCACAAGTAGACCTCTAGTTCTACCCACCTTCTCCACTTGTCTATGACATCTTAGAGACCATCAAATTTAAGATAATAAAAGTGACACTATTAATTTAAAAAAGAGGCATTTTTTGGATGATGTCACTCCCACATCAATTAAAGTGAGAGGGGGAGCACCCATTTTAGGTTTTATCCCCTGGTCACATGGGAGTTAAGACCCTAATCACTTCCAATCCAAAAGTGCTTATATTTTGATCCAAAAGTGCATAAGTTTTTAATGGGGAATTTGATTCCAAAAAAATTTCAATGCCAACTTTTGCACACCCAATTTTTTCAAATTTTACAAAGTGGAGATTTCTCTTGCCATCTATAACTTTACACACACATAACGTTTATTTTGCTGCTCCTTTTGAGGTTTTTTTTTGAAAGTGCAAGCTTTTTTTAGCTCTATGTATTAGTAATATTATTATGCCTTGTAAATTTGAACCTCTATATATTCATGGGGGTTTCATATTCCTAGTCTTTCAACACACACAATTCAACACATACTTCCTTTCTGCACCATTGATCTAAGTTTTATTTCAATTCCTACACCATTCAACTATCACGAGTAGAAAGTCAAAGTGCAAATCCTCTTGAGGAACAAAGGCTTACACAAAATCATGATGGATACAAAAAATAACTGACACTTGAGGCAGAGAAGGTAAAGTGGTACAACATAAGTGGCAAAGATTATAGGCTTTATGTCTGTCTATGTCTCTCGACCTACTCTTTCATATTGAATCTATGACTACTCTTAATGTATTATGAACCATTTTAAAAAAACTCTTTGGGAAACATGACATAATGAGAGGTCATGATTTGGAAAATAAGTTCATCAATTTCAAGCCTAGGTGATTTTGATATGATACAATAGGTGATTTTGATATGATACAAGACTTATTCACAAAGTTCAAATCATTCAAGTTATAGTTGAAACTGTGCAACATTGACAAAAAAGGTGATCAATTAATTATTTTCATCCTTGGATGAATTTATTGGTGACTTGACTTAGGATCAAGACAAGCTCATTCAAATGGGTACTCTAAAGTCATCTAAATAATATGCCTTAATTATGAGTCATGACAAATAACAAGCTTTTTGAAGTAAGGAGAACAAATAAAACAAGGACCTAGAACAAATAAAGGGTCAAAAATATGATGCTAAGTCCAAAACATCAAAAGATTCATCCTATTTAAATGGGAAACCCCAAAAATATTGACTGACATGTGGATACTACAAGAAATTTGGGCATGATGAATCAAAATACATGAAGAAGTAGATTGACCAACTGACTAAGATGTTCGAGAAGCAAAACATCAATGTCCTTGATTCTTCCAATCAGAGTTCATGAGTGTAAGAGTCTTCTAAGGCCAAAGATAGTAATAAAGGTAAATATAAGGGAAAAATACTTGTTACATTTGCATCCCAACCTTCCACATGGATTCATTACAAAACATATTATCATTCTTGGATCCTTGTTCTATGCCTTCTATCTTGCTGGGTGATGATACTTACACAAAAGTTAGTGGGATTGAATATGTTGAAGTTAATGATGGGACATTTCATGATGTTCTATGTGTTCCCTCTTTATCTACCAATATCTTATCTATTTATCAAATCACTCACATCGGTTTGGGCAAGAAAGTTGAGTTCACACCTAATTTCGTGGTTATTAGGGAAATAAACAATGATTTCATTATTGCATTTAGGAAAGTAGATCACCAGTCATGATTGTATAATATCTCACATTTTACTCCTGATCAACCCTCTAGTGCTTTGATCACTCATTCAAATGGGTTGAGTAAATTAAGGCATGAACGATTTAGCCATCTCAACTATTGCTACCTGAAGAAACTCAGTTGTCAAGACATGGTTCCAGGGTTGCCACGAGTCAAGTTTTTTGATGGAGATGCTAGGGTTGTATACTTGGTAAGCATATGAAGGAGAAGTATGACAAGGGTAAATCATATAGAGATGTACATATATTAGATATTGTCTAGAATGAATTACTGGACCATTTCTAAAACCTTCATTTAATAGGACTAAATACATGCTTACTTTCATTGATGACTTTTCAAGGCATACTTGGGTGTATTTTATTAAGCAAAAATTAGAGGTGTTTGATCATTTTCAGAACTTCAAGGCACTTGTATAAAAATATTCAAGTAAAGCCATCAAGATTTTATGCATTGATAATGGTGACAAGTATGTTAATAACCATTTTGAGATATTTTGTACATCAAAAGGGATTAAACTATAAGATGCAGTTCCATATATTCCTTAACAAAATAATGTTGTAGAGTGTAAGAATAGATCATTAAAGGAAATGGACAATTATATGCTACACTCCATGTCTCTTGCACCTCGCTATTGGGTCGAGTCCATCAACTATGCATGTTATATCCAGAACTAAGTTCCTTATGAAGCATTCAAGAGAGTCACAATGAAGTAGTTGAAAACCCACAATGAAGTACTTTTGAGTGTTTGTATCTCCTGATAGGAAATGTAAGGCAATGGAACCTCAAAGTTAGCCTTGCATCTTCATTGGATATCCTGAGGGTGTTAAGGGATATAAACTTCTCCATCCCACCACTCATGAGTTATTCATTGATAAGAGTGTTTAATTTTAATAAGGTACTCAAGACTACACACATGAGTTCTCCCCCTTCCTTAGATGTGTTAGGATTTGATGATTTAGATCCACTTGAGTAGCTTCTTGATGATCAAGATTCTCTTTCTAGTTCTGATGAATAGATTAGTGTTGAATATTCACCTCGTCCTCCTCCCAGAATATCTTTAGAGGATGAGGAATCCCCTCTTGACTCTATGAGCAATGGTCCTCTTTGGGCTAGACATACACTATAAAGTGCTGGATAATGGGTTAAAGATCCATCAGACACCAAGGGAACCCATTCATAATTGTATAATGCTCACTCCACATGATTTCATTGCATCTACTTTTGATACACAACCATTTTGTGAGGCATCCAACACTCCTGATTAGGATACTATTGTGGAAGGGAAATATGGTTCTTTGCTGAGGAATAACACTTAGGATTTAGTCCCTCTTTATAAGGGAATTCTATGCCTTTAACCTTTGGCATGTCTAGGGATATGTGTGGCTTACTTGTGGCTTACATACCTCTTTTATATTCTCATTACATTTCTCTATGTTCTTAGTTAGGTTGGCCTATGGAATAACCATGGATAATAGACTATATATAAGAGGTAGTGGTTATTCTTGATCATCATATTAAGTAATTTGCTCTTATTACATTGTTGTGGATGTTGCTCCTCAAAGTGGCTATGCTATATTATCTAGTATTCTACTCTATTGTCCATTAGTGCTTTTTGATCTCTCATATTTGCTTATTCTATGTGATATATAATCATTTTGTGCAAAAATTCAAGTAATTTCATTACAAGTGGTATTAGAGCTTCAATTTTGGAAAGTTTCCTATGACATTTTTTTAGGATCTAGTGAGGCGCAACTTTTGTAATCGAAAGGAGTGAAAAAACATAACTTGCAATCTGAGAAGAATTAATTTTTTCTGTCAGTACAATATTATTCAAAATGCTTTTTTAAAAGAATTTTTTTTAGAAGTTTTTCCCCTTGCACATTTGTATTCATTGGATTCATCTCAATGAGACAATCACAATGGTGTATTTTGTTGGTACACTTTTTTGGTGCCAAAATATTTTATCCTAGTGCGCAAAGGCAGTCATTAGATTTGTCTTAGTGAGGCAATCATAATGGTACCATCTCTTGGTACACTTATCTTAAGGTGAAAACCCTCCTAGGGTTTGTATATAGTAGGTCCTACTCGAGGAAGAAAAGGGGATAAGAAACTCCTAAGACTCCTTTTGCCGATGACATGGAATTTAGAACTTCAAATCCATTGATTTCTTAACTTTAGGCTGACATAAAAGGCTTGGTACGACATGATGACTTTGTTGAAGTTCAAATTAATGTTTTAGGGATGTGTGAAGAGATTAATGGGGTTCAAACTCAATTTCATTCGATCACTACACAATTGGATACCCTTTCATCTCAATTACAACCTAACAACCCTCCACTTCATCATTCGGGTCCTCCTCCTCTCAACACTAACAACTCTAATTATGATGTGAAACTGATGTTGCCAAAAGTGAACATACATAAGTTTGATGGTAAGGATCCTCTCACTTGGATTACCCAAATTGATAATTTACTTGATTTTCATTAAACTCCTAGTTCTTAGAAGGTGATAGTGGCATCTTTTTATCTAGACCCTGAGCACTTCATTTGGTATCGTTGGTTGTGTGCTCAAAAGAAAAAGAATATTGCTCCTATTACATGGTATATTTTCATTGATGAATTGTTGGCTCATTATAAAAATAATGTCTCTATGAACTACTTCATCCAATTAGCCAAACCATGACAAACAAGAACTATGAAGGATTATATTCATCAATTTTAGAATCTATCCTTACGGGTGGAAGACATCACTGAGGAAAATTTGACTGATCTTTATTTTGGTGGCCTTAAAGATAGAATCCAATTGGAGGTTTGGATGTTTAACCCCACATTTATATTAGAAACTATTCCAAGGGCACGTATAACAAAAGAAAGAAAGATGGTCAAATGGAAAACTTTCGTTACTGGTCATGATCGCACCTTTCTAGCACTATCATTTCCTCAACCCACCAAATTGACACCTTGACAAATTGAAGAGAAGTGAGATAAAGGGTTGTGTTATGGTTGTGACAACAAATGGATCAAAGATCATCACTGTGTTGAAAATAAGCTATTTTACATCAAAGGTGCCAATGAGGATGACGATGATGAGGAGGTAATTGGTGAGGATGAAGAAGGTCATGAGGAGGAATTTGAAGACTCTCAGCCTACTATTTCTTTTCATGCCATTTTAGGTATTAATACTCCCCAAAATATTAAAGTGGTGGGTTTCTTAAAGAAATATATCAATGTATTGATTGATTATAAGAGCACACACAACTTCATCAATAGTAAGTTGGTTTCTCATTTGAACTATTTTATTTATCCTGCTCTAATTTCATAGTATTAAGCTGGCCATGGGAGACTACTCATTGGATTCTCCTATGTTTACAATTCCCATGGGGGGAGTTAACATTTTTTTGGGAGTACAGTGGTTCACCACTTTAGGCACTATTGAGATGAATTTCTTTGAATTATTCATGCACTTTCATTCTGAGGGAAGGACATTTGAGCTAAGGGGATTAAGGGCTAAATCTCTATAACTTATTAGCTCCCATCAAATGACAAAGATTCTTTGTAAGGGTGTTGAAGGATTTTTATCTTGTTTATTTTCCATGGAAGTTTAGCCAACTTAGCCATCTACACCTCCTGATTTACAACAAGTGATTAATGCCCATTCAGTTATTTTTGGTGACATGCCAAAAGGACTTTCACCTAGCCACACGCATGATCATGATATCAAACTTATTCCTGGTAGTACACCACCCAACATCAGGCCATATAAGTGTCCCTATTACCAAAAAAGTGAAATTGAAAAGATGATATAGGATATGTTGGATGTAAGAATCATTCCCCATAGCCAAAGTGAATATTTTTCACTAATTGTCATGGTGAGAAAGAAATATGACCCTTGGAGGATGTGCCCTAACAACAAAGAACTCAACAAGTACACTATCAAAGATAAGTTTCCTATTCCTATCATTGATGATTTGATAGATGAATAAAATGTTTCTCTTTATTTTACCAAGTTAGATCTGCATTTTGGGTATCATCAAATCTAAATCCATGATGAATACATACCCAAAATAGCTTTCAGGAATCATGAGGGCCATTATGAGTTTCTGGTTATGCCTTTTGGTCTAAAAAATGTACCATCCACTCTTTAGAGTTTGATGAATTTTATTTTTATACCATTTTTGAGGAAATTTATTACAGTATTTTTTTGATGATATCCTCATTTACAATAAAATTTGGGAAGACCATTTGCACCATGTGAAACAGGTACTCTCAATTCTAGAACAACATCAGTTGTATGCCAAACCTTCCAAATGTACTTTTGGAGCTTGTGAGGTTGAGTATTTGGGTCATATTATTTCACATGGAATGAAAGTGTATCTTAAAAAAATCCAAGGAATGGTGGACTAGCTGATTTCTAAGACAATCAAGTAACTAAAAAGATTTGTGGGGCTAACTAGTTACTATCATAGGTTTGTCAAAAATTATGGTAGCATTATAGCCCCACTCACATCTTTTTTTGAAGAAATACTCCTTTTAGTGGATTGATATAGCTATCAGGGCATTTGAACAATTGAAATTGGCTATGTGCACCACTCCAATGTTGGCCACTCTTGATTTTTCCAAGACTTTTGTTGTTAAATGTGATGCATTTGGGTATGGTATGGGTGCTATACTCATAAAAGAGGGCATACCACTTGCATTTGAAGTTGTCAACTGAAGGGTAAAAATCATCACAAGCCCATCTATGAGAAGGAAATTCTGGCCATTTTGCATGCAGTCAAACAATAGAGGCCTTATTTGATGGGTCATCACTTTTAGGTAAAGATTGATCATGATAGTCTCAAATATTTTTTGGAACAAATATTGTCATCTAAAAATAAATAGAAATGGGTAATTAAGATGTTAGGCTATGATTTTGAAATAGTTTACAATAAAGGCTAGGACAATGTAGTGGTAGATGCACTATATAGGAAAGATATATCAATTGAGGCATTGCTATGTGTTATGACCATTCTATAGGTAGATTGGCTAGAGGAAGCATGATTAGAATGGGAAAATGATGGTGTTACTCATGATTTAATTCAAAATCTTCAGCAAGGTTTGGGTGGATTTGACAAATTCATATGAAAGTGTGATGCATTATGGTATAAAGATAGATTATACCTATGTAAAAATTTTCTTAAACATAAAATCTTTCAGAAAATTCATGTAACTCCAATTTGGGGCCATTCAAGATTTTTGAAAACCTATCATAGAATCAATCAATATTATTTTGGGAAGGACTCAAGGGGTATGTCCAAAAATATGTGGCTAAATGTATGATCTGTCAACAAAATAAAGGAGGAACCATCAAAACCCTAAGTCTTTTGCAGCCTTTATCCATCCTTAGCCAACATTGGGAAGAAGTGTCCCTGGATTTCATTACAAAGTTACCAAGATCTAATGGTCAAAATGTTATCAGGGTTGTGGTGGATCATCTCAGTAAGTATGCTCATTTTTGTTCTTTATCATAGCCAGTTGTTGCTAGTACAATAGATTCTACTTTTATCAATACAGTTAAAAAATTACATGGTACACCCAAGATCATTATTAGTGATAGAGATCCCATTTTCACTAGCAATTTTTGGACTAAGTTATTTACATGTTTGGGCACCTAGTTGGATCATAATTCATCTTATCATCCTCAATCAGATGGATAAACTGAGGTAGTCAACAAATGTTTGAAAGGATATCTCCATTGTTTTATTTCTGAAAAATAGGATAAATGGGTTCATTGGTTGCTACTTGATGAATGGTGGTATAATACTTCTGTTCATAGTTCTTCCAAAATGTCTCCTTTTGTGGCACTATATGGATACCACCCTCCATCCATCACTTCAACTTTGAAGGTCCATCCTAAGGTTTGTGTAGTTGAATAACATATTCACCATCAATAGGAGGTCCTTGCAAGTTTGTGTGAAAATTTAGCCATGGCCCAAAATCACATGAAACAACAAGCAAATCAACATAGGAGTGAGAGGCATTTTGACATTGGTGATTGGGTCTTTGTTTAATTACATCCATATAAGTAGATGTCCTTAAAGTAATAGAAAAAGGATAACAAGTTTTCCCCTAATATTATGGGCCTTATTAGATATTGTAGAAAATTGGTAGTGTGGCCTACAAGTTAGAGTCTCCTTCCTCCACTCGCATGCATCTAGTATTTCATGTATCTTACTTGAATAAGTCATTAAACACAAAGTTAATATTCAAACTAAGTTATTAGAATTAGATGAGGAAGTAAGAGTTATTATTGATCCCAAGATGATCCTTCAAATGCACACTAAGCAATTGTGGTCTAGAATGATTAAGGAATACCTGATCAAATGGAAGAATCTACCTTATGAAAATGCCATTTGGGAGGATGAATCTTTTATGCAACAACATCTAGAGTTGACTCAACATTGAGAACAATGTTGATTTGAAGGCGAGGGGCATGATATGCCCTTAACCTTTAGTGTGTCTAGGGATATGTGTGGCTGACTTGTGGCTTACATACCTCTTTTATATTCTCATTACATTTCTCTATCTTCTTAGTTAGGTCAGTCTATGGAATAACCATGGCTAAGTATACTATATATAGAGGTAGTGGTTAGTCTTTGATCATCATATCAAGTATTTTTATCTTATTGCATTATTGTGGAGGTTGCCCCCTCAAAGTGATTTTGCTATATTATCTAATATTCTGCTCCTTGTCAATTATTGTTGTGTGATCTCTCATATTTGCTTATTCTGTGCGATATATAATCATTTTGTGGGAACATCTAAGTAATTTCATTACAGGGAATACAATTTTTTTGATGTAGGTGGATTTATCAAACAAAATTTATAGCAGATGGGTCCAAAGATAACTTCAAATAATGTTTGGTAGTAAAGGGTTTTTCTCAGGTACCTAGCATTAACTATATTGAGATGTTCACCCTAGTTACCAAAGTGAACACAAACTGACTCACTCTTACCGTTGTTGTAAAACATCACTAGGATGTGCATCATATGGATGTGAAGAGTGTATTTCTTCATAGTAACCTCAAAGAGGAAATATACATGGAGGAACCACAAGTATTTGTGGAAGATTCCTCTTTAGTTTACAAATTTTGGAAATTTATCTATGGCCTTGTTGACCATTTTTTACCACAAGTCAAAATGAGTCAACCCCCTATAGTCTAAAACTTGATATAGGGGTATAGTGTAATGAAATAGGGTGTGTCATGGTTCATTTTATGTAATTTAATGTTTTATTAGCCTTGGTCATTGTCCAATTTAGTCCTTATGTCATTTTGAGTCACTTAGGGGTCATTAATGAGGGTTGTATGGTTTTCAAAGGGTGTATAAGTGTTCCAATATCATCATCAACATCCTTCATGTCAATAAATATTATATTAATTTTTATTAATGCCATTACTAATATAAGATTGCAGGTGTTAATTGAAAATCAAGAAAACAAGTGAGAAAGGAGGACTTTTTACAGTTATACAGAGTATGGGAGAGAATGACACATGGGAAAAGTTTATAGAATAGATATTTAGTTTACCTAAATCCATTTACATGCTTGACATGATTTTTAAGTACCAAAAGTTGGATAAAACCATTCTATCTCTCCATCACTCCACTAGGCAAGCAGAACTAGTCAGTAGGTTTCTTCTTGGTATGACCAATAGGAGGACTCTCAGGTCAAATTATCTTGGTGGTGGATATTAAATTTTTTGAGATTAAAATTAATGTTTGGAGTTAAAATATTGGCTTCCTATACTTTATGAACCATCCTTAACAAGTTGACTATCTATTTCTACTTGTTAATCCCCATACCCTATAGGTTTTGCTCCTATTTGAGCTAGTCCATATAAATCACTTGATGAATTTGATTCCATAGGATTTTGGCTCCATTATATCATGTTTCCCATGTTTAGTTTCCTAATTGGAAGTGATTTGATGGGTCAAATAGTTTAAATTATAAAAATATGTCACTAATGGAGGTTACAATCATGTTTTACTACTTACAGAAGGTTTTTTTCTCTGAAGTGGTTTCAAATCAATGTGTGGTGTTGTGTTTCATGCCTCTAATATATTATTTCCTCCTTTCCTTCCAATATTACTCTACAAGATTACTATCATTAAGGTTGTAGGTAGAATGTGAGACACAATCAACTTATTGCTTACCTTCACTTACAATCATGGTGTGTGTGGTCTTGAAAATGTTCCTGAAAGGTGTGTGAAGAAGTTTTAAGGTGGTGAATACATTCTTGTAACAAAAATAGTCATGTTAAGCTTCCCTAGGTGGCATATGATTAATTATGGAAGCAAGTTCTCATACATACATAGGCTTACAACATTAATGCACACCTACAAGTGCCATATAAGGAGCCAATAACATTGATACAAGGCATTGGATTGTTTTCAATTTCCTTGTGATGGAAAAGTTTCATTTAAAGATATTGGAAGAGCTAGGATTGGTTAAAGGATCTTTCACCATGCATATTGCTCATCTCCACACTCACTGCCCTGTATGCATGCACAAATGCACAGGTGGCCCCATAGAGATCTAGAAGTGTTGTACGGTGAATGTTTAATCATGTTTGAGACCTTCATCAGGTTTGAAGAAGATAGAGATACATTGATAACCACCTAAAATTTCATATTATATACACAGTCTACATCCTACTTTCATTACCTTATATGCTACTATGAGTGCATCTACATGCTTACAAAGAGGTATGAAGGTGTTATATGAAAAAGTCTTGAAATGATTTGAAACATTATTAAGATGTTGAAGAAACCATAAAAATCAAGCTTGAAACATTGTATTGGCAGGCAAGAGTGAGAAGCCACTTCAAGAGAAGAAAACCAAGTTTCAAGGACTTGCTTCCCTAAAACACCAAAATAGAGGCCTAAGCACTTTTGCTGATGCCATATAACCCTATAGCATGGATTCTAAGTCAATATTAAGGTATCCATATTGTATCCCTATCCTATGGGAAGAGCCTTGACAAAGGGAATGGATGTGTGACTAAAGGAAAGTGATGTTTGAAGGCTTCAAAGTCATGAAATTGTTTACTGCATTTCTTCAGTATTGTCTATAGGATTTGAACTTCAAAGTGACCTCTACTCCTAAATTTGTAATATGGAGGCATATATTTATATTAAGTGGTAGTTTCGAGTTAAGAGAGCACAAAGGTCATCAAAAAAGAGTTGAGATGCAAGATATGGAGTTATACCATCACCTACAGGTGCCTTGCCATCAAAATATCCATCTACAGCTTGATTGTAGGTACTCACTAGCCATGACATATACCTTGGAGGACTACTAGGCCTACAAACATGATTTTTCCACTAGGAGTTGATTATGAATAAATATAAAAGAATATAAGGGTATTAATCATAAGTTTTCAAGGATTGAAACACACCTACAACACCTTTGTTACTCTAATAGTGGTCAACTACAGTTGACTATAATTGACAATGAGCAAGAGTATGGTATTTTGGGAGGTGGTATAGTATGGACATGAATTGGATAGATAAAAATGGATTAAAATGAAATTTGATGCTCCAAGTAAGTCATTAGGTATTATTTTCAAGGTTTAACCATGTAATACCACCTACAAGTGTCTTTCTTGAATGAGAAAACACAGTCAGCAGTCTAGACCAGTCAAGTGCAAGGTGTATGTGGAAGTGTTTGGTAAGGTTGAAGTGGTAAGTAAGTTGGGAGAACCTTCATAATAGTTTTAATATTCTCAATAGGCTCTTACCATATGGAGATAATGTATATAAAGGCTCAAACAATGCAACCCATAATCCACATTCAAGCCCCTACATACAATGAGCTTCCCCATGAGTCTATGTTAGGTTTTGATGCATTTAGAGATGCTAGGGGTACCAACCAACCATAAAAAATTTCACAAAGCATCTAAATAACTTGGATAATCCAACCATACCTTATTTTTATATGGGATAATAGGGGAAGTGCCCTTTATTTTATCTTATATAGAGGGCACTCCCCAAGGATGCAAATCTTACAGGTTGGTTATAAAAAAGAGTAGAAGGAAGGCTGAAGGTTGATGCAACATTGTAATAAGATATATAAGGTTTATCCAAACATGTACCAACATAGGTAAACCTGAAAAGATGTTATAATCCAAACATGATGGCTTAAACTCGTAGATATGCAGGCTAAGCTTACTAGGTCTTGGTTAGGCCTAATGGCTAAGGGGGTGTTAATACCATTTTTAAGACTAAAGGAGTATTAAAATGTGTTGGAACACTAGAATGGGGAGTTATAAGGTGTGTTAACATTATTTTAATGCAAAGAAAACCACATGAGAGAAATTTCTTAGCTTAAACCAATTCAGGGTGTGTACTATGCATGAACAAAGCTCGAGAGGGCAACTTTGAGAGCTCACACCTACTTGGACACTTTGAATGTGAATATGAGGAGTTGGGGAATGTTGAAGGAGGTATTGAACAAGAACTTTGTGAATTTGTTTGTAAATTAGATGTGAAACTTGTATGAAAAAACCTTAGAGGACAAAATGGATCTAAACCCTCTAAAACCCTTGTTAGTGACCCGATTGGGAAGATGGATTAAGAGAGGCATACAGTGGCATGAAATGGCTTGGAATATGATTGGATGTTGTAAAGGACTCTCCAAGGCTTCTCCCCATCAGCTTGAGTTCTACCCTACTTGTACATATAGGGTGGAAAATGGATTTTGTTGATAGTTTTGTGTGTTATGTAAGTAAAAAAGGATTTTAAGATATGAAATCCACTTTGGGAGAGATATTGGGACTTAAATTAACTCACAATATTCATTTATTTCCTCAGTTAAGTTCCTAATTTCTTTTTCTAACATCTTCATCTCAACCAGTCAAAACTAGCATAGTGAACAAGCTAGTGAGAGAGTGAAAATTTTAAGTGGGAAGCCTTTTAATGTTTACCTAAGGAATTAAGGCCATGGGGAGTCATAATAGGTGTCATACACTCCTTTATATTGAATGGTTTATAAAACTAAAGGTAAATTTGGTGCCAAGCATGCAAGGTAAGTGAAAGAGGAGTTATTTGGACAGTAGGTAATGATAACATGTACAAAAGAATCCTGATGATTAGGGATGCAACCAATGCATGTTAGAGAATGTATATAACCCCTCCCTCTCATTATAAGCATCACATATATCCCTTATCTATTTTGGGATGTTTCAAGAAGGCCAAATGATGAAGGTTGTTTTTTGATCAAGCAATTGAAGAGTTCTATGCCACATTTTAGGAGTTTCATGTTTTAAGGGAAATTTGTCCAAGTAAACCTTGCATGGTATGTTTCATATTCCTCTCTCCTACATGTGTAATTCCTTTTCTCAGCATGACACATGTCTTAGTGACTCTTAGACTTCATTCTCTTCTTTTCTCTCTTAAATTCTATAAGTAGCAATCATTTTGGCTCTTTTAGACTAATACCACACCATATATGGTGAAGCCCTATTGGCATGACATTGTATTTTGCCTTTGAAAAATTAATTCAAGTCTAGTTTTGATTTCATTCACATTTGTCTAAGTGTGAAAAGTGATGTATGGTGATGATCTCCTATCCTTGCTTCTCCTTATCCTCTCATGTTTATGCAAGAGTTCGTATTCTAGCATGTCATATAGAGTGTAGCTAATGTGTTAGACTCATTTCAAGTGTAAAATTGTTCTTAGAGTGTGAATTCTACCCTTTAGTTCACTTACATTTTTTTGTCTCATGCATATCACCTCTATGTTAAAACATTTATGTTAGAATCTTTTAGGACTTGGAAGATGGATTGTAAGTCTTGTTTCATTGTGATAAAAGTATGATTGTATTATGGAAATCATGTTGGTGTATCATGCCCTTAGATTAGTTTCATTTCATGGAAATCCCTATCCCTTTTCCCACAAAAAATCAACTAGTTAGGTGATAAGCACTTCAAGACATATTCAGGGAGCTAGCCCTTAAACCTAGAGGTCTACTTATGCTATAGGTACACGCACATACCTAGAATTATTCCCATGTTGCCCAAATCTGGAGGAGGCTTGAAAACCCTCCTCAAGGGTGTAAGATTTGGTGACAATAGTTCTGTCACACCTGGTGGGACCCATTGTCATCAAGATAACTTGTCAATGTGAATGTTGGTCTTGATAACATCAACTATAAATTGGTGTGCTACTCAACATTTGATGACTCCATTCAAGGTATAATCTGGTTCAAGGCCATTTTTTAATCATATTTTGTATCTCATACTTCATGGTCCTTACCAGGTCATCATCTAATAGATTACTCAATCCTATAAATCTACCTATTCAGCCTAAACTTCCTGTTGAAGTTCAATACCCTCATCCTAATCTGCCTTTTGAAGACCAAAAAGATTTAACTAGCCAAGAAAGTGAAGAGATTGCGGAAATTGAAGATATTGAATAAGACATATCTAGGCAACGTGCCTTTCATACCTTTAAGATTAAAAATCCAATTCACCTTCAGGCCTATGATAACATTCCTCCTAATGCCACAAAGAGTGTGCTCACATTCAATGGTGAGAGTCATGCTACACCTAGTGACCACATCAAGGATATCTCCAATTTTTGTAGTTTTCATAACGGGTAAGTGCATGGAATTAGGGCATAATTCCATGGAAATTTACTGCAATATGATCACATTAATTAAATAAAATAATTATGTTATTAATTAATGTGATCATGTTACTTAATAACATAATTGTGTTATTTAATTAATGTGATCACGTTACTTAGGGCTAGGCTTAAGATTGCTGAGCCATAACATAATCATGTTATTAAATAGTACGATAACATTATGTTAAATATTAATACAATCATGTTATTTACAATAATGGGATCACATTAATAACATGATCATGTTCCTTGTGTCCCCAAAAAAAAAAATATAGAAACCCGAATGCAAAATGTATTCATTTTACGTTCGCATTTTCTTCTCCTAGGTTACTCTGCGATTGTTTTTTGTGCAAACTAGTGCCAAAAAATTCTAGAATTCACCCCATAGTCTTGTTGATCAATGACACTACCATGTAGGAGAGGTAAGCCATCAAAATCTTCTCTATTTAACTATTTTTTCATAATTTTCATTATTTTTAACCCATGTTTTTAATTATAATTTGTTTTTTTCTAACATCCCATCTTGCTAACCCTCTCAACCCTCCATAAAACCCTTTGGTTGCTCCTCCTCCTAACCATCCAAAAAACCCTATGGTTCCTCATATCTCTCCAATTAACCCTCCTATAGTTCCCCAAAACCCCCCTGGCAGTCAAGAGTTTTTGATTGACAATATTGTTAGAATGAGAGATCCCAGTTCAACCAACCCCCACCACACCTAGCTAGTTGATTCCATACATACCTTATTGGGTCAAATTGAAACGATAATGAGTCAAATTTATCTATGGACCTCATATATAGATACTTTTAGGGCCTATTATACTGACAAGTTGTTAGCCCTTCAACTCAAGAATTTATAAATTTCAAAATCCAACATTTGTGCCATATTCATCGACCCAACCACCAATGCCCCCTTTCTTGTAATGGCCAAATGATTTCCTATCCATAATTATGTACATAATTTAATCACAACAAATTTTTATGATCAATGGTGGATGGTATTTGACTATCCACCATGTAACAACCATGAGGTCCCTTTATATTTTCTGAGGAAACTCTACTGTTTGTCCTCAACTAGATTCCTAATTATTTTGATTTTAGTGAGTTTTAGGGCCAAGGAAAAGGCTCTAGCATGGTCAACTAGGTGCACATCATGCACCTAATTAGCCTTCATGGATTCATATCCAAAATCCTCTTGAGCCTGAGATCTCCTCCATAGTTTAACAGGTCATGGAGATAGACACTCTCCATGCTCTTAGCTCACTCACTGATACACTCATTCAACATACGAGTAGGCTTTCACAAAGTGATGCTATAGATATGCCATAGGCTACCCAAAATTAAACCCACCCATGTAATTTGTGTGGATCTATGTGCATATGACCTTCTGATGATCATGGTGTTGGTGGTTCAGATGGATTATATCATATTCTTATGAGTGATGAGTTTTTGGCATGCATATTTGGTGTGGAATCATCAGTCACCACACAGATGCAGGTATATTTTATATTAATGTCATGTTAAATTTAAGTTATCTTTACAAATTTAATTTCTAAGCTAATAATTATTTTTACATAAAAATTTAATATAATATATACATAATTTTTTATGTTGCAAGATGCGATGGTTCTTTTGTCATCACAACTAGTATTTACAACATTTGATTTGTCACAACCATTGTTTTCACCTTTAGATATAGCTACTGGCCCATCCACGATTACATCTACCTCTATTAGGATGACACCATTTACATATATAGAGGTAAAAATTATTTACATATATGTATTGCTCTTTGCATTTGTTATGATTTCAGTTATTTACATATACATGTTGATAAGTGATGTGGGATGCATGATTTCTCTAATTTTGTGTCTATTGCTTATACCTACATGGGTGATGTACCTCCCACTATTTTTTGGCTAGATGGAGCCTAACCTCCCCTATCCCTAACAATCTCATTGAGAGTCTTCACCTGAGACTCTAAACCAACCACATTTTCCTCTAGGCCAACTATCTCTCTCTTATTATGAGGGAACTCCATGTATATGTATGATAAGTAAAGAGAAAAACATATGTATGCTTGCTTAATCACACATGGAGAACCACTTCCACCTAAATATTATTGAGGCTCAAATAATCCTCACCTAAAAAATCTTAACCAAAGTTTCTTTGATCATGCTCCACCACTAAGTGACTCACTCTAAAACCATATAACAAGAGAAGACATTAGATCTCCAGTCACATAAAGAAAAAATAACTAAGTAATAAATTAAAAATTAACATAAGTAACTAAAAATAAACCAACTCACTACTTTGTTTGGGTAAATTCATGTTAGTCTAGGTATAATTCCTAATTGGACCTCATCTTAGCATTCTCCTCCTATCTTGTTGTTTCCTCTCTAACATGTGTATGCTCACCCTTGTTTCCCCTTAAACTTCATCTCCTCACCCTATATCTTATGCTTGTTTCTACATCTAAGTATCTACATATTATGGTGGTGGTTTTACTTAATGTTGGCATCCTACCATAATTGTAACCTAGACATAGGATATTTTAAAAATGTACTCCTCCAATTAGTACTCTCCCAATTTTGCTCGTGATGGTAATAAAGTGTCCACCTCATTCACAAACTATCCAAAAATACCCTAATATAGTATAACTACCAAATATATCATTGTTAGTGTGTCCACCACTCATGGAAAGTCTCTAAATGGTGGCATACCTATCCAACTAGAAACCATGATGGCCCCCACTATCCCAATCTCTAACCCTCACTAGTAAGGGGTCATGTGCTCATACACCTAGCCCATGATGAGTGCAGGGGTCATGTGCTCATACATCAAACTATTACACCTAGTTAATAACCTTACCTTTATCACAATCCTCTATCAAGGCCACAACCCTACATTTCGCTGACAAGCCTAGTATCCTAGTCACAACCTTAAACTGTTTTGCATGACACATCCTAGTTGGTGAATAGGTCAAGCAAAGGAATCTACTCGATGGGACAAAAATCCCCACCTACACAATCTAGAGTATCCCTATTAAATATAGTGTTCCTAAATCATTAGTCATTAATTTATCTATAATCCTAAGAAGCTAATCATACTTCCTCACTCTACTCCATCAAATGTAGGCCCACCTTTTTAAAACACAAATTAAAATATACCTAAATAGTCTAAGTTAATTTTGAAAATTCATCTAAAAGGAATTAGTTACGAGGGTATAGACCTAAGTCAAACCCCTATTTTTAGACAAGTAATAAATCGACAACCAATATAATCCAACATGTAATATAGCATAAATTGAAGATCTTGACCTAAGTATATTTACACTTATCAATTTGAAAAAAAAGAAAATAGTATATTATATATTCCCTTTCATAGTTTTAATCTTCTAATTTTGGTTTTGGTACAAGGTTGTTGCTCTCACACTTTAATAGATGACTTATAATTTCATATCTATGTGTATTTTCACATGCATGCTTGTCTTCTTCTTTCTTATAATGTGTCGTTGCATTCATGTACTTATGTAGACATATTTTTTTATATATACAAGTGTTTCTATTGATCATTTTGGTTTCCATATATAAGATTTGATGTACTTTATATAAAACTAAGTGATTGACCTTGTTTACATGAACAATTGATGGCTGGTACTGACACTCCTCCCTCTCTATGAGCTATGATAGACATAGGCATTGCTACTGTAATATCAAGTACACAGGCGTTGATAGAGGTATATATTAGTTCTTATAATTTTGAATTGTAAAAATAGACTTGTTTTAGTAATTTTAGTACATGTGTACTTGGGGCAAATATAACTTATGTTTATGTATTATGTATATAGGGTTATCTTATGACAACTAATATTCCCAGTCAGATGGTGATTAGGGTAACTTCTCATGTTCCTCCCCTATTTTAGACATCTATTCATACAACTGAGCCTACCATTGACTTGATTGAGCATGAAAAATAGATTGAGCAAGATCGTGAGATTGCATTAATTACACATGTTTACATGATTTTTTGTTGTGGTTTAAAATTAATTTCTTGACAATTATTTGAATGTATTTTATGTTAATTTTGTAATAATTATTGTATTTGAATAGGCTCAGTTGTAAGCTAGCTATGAGTGTAAGACCCACAATCAAACCTTGGAGCAATCCAAGGTATTAGAGGGGTCTTCATCTACTAGTAGGGCATCCCACGGAGAGTCTTCTTTGAGGAAGGCAAAAAGAGGGAGGCTATTTGATGAATAGGATGTCTTACAGACATGAGATGTACTTTTTTGTATGCCTATATGGTAATTGATGAATTTTTGGCATTGTATATGCGCATGTGACATTTGGCCAACATTAGATACCATGTTGGTAGATGTAATTTTTGTATGGCTATCATGGCCTAATCTATGTATTATTGACATTACATATGTATGTGCCTATATTGTATGCCTATCATGGCTTGATATATATAATTTATATTTAGTTTTTATTTCATTGTGTGTTATTGTATAATGTTGTTTTGATCTTCCAAATTATTATCTATATCGGATCTTGTATTTAATGTTGTAAACACGCACAAATGAGGATTAAAAAATTATTCTTTTTAATGCTATAAATCTTGGATCTTAATTTTTTTTTAAAAATTTCATTATGTGTAGTAGAAATGACTAATGACACTCTTATCACTTAGGCTTAATGGCCTTCTTCTCTTTGTACCTACTTCTTGTATGTGCTTTTGATGTAGAGCTTTCTCAATAGCTTACAAGTGTTCAGGATCTTGATCAAAGGTATTTTTTTAATCTAATCTTATGTATTCACTTATATGGTACCTCAAGACTCCTTATCCTGATCATACAACACAATTCCAACTTTTGAACCCCTCTTTCTTTTATCTTTTCTCAGATTTCTCTTTTTAGCCTTTCATTTGGCTTGTAGCCCTAATTGAGGTAAAACCTCATGTTCTATTCCATACATATAATATTCAAGGAAAACTAATTAGGTTTTATATAACCCTTTTCTATGCTATTACCTCACACAAAATCTTGGGTTAGGTTCCTTTGTAAACTCTTGTACCTCTATGCTTACTTGACATTCCAATTAACCCTCAAAATGCACAAAGCTTCAAGGCGTGACCATTATGGAGATAATTTGACCAAACCAAAACTATATTTGACCACCATTTTGGCTAATCCTACTTTTCAATCAAATTTGGTCTATAATTCTTCACTTAAGTTCAACTTTCTTCTTTAGCCTCTTTCTCATTAGATCTCTTAGGCTAGTTGACTACCTATAGGGTAGTACAATATGGAATATATAAGGTACAAGTATGAAATCACTTTATTAAATTAATATACCCTAAGACATACTAGATTAAAAAATTTCAAGAATTTTGAAGGTTTGAATCTCTTTCTATGGTTAAAACCCTAAAGTCAGGGTTTGTAGCAATTGTATAGGCCGAGACAGAAAATAATTACATATAATGTCCAAACAAGAATTTCAAGATGATCTAATGTTTGGATTAGGTCTATCTAACATTATTATAACTTTTTAATTTAATGAGCAAGTTCTCACAACCCTTAGGGCATTCAAAAACAAGAAATCTCAGTCATTCAACACTGTACTTTATATGTTAGAAATAGGGGTATGTAGGGTCTGTAGGATTTTCAACATTAAAAGACTATATAAATGACAATAAGTTTATCACCCACTTCTATAACCATTTTGAACCCTTATCTATCATTTTTGAATCAAAGACAAGATTCAATACAAAGAATAAAGTATACAGATTTTTGAGTTTAAGGTCATGTGGAATTTCAATAGGAAAGAACTATGATCAAAGTGAAATTTAAAAAATATTGTCCACATGTATGTTATAACAAGATTAATCTAACTCTTCATAAATATTTCATCTCCACATTCTTCATATAAATCAAGAGAAGGAAAGATTGAATACTCATACTCTTCACCATCTACCTCAAATAGAATGTAAGGTTATAAAACCAAAATTGACTGTTAACCCAAAATAGGGCATAGACAGGGTTTATTTGTTTTAGAAGTCAATAGGTAAATTAATCAATGCCACCTAATAGGCCAATAGGTGAAATTTGTAAAAATTGTCAAAGTTTTCAAAGCTATCAAAGTTGTCAAAGTTAAAATTGTCAAAGTTGTGGTTGTAAAAATCTGGTTTCCATGCTTTGTGTGTGAAAAATGACACCACCAACATGTTCAAGGGAGGATATTAACCTCTATGACTAGGTTCTTGGCCTCTTTTCAGGCTCGATCAATAAACCCACCACCATTTTGACCTCAAGAACACCCTTTCCAATATAAGAAAAATGCAAATTTTTAGCCTTAAGTTCAAACATGCATAAAATAAAAATTGTAAGTCATTTTCATGAACCATCAAATCTATCACGTACCTATTTAAGCTCTATAATTATACCTAGAGCACTCAGGTGGAAGCTTCAATATCCATCTGTTAGACAAGTTATAGTGACAGGTCCAAAAATTCAAGTTTTTGTTAGTGAACAAGTAACTTCTCGAGCTCCAACTGGGATTTATACCTATGGGACCTCCACTTGAAAATATACCACTTTGATCATGTCTAGATAGAAAAATTACATGTTATTGTGCCACCATGACGTTTGAATCCACCTAGAAGTGCATTTTCATTACCATTTCAGTGAGTGAAAACACTGATAATAAATGTTGTCAAAATTCAAGTTGTGGTTACATAACTCTAGTTTTGATGATTTTTGGGTGAAAACTAACACCGATAACATGTATAGGGGGTGGATAACCTATAGGACCTATTTCTTGGCCTTTCATCAGGCCTGATCGATAAACCCACCACCCATGCTGACCTCATGAACACCCTTCCTAATATAAGAAAAATGTAAATTTTTAGCATAAGTTTAAACATGCATAAAATGAAAATTGTAAGTAATTTACATGAACCATAAAATACATCACATACCTAATTAATCCATCTAATTATACCCCATATCACTCAAGTGGAAGCTTTGAGATCAATCTGTTAGATAAGTTGCAGTGATGGGTCCAAAAATGCAAGTTTTTGTCAGTGAACAAATAACTTCTCAAGTTCCAACTGACATTTCTATTTCTGGGACCTTCCCCTATGAATATATTGATTTTATCACATCTAGATAGACAAATTACATATTATTATTCTACCATGATGTTTGAGTCCATTTGAAAGTGCATTTTCACTTCCATTCTAGAGACTGGAAACACTAACACTAAATGTTGTCAAAGTTCAAGTTGTGGTTACAGAACTCTGGTTTCAATGATTCATGGGTGAAAATTGACACTACCAACATGTCTAAGGGGGTGGATAAACTCTAGGACTAGGTTTTTGGCCTCTTATGAGGCCTGATTGACAAACCCACCACCAATTCTGGCCTCAAGAACACCCTTCCCAATATAAGAAAAATGCAATTTTTAACCTAAGTTCAAACATGCATAAAATGAAAACTATAAGTCATTTTTGTGAAATATCATATCATTCATGTACCTTATTAATATGTATAATATCACCCTAGAGCACTCAGGTGGAAGCTTCGAGATCAATCCGTTAGATAAGTTGTAGTGATGGGTCCAAAAATGCAAGTTTAATTAGTGAACAAGCAACTTCTCAAGCTCCAATTGACATTTCTACCTCTGGGACCTCAACCTAAAAATATATCACTTTGATCATGTCCATATAGATAAATTACATGTTATTGTGCTACCACAACATTCTAATCCAGCTAAAAGTGCATTTTCACTACCATTTTAGAGAGCTAAAACATTGACAACAAATATTACCAAAATTTAAGTTATGGTTGCAAAACTCTGGTTCTGATGGTTCTTGGGTGAAAACTACCACCAAAAACACATCTGAGGGGGTGGATAACCTCTATGACCAATTTATTGGCCTCTTTTCATGCCCAATCGATAAACCCACCACCCATTCTAGCCTCAAGATCACCCTTCCCAATACAAGAAAAATGAAAATTTTTAGCCCAAGTTTAAACATGCATTAAAAAAAATTGTAAATCATTTCTATGAATCATGAGATCCCTCATGTACCTCCTTAATCCCTCTAATTTCACCCTAGATAAAACACATATAAAACATAAGCTTCTCTTAGCTTCAAGAATATAGAATTCTTTATTGACAGTGCCAACCACGTGAAGGTGAAATCTTATCTGGCACCACTAACCTACAAAAAATTGTTAGTAAGTAATTAAAAATGAAATTTATATATGTACTACTTATAAAATAAATAAAATTTGGTAAAATTGATTACATCTAAATTTGAAAATTTAACATACCTCCGTATTCGAATCCAACGAACCACTAGGATCTACTCTAACCTTGATAGTATCAAGAATAACTTCATGATCTGACTCCTAAACTTTCTATAGTTTCCTGTTTAATGGCCTCCCATGATATTTTTTAAATTGAATATTTATTTCAAGAATCAAATTTGAATAGTGTAGTATCTCCTATTCATTTCAAACTCTTCAAACAACCATTGATCTGAATTTTTTATAGGATATCATCAAATTCAAGTTCTAATGACTACCACTGAGCCAATGGGATAGTCAATATTTTCTCCATTTGTATTTGGGGAAGTTAATTTATTATTTCTCTCTACACACCAACACAAGTAGTAATCGATGCTTTCTTCATTATCCTCATCTGTAGTAACTACAAAAACATGCCCTGTACATCATAAAAATCATTTTTAGCGACAATATGAAGATATATAAATAATGAGAATAAATTATACATAATGAAAAATATTATACCTGGTTACACTAGATCATATACATGGTCAAAGTTATCTGATGATGTCATATCTATAAATTGCAATGCTATTGAAACCTAATATGTGTTGATTAGAATTACAGGTTTATAATTTCAATCATCCACCCACTCTTGTGACTCATACTATTTCTAAACATAGTCCACATATGTAGAATAAAAACATGCCAAGTGTCTCGTATGAACAGTCCAAGAACTTGCATTTGAGATACAAAATGAGTGGATGTCACTTGAACTTGTTAGAGTCATACAATCCTCATACTTTGCCAAGTGTTTCTCCATTTTCTAAAAATGTCTAAAAATAGTAGAATTTGGTTGAGCATTATGACACATGTTCTCATTACACCATTCAAGCATAATTTTTGCATCTGTCAAATGAACACCCTCTTCAAATTTCAACTCCTCCCTTGGAATATCTCTTTTTACACATGCTCCAACACTATCATGTTCCCCTTTTCCATGGCCAACCTCGGTGAAACTCCAAATATGTTCCACACCTATGGTAATGTGCATCTGCTTAACCAATAAAACATATTTGCATTTTTTAATTGTAATGTGTAATTGTCTGACCAAATGTAATGTTGATTGAAAGTAATGTTCCTCTAACTCAAATGTTCTTAGAACTTATGAAAAAAACCTTGCACATACTCTAAACAATTTGATCTGTCATCGTTGATATAGAAATGGTAATTCCTTAATATTTTCCATTGTTGCTTTGTACTATCAAGTGCATGAATGAATGTTATATACATGAATATGGCAAATTGTGATGCATTGTAATACTATGATTGAACTTCCATTTGAGGTTTGAATGTGTAATTCTTTGCAAAATCAACTACTAAAATAATGGAACCAAGTGGGAATATATCCTTGCATATCTTGAAATGTTCATCCAACCATCTAGCCTTGTGTGTCTGCCTTGTATATTCATAAATAATCTTCTCCCTAAATTTGACCAAAAATTCTGAAACAAACATCTTTTTTATAACAAGCTCACACCTTTTAGATTCTTTGCCATCTTTTACTTTAATAAGTCACTGATTTATATTTGCTTAAACCAACTAATTCTTGTCTAATTGCACTTGTAATATCCTCATGTATACATTTTTAAAATTTGGCAATCCACCATAAATGTTGAAATTTCTATTTAAACATGATTTGTTGTAAAATAATTGCCCATTTGATCTTTTGTAGAATATAGCTGGAATAAATTCCCTAGATGATTTTGGTGGTAATTCAATGCCATACTCCTACAAAATGTTAGTATGCAAAGTAAAATGAATATAGTGAAAAATATTATAGTGCATTGAAAATTCAACATGTTGCCTACAACAAGTGGTGCGTGTGTGATTTATTTTAATATAAAAAGGTTTTGCCATCTCAAAATATCTTTGACAAATAGAAATTTATGGATGTTTTTCAAAAAATTTAGAGTATAATTATGTTTGAGTCATATCTAATAAATGTTTTGGATACAGTTCATGGTTACGAGAACCAACTCTTCTTTTCACAACATCTCTTGCATTGGGCAAAACTCTTGTATTGTCTTTCCAAAACTGAGCAAGTAACTCTTTGAGAGTATCAAATAGAGCCTTGTCCTTTCATGAAAGTCTACCAGAGAATGCCTAGAGCTCATTTCTATTAGGTTCATTATGTATTTCACATATTTCAATTTATTTCCTTATTGTTTTTCTATTTATATGAAGTGTTCAGCTTGTTTTTAAAACCATTTATTTTTTCACTATTATGTCACTTACTGCACAAGTTGTAAGTATACGCTAGGCAACATTACAATCTTTGGTGTGTGATTTTGGGCCTACAATATGATAAGCATCATGTAGATTTTCAACAATTTCATCATTTTCATCATCCATGTTAGATGTTTTTAGTCCTAATGTATACATTATTGGTCTCATCTTAATCAATTTTATCAATGAAATAAATAATTGACATGTTTGACTATCATACTACAAATTATGAAATAAAATATCCCAAATTTGTGATTAGACATTTTGTTATGAATTGGTTTTAAAATATTTTTATCGACTTCAATTAATTAGTTATCTTTTCTACACACAATTTTTGGAGGTGTTGGTAATGGTGGAATTTGTTGAGAGGGTGTTTCAAAATGATTATTAATTTCATTATTTAGAGGTGGGATGACATTAAATTATTCATTGTTAATTTCTTTATAATATGTTTCCATGAAATTTTTTTGATGGTTAATTTCATCATTATTTGTTTCCATCAAAATTTCTTCATTTATGGGGGGTGAAGCATCATACATAGACTTATCATCAACAAAATAAAAAACTTGGAACTTTGAATGTGAACTTCCAACATTAACTAATTCATCATTTTTAATTTCATTATTATTTATTTCATTATGGTCAATTTCATTATTATTCATTTCATTATGGTCAATTTCAACATTATTCAATTGATTATAGTCAATTTCATCATTACTTAATTCATTATCGTTAATCGACTCATTATCTAAAACATTTGGTTCGTTAAGATCATGGATGTTTATATCATGATCATGTTAATTACTATGTTATTAACATGATCATGGTAGTTGAATTCAAATTTAATTTTGGCACCTTTTGGCTTGGGAATGGCTTGGATTCTCAAAACAAAAAAAATCAACTTTGATTGACAAATACACTAAAAATTTCAACTCAAAAAATTAAAAAACCTGATACCATCATGATGAACACGCTCTCCTCTTTCCAAAACTACGATTCTTATATTTTTTGGACTAATTTAAGGTTTTAAACTATATTTATTTCTAACTATGCCTTTTTAGGCCACTACATACCGCAAACATGCATGCTTGTACATGTTCATGTAATTTATGTTTCATTGATCCAAGTGAAAAAAAATTATATGGTGATGTAGTACACTTAATTCTACATATATTTAAAAAAAATGATTTTCATTTTTTTTGAGGTAGTTAGGCCTGACTCAGACAACTATCCATTTCTTTGTCAATTTTTAGGATCTAGTTACTTGTAAAATTTATAAAAAAAGTATTCATTGAAAAATACAAAAAATAATAGGTGACATGATACAATATTTGATCTAAATTTTCCCCAAAGGGTTTCAAATAATATTAAACATTGCTAAAAAAATGGTGCCCGTCACAACCGTCAATCTACTATGCTTTCTGAAAAAATTAGAGTTCCTCTTCAAATTTTAGATGTTTGACCTAGTTATACTTAACCATTTTAATTTTTTTTTACTATTTTGGAAACTAGACTCAAAATTCTACATTTCATGTTTTTACACCATCTTCAATTTTGGAGTGTACATATCTCAAATTATCTACAAAAGTTCAAATTTTTGAAATTTCAAAAGAATCATGTCCACAAGTAGGCTAGCTTTTGTCCCCCAACTCTGTGCACTTACCCTAATGCCACTGAAGAGAATATTACCATTAGACTCCTTGCCATGCCCCTTAGAGGGAAAGCAATTTATTGGTATATGACTTTGCCCAGTGGATGCATCACATCATGGGATGACTTTGGAGTGTTGTTGACTTTAAGGTTTGAAGATGAAAGTGATCATACCTCTTTTATACATTAAATCAATGTGATCAAAAGGGATCCCGAGGAAACAATGCATGAATTCAATGATATATTTCAAAATACTTGGTATAAATTTCCTCCTCCCATGAGACCACATGCTAGCTTTGTGTTCCCCACATACTTGAGAACCATTGGTACTGATATTGCTATCATGCTTTAATCCATTGGTGGTTTCACTCTTTTTGAAGCATATTAACCTGACATTAGAGATAATAATGGCCTCATTCAAGAAATAAATTTTCCTCCTAAGGTGTCTATGCCATTTCTACCTAATACTTCTGCTAATACTCCAAATGTGGCCCAAGTTCTTAATGCCAACACCAAGCCTAAAGTTACCTCCAAGAGGGAAAATGATTCCATGGATACATATTTAGAAATTCAAATGTTAAGAGCTCAACTTATGCAACAAGGTGCCTATAAAAATACTTATCCCTACTAACATCAATATGGCCAACAATATGGGAGAGGAAGAGGTCAAGGGCAACCTAACTTCAATAGGCCTGCCAATGTTCTACCACAAATGCAAGAGAGATGGTACTGGTGCATAACAACTTGGTGCAAGGATAAGATTGGAAATAAGGCCAATTAATGGATGAAAATTAGAGTGTAGATAAATCTCTACTTTCTAAATGAGGAATCACATTTACCATACCACACTGAAAAAACTAAAATACACACAACTAAAAATAACACACCACACAAAATGTCACCATATCATTGGTGACTAAATAGAGGTCGCTAAAATATCTCCTTCCTCCGTGTATCCTCCAACCTCTAGTATCTTCGATGCTTACTTAGTTGATCATGTCATGAAGAGAATTATTCCCCCCCATACTCTTGGCATATCTTTTACAAAATGGATGTTGGTTACCCCGATAATGCATCCATGTAAAATTTTTATTTTTGACATAAGACTTTTGAGACAACAACTCAAGACACAAATTGACTCTTGACTTATTATTATTTTCATGACCAAATGACTAATGACCAAAATCCAATTAAAGATTGGATTTGACAACCTATTTGTTAGTTTTGAATTTTTATAAAAAAACAAAACCTAAATAGTAAGTGGGTAAACATTTCATACTCATAAATATAAAACTTAAAAGACATAAAAATCTAATAATGATAACACTAAATCCTAGAAGACACAACTTAAAAATTATGACACGACTCTTTAATGACATGGGAAAATGAATTAATTGATAGCTAGCAGCAAGGGAATCAACATGCAAGATGAAGATAGGTTGGATGAAATGCATGAGCAATATGAACACATGAAACATAGTAATGATTGACTCATACCAAATTTTGGGTTTGAATAAGGTCTTGAATTTAAACTTTTCACACACTGATTGACTGCATTGAATAATCCTCAGGTGTTCAAATGCATCCACATTGGAGGGAATTAATAATGCTTGTGATAATGAAAAAAACTTAACAATGACTATAGAGTAACCTTGTTAAATAAGACAATTATAGACTATATACCTAAAATTGATCTTGACATAGAAAAAAGCATAAAACTTAGCTAGATATGCATGGTAAGGATGAAAATGACAATCAACATTATTGTATCCTACCAAATTTAGATCAAATGATTAATTACATAGGTTTGGATCCTGCCATCCATGTCAGTTATATGCAGTCGATGCCAATTGCAAATAGAGTCATTTTGATAAGCCAAAGGATGATATAATAATGGTAGATGCAAATATGAAATAGAATCAGTCTATAATGCATGAATAAATAAAATGGTTGCATAATCTAGCTGTCTAAAAGGAACATACAATGATGAGATGCTTCTTTGATGATGTTGTGGAAGTCTTTGGACAATAATTTGAGTCATTATGTCAGATGTAGGAGCTTGACATAGAGGTATCCGATCGTGAAGACAATGAATGCCCTGATAGTTGACCTTGATGTAGTTGAGTGAGTCTAAACCAGATTTCTTATTACAATACTACATCCTCCTCCATTATGTTCACCATTACAAAATAATACAAGTGAATGTCAATGATGCATGGGATATATGATAAATTTTTTATTGATGATAGAGTTAGACATAACTCAAATCTGCATATGTAATGGTTGTACTTCAATCTTCAAACAAATGTTCAGAGCCATACAAATGTATTGTTGTGAGTGATTATTCTGGTGAAAATGACACTTAGAATAAACTCTACATGAATCTTATCTTAAAAAATATAGATATAAAATCAAATATATATATGATGAATTTCATAGATAAGGGCAATAAAAAACTAAGGAGTTTCCCCATTTAATATTCAATCTTCCATACCCACTCTAATACCAAATGAAGTGGGTAAAGGATCTTATACCAGAGTTTAGCTCATTTGGATAATGCATCAAAAAGAGTCGAACACAAAATGCTATTTGAATTATTTTAAGACATTACACACATATATAGGAATATGATTCCTATAATTTCTCCACCATTTTCTCTCACCCAAAATCCTATGATTATTTAAACCTATATATGATATATTATTATAACAATATATCTCAACAATAATATATTCCATCTAATATCATAATATTGTTTATAATAATATTACTACCCAATACTAATTAACAAACCTATTACTATTTACCTCTCAGTAAATACCCAAATTTACACAATGTAAAAATTAATCCTTACAGTGAATGAGGAAATCATGCTTTCCACTACCCAAAAAGAATAGAATCCACTTCTATAATCTAGATTAAAATATATTTTCTAGCAGTGAATGATCATTGCAGACCAAACATGTCCAGTTGGTGAAGTGGAATGTATAGTTAATGTTTCCTTATGTCTTTGGTGGGTACTTTAGGGTTTACATGTATTAGTATAAGAGATATGATATTTAGTTTTGTTAGTGTTTTCGATGGAAAATATAAAATGCAATTACAATTAGTGTGTGCAATTTGAGACTGGTGCCTCTCTCTTGCTAGTAGACTATTTTTTTGAAAAAGAGATGTGCATCATATCCTAAGGGCATTATAATCAATCATAGATCCCAAAAGATCATAAAACCTAGCTTTGATATTTCCATCAATGGATGTAAATAAACTCAACTTTCTAGATGGATTTTGTTCATTTTTTGACCATTTGCATAGTTGATAGAGTGCAATTAATGCCAGCCTAAAGCAAATGCTAGAATTGGTGTATATTAGTCTTACACCCTGAAAGAAATAACATAATAATATTTGTATCAATAAAATTAATAACAAGAAAACTAAATAAAATGTGTGTTCTACTTTCACAATGTTTTCTTGACAAAGATGGGATCTTACCTTACTTGATTAAGGAATCTAAGAAATATACATTAGCCCTGATCTATGATCTTAGTCAGTTTTCAGTTCTTGTTCTTATTTGTAGCATCCTCTAAAATTATTTGTTTTAAGAATTTTTTTTCATAAATACACTTTTTGAAAAATTCAAAACATTTCAAACTTGATAACAAGAATGTTTGGAATGATATAGTACAAATAAATCAACAATAGTCTTATCAAAATAAGCATATCACTATTAATAAATCTACACAATATGCATATCACTATTAATAATCATGGATTCAATAAAAAAATGCATTTATTTAACTTGATGGGATCATTTTCTCTTTTGATAGGGATGAGTAATTTTAAATTATAAAATCAGGTATTAAAATGGCCAAGAGAAAAAATTAGAAAACTATTCATACTGAGTAATGAGTATCCTTGGACTTCAAGGAAAAACCATTACATGCAATACTTTTTATACAACGATGTGATTATGGGAAGTGGAATCATTAGAATTGATAGTGTTGGTTTTTTCTATAATTCTCATAAACCAACAAGAGTAATATGCATAAGAATAAATTATACTACTAGATAGTGATAGAAATGAGACCAAAATTGTCCTCTAGTACCATACATTTCATAAACATTCAAAACCTATAATATGAGAAACAAAATAATTTAAAATTGGAACAAGAATTACATTCTCTTCTAATAGAATGCACATCAGAAAAATATTTATTTTATGTTTTAATTGACAACAATATTTAATTGTTTTGAGTGTATGGGAGAAGTAAAATGTCACATAACATGATCAAAATAAACAACACAACCAGAAAATAAATACACTAGAATAAATGGAAGAATCAATGGGGCTATGAGTTTATGTGCGATCCTAACCAATATGAAAAGGGATAACTTTGGAGTGATTATATAATATAGGTATGAATAGATGTAAGGTCAATGTTTTTGTCCTATACGAAATGAATGAACCTTGAACAAATACCACAAAAGTAAATATAATTAATGTATTTATAAAGGGAAACCTACCAACCCAGCTATCAAAATGTATGTGATGAATAAATCTTCCTACCAGAGTTAAAGAAAAAGCAAATTTTTAGTATATCAAATGCTATTGTTGTTTATATAATATTTTCACAGTAAACTTTAAAAATGGGGATCAACAAACTTTCATAGAAATGGGAAACCTAAAAGTTAGTATCTTCTGGATAATCAAAGACCATGTTTAATAATGCAGTTAGAGAAACATATTATGGAAACTACCACATCTAGTGTAGAATACATGTTTAATGTGCTTGATAATATGAAAATGAAAAGTAAGAGCCTAAGATGACAATGTTTTGTAATTGAGCTCTAAAAGGTGTATAGGAGAAAGAAAAGAATGCTCACAATGGTGCCTTATACTCCTCATCTAAAGTTTGAATGATGGTAGGATGTACTCTACACATGGCAATGATCAATATCCAATCCAAAGTAATGGTGATAATGAAGAATGGCCACCACCACAACATATCATGTATTTGGATAAAATATACTTTCCTTTTTTTTATCAATGTAAACATTAGTAAATGGATATTGGATAAGCTCATTAGGTACAATTCCCATGCCCTTATTTCCTCCAAGGGGGGCCCTAGAATTAAATAGAGTCCATCCGAGTTAATCAATCTGTGAATGCATATTACTTTAAAATCATTCACCATGGATTTCCATGAACTATTCCCATTGTTGGAAAACAAATGATAGGTTTTACCATAAGGTTAAACTGTGCATTCTTAATTTTTTTGGCTACACAACTCACGTTACCACCAATATGGGGCCTATTAGAGCTCATCTTCTTCTGCACAAAAAACACAACTATATGATTAAATTTTTACATGAACCTCATAGAATCATATCAAGTATATATTCTAGGTCAATATAGTTATAGACCCTAACGACCGCATTTTCCCTCAACATTTCATTTTGTTGGCATCAAACTTGAACCATGAAGCACAAGCTCTGCAACTCACGTGATGCTATTTCTTCTACCACTGTCTCCAATGACCATGACTCCTAAAACAAAATGAACTATAGCAAACCCTAAAAATGCCAAAAAAAGTCTTAACAAACACATTTTTAATGAGAAAACCAAGTAAATAAGGTGATATAATTCATGTTTATTATAATCCCATGTTCTTGCAATAAACACAAAATATTTTCACTAGAAATATTACCCATCATTCTACAAGATTTGACCTTTCAACCTCAATCAATGGGATACAAATGTAGTTGCACCTGCTGGCAGCCAGACAAACCCATAAAATGCAATAATATTGAAGTTATGAAAGGAAACAATACTCTATGTGAAAATTCGTAATGTACTGGGGGCACAAGATCTTCTTCTACTTCTTCGTCAACTCATAAAAATATGTTGTTGTTGCTTATATAGTATAAATTCCCCTTTTAGTGGGATTCTAAAATTAACTGGATTTGCCTTAGGGCTGGGCATTATTTTCTCTCTCTCTAATTTGTATCGAAAACATGGTACAAGTGCAACACCTCATCTTTTTGTATATTTAACTCTTTATTACCTATTATGTTGTGCTCTATACATGGAACCAAAAAACAATAGATATATATTAATTATCTGACCATACCCATAATGTCAAGCCCATAACCAGATAGGCATCGTGGATATACGAAATTCTGAAATGAAAAAATATTTTTAATTCTAATTCATGTTTATTTGTTTAGATTAGGCTCTGTGAAACTATGAAATTGAGCTAAGAAACAACGAAATCGTTGAGCAAACTATGAATTCGTCCTACAAGAAAATGAGTTTTTTCCTTTGCCTTTTGAGATAACTATAAAATTATTTTAAATTTATGAATTCATCTATTTTAGTAGTAAAATTATTATTTACAGTAGTAAAATTGCATTTTTGGGTAATGAAATCACATTTTTGGGTTGCAAATTCATGATGTCAAACTACCAAATCATTCACTAACTATAAAATCACTAGAAAATTATGAAATCATTGCTCTCTATTTTTGTGTTTTCTTACAGGTTTTCTAGAATTATGAAATCATTGCTTGAACCATGAAATTATTTTTTGAACCATGAAATTATTTATCATATTAGTGAAATCACCAAAATGAGTTGCCGAATCATTCTAGAACTGTGAAATCACCTATTTTAAATTTTTGCATTTGGAATTCTTTCCTATGTTTTCATGTTTGAATAATTTTGTAGTTTGTAGTTTACTGCATAACTATGAAATCATTCTAAAGAGTTGAAACTTGTGTTTTTGTTGAGCTAACTTGTAGGAATGTAACTTTTATTCAAACATAAATTAATCCCCTAACTTGTTTAAAAGGAATAAGGCTAAGGAAAAAGAATTGAATGCTTTTTGAACCAAATTTCTCATTTTGCACAAATCCAAGTTTTACAAAGGTTGAAAATGCATTCACATTTTGTTAAGGTGCTTTAAAATTCACTTAAACATTTTTTTTTTAGAATTTTACAAATTTTGACAAGTGTAAACATGGCCAAGAGGCCAAAAAATTCATAAACATTTCGATTTGGTGTTAAGTAAAATGAATCTACGTCTTTAGTTAGAGCGCCTAAGATCTTACTCAAATTTTTATCATTTTTTGCAAAACACTTAGATTAAATTTTCTTGATTTTGGAAAAATAAAAACTCTAGCATGTATGTTATCCCCCGTTCCCTTTAGGTAACTCAGGTGACCAAAAGCACTTACATTATTTCCCTTTATTGTAAAGTTGAGTTGGAATGAAAGTCGTGTATGCTCTCCCCAAGCTCTGAGCGACTTGGGTGATTCAGAAAGTGACCTCTAATGTATTTCCATTTTAATTTATTTCTTTTATGCACTTAACTTGTGGGCAGGGGTTCATCACCTCCCCAAGAGTTCTTTAGGGGTGTGTTGACATGGGGCTTCATCTCCCAACATCATACCAACCTCGCTCCATGGTGGGGTATACAAATAACGACACACGATACTAGGATTGCCAAGGGTCTAGGAAGTTAGCCTCTTTGATCTTAACAAAAACTTGGTTTAGGTATAGATAAACATTGGACTCCACTAAGAAGTAAATGGATGGAGTCGCTATGTAAAAGAATAGAACCTTGCATAGAAAATTAGTTGGTATGAACCCAATTGAAGTGATTGCACACCTTATGTTAGCCACACTTGGGACCATCTCTAATGCATGAAACTTATAGATTTTAGACAAATCCCCACTTGCCATGGAATTTCATGGTAAATTTCAAGTGATCCCCACTTGCTTGAAGATATTTTCTCTTAGATTTAGGAAGTGGTCTCTTTTCCATATGCCTCATGTCTATTAGTTTCCTTAAACTAAGGGCGAAACTCTCGTTTGAAGTACAACCTTAAGCATGGTTAGTTTACATTTGAGTCTTGCTTATCACTTGGGCTTGAATGTTTTACTCATCGCTCTTATTTTTGATTCCTTGAGATTAAATTTCCCAATTAGTTTATGTGTGTGCCTAAGGTCCAAAGTCTTATAACAAGGTCAAGTTTGAGTTTGAATCCATGTGCCTAGATTGAGTCCAAAGTGTTTCAAATTATTTTAAAGCTAGATTAATTGCCTTAAAAGTTTTACATCGACCTAGTTATTTTTAAATTCTAGCTTTGTACCTTGTTTCGAAAGACCTAGCATTTTACCTTTCAATTTTTAGACCTAGTTGTTTTCAAGTCTATCTTTGTGCCTTGTTTCCAAAGACCTAGCATTTACCCTTTCATTTTTTAGACCTAGTTATTTTCAAGGCTAGCTTTGTGCCTTGTTTCCAAATACCTAACATTTACCTTTTGTTTTTTTAGACCTAGAATTTGCCTTAGTTTTTAGATTTTGTATATTGAAAGTATAAGGTGATATAATATATCTTAAGCTACCCTATAAACTAAAATAAAATTTTATGGAATTATACACTTGAATAATCTTATTCATGCTTAACTCTAAATATTTTTGTAGATATTAATTGCATGTATTGAATGGTTCTCTATAAATATTTTACCTCTATCTATTATTGTACTCTATAATTTTGTAAATCTAAAGTACATTTTTCATTCGTATTTAATGTTATAGTGACAAATTTTAAGTTTATCCACTAAAATTCATGTGTTTATTAATTTCATATTAAGTAATTATTTTGGTACATGAGTGATCAAGGTCTAAATTTGTTAGATATATGGTTGCATTCACGTTTTTTATTCTTAAAATACAATCAATTTTTTGAAGAGTGGATTAGATGTAAAGCAAAATTTTAAATTGGTCGTAAAAAAATATAAAAGATTATTTTATATATATTCTCTCTATAGTTTCCTCTTCCTATTATGAATTATATTATCATTTAAAGGGAAATGTTGAATACATATTTCTTTCTATAATATTCAGTGTGTGTTCATCCTTCATGTAGGACAACTACCTGCAATGATGTTAATAAATTTGTGTAATAAATTCATTTCTCATATTTTTCACTACTATCAAATAAACCTTGTCTCAAAAATAAACCTTAACTCAAATTTTATGTAAGCAATATATTTTGTATATTATTCATCGCTATCAAATAAACCTTGTCTCAAATTTCCTTTATGATAAAGGAGGACCATGAGTCCTAAGTTCTAAATCTTGTGATAACTATCATAATATAAATACAACATAAATGGATCCTCTTACCTTGGGTATTTTTTTGTGTATATGATTTTATTTTTCACCTTGAAATTATATTCTAATTTTTTAATATTTTTTATGTGTCATAAATGGATCTTTTTGCCATGTTTTGAATGTCAAACAACTATGAAGATTTTTTTTAAAAGATATTTTTCTTCTTTTTTTAGTTAACTCTGGTATTTGGGTGGATTCATGGTCAACAATGATCAATTTGAAATAGTTGCAATTATTGTCAATAATAAATCTTTCATCGATTTTTCATTTTTGTACTATGAAAAGGCCTCTTACAAACATTGATCATTATATGTTAATATATTTTGCCATATGAAACTCATTTCATCGATCAAAATGTATTGGACATATTACATAGATTATTACATTACTGCAAGTGTTTTCTATTATAATGGTTTTATTTATTATATAGGTATGTAAAGTCCAATCCTTTTTTTCATATTAAATATCTTTTCAACCAAGTTATCATGTAAAGATTCTCTAATAAATAAAAAATGTAATTGTTCATGTTTTCAAGTCAAACAAGCAAAATAACCAAGCTAATTATAAAACCATTAAGATTAGCCTTTTAAAAAAATTATATATTTGAACCCTTGAAAGATAAATTAGTCAATTGATAACAATAATAGGGCCAAGAGAAAATTTGTTTGTAATAATCAACATCATACTAGTAATGATCACCTTGTCACCTTTGTGGTAGCCATGTGTGTCCCATGTTATCCCATAAAAGTTTATTGGGTATGTATCACCTATTGAATCAACACATAATCTCCTCTTATAATGACATTTATAAATGAGGAATAACTTTGATCTTGTCCTCATTTATGTAAGACATGAATTGAATTTATTATGAGCCTAAAAACTACCACATGAATGTTAGCTAATGGTTCAATTGGGTCTTACATCAATGCAATATCATATCATGGTAGTACACTTTATAATATTATGGTGCATGGGATTAATCAGAGAGCATTGTGTTGTCATATCTATAGAAAAAACATTAAAATAAACATTAGTCACATCATCTATTAATTCAAACTATATATGCATCACTACGTTGCATCCTATGCATACATATCTCTAATTCTAGGAACTGTAATGTTAATAATAACACTCTTATTACCCAAATGCATTATCTTTTAAATGACAAAATATTTATTCTATCAACCATATAATACCATATCTTCATCCTCCTTCGTTAGTTGTGCTATCACTTTTAACTTCCACCTTTTAACAAAATTGAGGGTGTTGATTGCATGCAACATGCTCACTACTCTATATCCATAACTAAAATCATTATAATATAGAGTAATATGGGTCCCAAGTATCTATATCTATATTCCTTAGTATTTGTACTCATACTTCTACAATTAGAGTCTCTCCTCTACATATCCCACCTCAATAAGGGCGATTGCCAGAGCTGTAGTGGGATCATCATATCTATGAATCCTATAAAAAATAATACCTAATAGGTGTTTGCACGTCTTCCTTCATCATTTTATTTTTAGACACCCCATTTTGGACATAAATGGTGTTCAACCAAACTTCATATTGATTTCTGTATACACATAATATTTTTAACTTTTATCAAATACTGACGCTTTACATCTTGCCAAAACCCATCGAGACTCAATCTCTCGAGTGCATGCCATAAGGGGTGCATTGGGAAAGGGGTGGGTAGACCTTTGGTGCTTCACAAGATTTTTGTCCTTTTATTTCCACATTATTACCAATCTAACTAGTTCCTAAAACCTTTCCCTAAGTTGTTTTTCCTCCCTTACCTTCTACAGGTCCTTACCAAGCTAGTCAAAATTATTCCAGCATTGAATTTACCTTTAAGGTGTATTTAATAATCAAATAACATGCACTACTAACAAAGTGTTTTATAAAATACAATAAATCTCCATGAATTCAAAGTACAATTTTTACATATACAATAGTGACTGTAGACTTAGCAATGATTGCAAATCTAATAGTGATTATGCACCTTATATATGCTACCATCATAAACACTTCCAAATCAAACAAAAAAATCCATTTTGAATTTTGAAATAATATTTATGGATCTCCATGTCCTAATCCAAAGCATAAATATTGGCAATAGACAATGAGTATAGTTTTACACCTGTCATTTAAAATAACCAAGGCTTAATTAGCAAACCAATCTATGTATATCTATAAATGAATGCATCTCATGAAAATACAATTGTGTGGATAATTATTATTCATTGGGAATTACACATTGGTTATACCTTGGTCAAACAAAACCCTATTAAAAAATATGGCATAGAAGGCATTAAAAACAATCATAATCAATATTAACCAAGAAGGACTCAAGTTTGAAATTTATATAGCCATGTTTATATTTAAAAAGATACAATTACAAAACCTTAAGATCTTTATACCCTATTCCAAAGAGCTAGGTTTAGCTCAAGATAAAAGGTATTGGCCAAGGTTGATGAGTCTGGGTTTGCTGTTGGCATTTAAATATTTCTTAAAAACCTCCAAGGAACTATCCACAAGCCACAACCAATTATTAAAGTAAAATCCAATTACCATGAAGCAAAATCCAATGGAGGCAGAATGTCAAATCTTAAATGGTATATTCACATGCTTTTGAATTATTATTTCTATAAAATCCTTTATATATACATATCCAATAAGATATTGTTGTATGCGAGATGAAAAGTGGAGGCAATTCAAAAAAACATTTGTTTTCCATTTGTACGTTTCCCTATTATACAAACCTAACTATAAGGGTAGATAGTATATATTAGATTAACACCTTATGGTGGATAACCCTGTTTCAAGGCACCAAATTTTCTCAAGATGGGCATTTTACACACTTCCACAATCATATTTCTAGAAAGCCCCTTTTGAGCATATGCAACAATAAATTTTTGCATATGAGATGACAACTGAATGAGGAAATTTGACAAAATATTTATGTCCCATTTGTATGTTCCCCATTATATAAACCTAATTGAGGGTAGCTAATATAAATCAAACACAAACCTAATAATGGATCTACCAACCCTGTTTCAGGGCACCAAATTTGGCACAAGATTGGAGAATGCTAGAAAAGGAAAAGGAGACTATCTTTCAAGCAATAATTTTTGATAGGTTTGAAATACATTGTCCATATTATCCATAAATGATCTCGATGTGGAATATCACATCGTACTAAGGTATTTTGTCAAATAATGCATGAGTTATTAGAAATCAACCTCATTTTGTAAACCTAACTATCACAACAAGGAAAATGTCATCAGAAAATCCACTTCTAAGGATTAATTCATAATATCCATTTTTTTTTCAAGACAACAAAATTGGCACATTGGGAAAACCTTGAGAAAGGTATTTGAGTCAGGTATGATTGAATTTAATTATATTTATTTAACAAACTACCTGGTATAACCTCCATAGCCATTTTATGTAAATCTTATGATAATTTCCAAATAGTACCATTATCTAAGGAATTTAATGAAAACATTTTGGTTAATTCCTCAAGATAGGCATTCATGAAGCTAAACATTTTGGTTGATTCCTCAAGATAGGCATTCATGAAGCTAAACATTTTGGTTGCACATCCAGAAAATAGTGGTGTCCAACCAACTGCACTTGGTTTGGACATTTCATGAAGCTAAACTTGTTTATTTTTAAGAAAACCTAATCAAAACTATAACTTCACAACATTTATTCATGGATAATCACACTGTTAAGAATTGAATATACTGAGAGGGGGGGGTGAATCAGTATATCATATATCTTATAAAACTTTCCCTTTATCAAATTCCACTTAATCAAACATTCAAGATATGTAATAAAACTCAAACAATAAACATCACACAAGATAGAGAGAGACACCATATAACATGGAAACCCAATGTGGGAAAAACCACAGAGAACAATCTCAAGTATATTCATGAGAAACAACCCACAGGAGCACCATACCCCTTTGTTGAGTACCAACCCAGCTACAATTCATGAGCACCAACCCACAAGAGTTTCAAACCCCTTTGTCGAGCACCAACCTAGCAACTATTCATGAGCACCAACCCACAGAAGCACCAACCCCTTTACCAAACACCAACCCAGTAATAATTCATGAGCACCAACCCACAGGAGCACCAAACCCTTTGTGTATACCACACACCTATCTCTCAATGTTGCTATCTCAACAAATGATAGATCAATACAACATCTCTTTCCTCTCTCTCACTTTTACTCTTCTAAGCTAGATATAATAAATACAAATCATATTCATCTCTCACAATTACTCTTCTAAGCTAGATATTACAATATCAAATCAACCTCTATCTTCCATATTACAAATGGCTTCTCAAGCCTTTATTTATAGCTTTCCAAATGACCTTTGGCCTTCACCCTTTGTGACCCTTCAATCCTCATGGAAAATGGCACCAAACTTGTATGACCCTTCATATTCAAGCCTTTGAAAAGTCATGTGGTGACCCTTCATGACCAAAAACGTCCTTCCCACTTTTGTCCTTATCTTTGGTGACTTTTCGTATTCCTCAAAGTGTCCCTTCATGAGAAATTGTGCCCTTACTCTTTTGTCTTCATTTGGTGACTCTTGGTATTCCCCAAGATGACTCTTCATGGGAAAATGCATCCCATCCTTCTTTTGTCTTTACCCCATGGCTCTTCGACTTTTCCATGGGCCCTTCTTTTGTCTCATATGCAACCAAAAATATATTCGTTAATATTAAATAAATATTAACTCACATTAGCCAAGATAAACAACATTAAATTCAATGGGGCCTTTATCACCAATAATGCTAAACCTTTGACATTAATGACAATATTTCCAACAATCTCCCCCTTTGTCATTGATGGCAACCTTGTTAGGTTGTGGAGCTAAAAGCTTCACCCGGATGCAAATAGGAGGAGGTTGTTGAGTTACAGGCAACTGACGTCAGTCTGATCAACTGACGTCAGTCATCTTTAGTGTTATAGTAACTGACATCGGTTAAGGGGTAGTCGACATCGGTCAGACAAGAACCGATGTCGATAGCGTGTGTGTGCATGCGTCTCCAGAACTGGTCTATTTTTGGATGGACAGTTGGTTTGCATGAAAAAGACTAATTTTAGTCTTGAAGCTGTGGTTCTAATTATTGTAATTGGCTGTCTAATTATTGTTTGTATGGGATCTATATAATAGACTCATGGGCTGTATTGTAAAGTGTGCTAGAGTGAAAGAGCAAGGTTAGCTCCTTCAGAGGGAAGAGAGTAAGGATAGCTCCTCCTAGTTCCACAGGGGTGCCGAGTTTGTATGATCAGGTAGATCTACGAGATAGCAAGATCTGGTAGAAGATCCACCGGGGTACTGGTTTGGAGAATCATAAGGACTTGGTGAGGCAAGGACAAGGGTTCTTCAGGGTGTAGAGAGATCTACATGTGTAAGTAAGATCGGTTTGATTTGCAGGTTGTTGCAAGTTCATGAGAGATCTACTTGGAGTGCGTTGTTTACTCGGTTGAGTATGTGTGTATACTTGGTGTACTGGCATTATTGTTACTGACTGGTTAGAGGTGAATAACAACTCTATGTTTGAGTTGTTTGTTGTGACTGTGATTGAGAGAGAACTCTTGAAGAGATTTACTATTTACGCCCTAGAGGTGTGGGAGCCCTAGAGGAGTGTGAAGAAGACTGTGGCATCTTCTTTGTTGTATTTTCTTCTGGAAGAGTATTAATACAATTGGATATTGTCTCTCATATTCTGTGTTGTTTCTAATTTCTTGTTACTTGTTACTTCTGGTTAAATTTCGTGTTTAGTTGCTTATACAAAGGTAATCAACTGTGCTCTTTAAGAGTAGGGGGATCTTGACAATCCTCAATCTTAAAACTGCCACATCCTGTCACTTGCACATCTTGTCGTCTAAAAACATACAGTAACTCCCCCTTACTGTAGCAACTTATACCTATTCCCTGTACCTATTTTTTGCACCTGTACCTGTACCTATTATTCTCCCCCTTTGACATCAATGGAAAAGGGCCTACCTGGAGCTAACACTTAGCTCCCCCTTAACTAATGCTGAACATCAATGGCAAGAAGTAATAGAAATTACTCCCAACTCCTCTCGTCGATCTTTGAATGTATCCTTTGATTATGCCTTTGAGAAGATATCTGACAAAACATACACATTGTTCCCTATCCTTTGAGCATCTGCAATCAACTCATTTGAATCTTTTCTTCTAATCTCACAACCTTCTTTATGAAACTTTAATGTATATCCTTGATCACATATTTGACTAACACTTAATAGATTATGCTTAAGACCTTTTACATATAAAACATTCTTAGTCTTAGTTCTACCATAATCCAAACTCAAAGTACCTTTTTCAGCTATCCTAGTAGTGGTTTTATCTTTGAATCTCACTGTACCACCATTGATCTTCTTTAGAGATATGAACTTACTTTTATCACCTGTCATATGCCTCGAACATCTGCTATCAATTAACCATGGCTGATCTTTACCTTTTACATGCAGGGCTGTCCGAACCATCATAGAATCTTCATGTTGTTTCTTCTGCCATGTACATGTCTGAACCTTCTCCCTGATGAATGGAGCTTTGAGAATCTAATCCTTCTTCTTGATGAATGGAGCTTTGAAGCTATGATCCTTCTTGACTGACTTGAACATGCTTTTATAATACCAAGCTATGTGTCTGAGGTTGTTGCACTTGTAGCATACTATGGTCTCTTCATCAAAGCTTGATAGAGGAGCAAAAGAGTTGTGGCTTCTGCTTGACTCTACTTGACTTTCTTTCTCCTTATTTCTAAAATTGTTAGCTCTTTTTCTACATTCTAATTTCTTGTGACCATATCCATTACAATAAAAACAATAGCCATAAAGATAAGACTTGTCTGTATATCTCTGACCTGATTGCCTTTTGTAGCTTTGTTCCTTCCAGTGTTCTTTGTTTGGAATGTCCTCTGTATTCTTCACTTCTCCCCTTTTTGTTTCCTCTTGTGTAAGAGCTTCAACATAGATATTTTTCTTTTCAAAATCGATCCCTGTCTTATTTGAATATGCTTTTTGACTTTCCAATATCTTATTCAGCATGTTAGTGCTATCTTCAAATTTTGAATCACTGACTGCTTTCTTAATATCTTCTTTTAAAGAGGCAATTTCAATAACATACCTTTGACATTCTTTTCTTATTATTTCCAACTGTGCTATGAGGTCTTCTTCATTTTTCTTGGATTCTTCAAAGTGTGCTTGTAGATCTTCAATCATTTCCTTTGACTCTTATTCATTTTTCTCGATCTAGTGCTTTAATCTTCGATTCTTCTTCTGAACAACTTCTAACTCTTCTAAGGCACAAATGAGCTCTCCTTCCATATTCACTTCAGCTTCCTCCTCTTCTTCTTCTTGATCACCTTCATGTATGGCCATGAATAGAATCTTTTTTTCTTCTGAATCACTGACTCCACTATCTTCGCCTGAACTAAGATCCTTAGAATACAGGCTCTTCTTCTTGAAATCCTTCTTAGATTTACCTTTGAAATTCTTCTTGTATGTAGGCTTTTCTTCTTCATCATCATTAACCTTATCTGGGCATCTAGCTAAAAAATGTCCAATCTTTCCATAGTTAAAACATTTAAAAGGTAATTTTCCTTGATATTTACCTATTCCTCTTTTTAGCTTGCGAATGAAAAGTGCTCCATTGTCATCTTCATCATCACTAGAACTATCACTTGATTCTTGAATCTTAGCTTTCTCCTTCTTTGATGTCTTGAAAGCTGCTTCTCTCTTTGAGGGTTTATCTTGTTATGTCTGCATCTCATATGCTGTGAGAATACCATGAAGCTCATCCATCTTTACCTTGGCTAAATTCTTCATCTCCTCGATTGCTGAAACCTTTGCATCATATCTCATTGGTAGAGATCTCAAAACATTTTATACCACCGTTGACTCATCTAACATTTCTCCAAAACCTTGAATCTGATTTACGACTTGATCAACTCGCAAAAGATAACTTGTTATATCTTCTTCTTCTTCTTCTTCCATCTTCAAACTTCCAAACTGCCTTCTAAAAGTCTGCAACTTAGCTTGCTGAACCTTTCCATCACCTTTGTAAATATTCTCAAGTTTTACCCAAGTTTCATGAGCATATTTACATTGCATAACTTTAAAAAATTTAGATTCACATAAACCACATAAAATAGCATTTAAAGCTTTAGCATTACATTCACTTGCCTTCTTTTTAGCTAGAGTAATTGTAGATGTCTGTGGCTCTTCATATTCCTCCACCACTACTTTCCATATGTCAAATCCAAGGGCCATCAAATAAACCTTCATTCTCATGCTCCAAAAAGCATAATTTGTTCCATCAAACAAAGGTGCTTTATTTGGAGAAAATCCTTCTTATGACCCAGCCATTGTGCTTTCTCGATCTACCTTCAAGCTGTAAAAATTTTCAAAAAGGAACCTACTCTGATACCAATTGTTAAGAATAGAATATACTAAGAGGGGGGGGGTGAATCAGTATATCATATATCTTATAAAACTTTCCCTTTATCAAATTCCACTTAATCAAACATTCAAGATATGCAATAAAACTCAAACAATAAACATCACACAAGATAGAGAGAGACACTAGATATAACGTGGAAACCCAATGTGGAAAAAACCATGGAGAACAATCTCAAGTATATTCATGAGAAACAACCCACAGGAGCACCATACCCCTTTGCCAAGTACCAACTTAGCTACAATTCATGAGCACCAACCCATAGGAGCTTCAAACCCCTTTGTCGAGCACCAACCCAATAATTATTCATGAGCACCAACCCATAGGAGCACCAACCCCTTTTTCAAGCACCAACCCAACAACAATTCGTGAGCACCAACCCACAAGAGCACCAAACCTTTTGTGTATAACACACACCTATCTCTCAATGTTGCTATCTGAACAAATGATAGATCAATACAACATCTATTTCCTCTCTCTCACTTTTGCTCTTTTAAGCTAGGTATAAAAAATACAAATCATATTCATCTCTGACAATTACTCTTCTAAGCTAGATATTACAATATCAAATCAACCTCTATCTTCCATATTACAAATGGCTTCTCAAACCTTTATTTATAGCTTTCCAAATGACCTTTGGCCTTCACCCTTTGTAACCCTTCAATCCTTATGGAAAATGGCACCAAACTTGTATGACCCTTCGTATTCAAGCCTTTGAAAAGTCATGTGGTGACCCTTCATGACCAAAAACGTCCTTCCCACTTTTGTCCTTATCTTTGGTGACTTTTTGTATTCCTCAAAGTGTCCCTTCATAAGAAATTGTGCCCTTACTCTTTTGTCTTCATTTGGTGACTCTTGGTATTCCCCAAGATGACTCTTCATGGGAAAATGTGTCCCATCCTTCTTTTGTCTTTACCTCATGGCTCTTCGACTTCTCCATGGGCCCTTCTTTTGTCTCATATGCAACCAAAAATATATTCGTTAATATTAAATAAATATTAACTCACATTAGCCAAGATAAACAACATTAAATGCAATGGGGCCTTTATCACCAATAATGCTAAACCTTTGACATCAATGACAATATTTCCAACACACACCTCATTTCAAGAACTACATGCTTAAATAATGTCTAGAAATGTAAACAATTTACCTTCTCATTGCCTCTAATAAAAAACAACCAACGCTAAAACATGCATAGGGGCATGCTTGTATACTCTTTAATACACAATCAACATAGCAAAAAAACACCTAATTACATTTTATATTTCCAACCCAATCTCACCTACTCGGATACTCATGGAACTAATAATTAATACAATTTTTATCCCATGTACAAATGGGTATTTAATGCATTATTCTCATTTAATACATTACAACCAAAACCTTCATGTGCACATACATTTCACATAGTCACTCAATACAAGACCAATAGTGTAGAGTAATTATTTACATGTTGGGAAGGTGGGCAAAGATGAGCTCCAACAATATCCTACTCACTCTAATGGCTTTCTTGCTTGTACCTACTCTTCTCTCCTCTATTCTCTTGCAATTCCTCTCTCCCAAATCTTTTAAAAGTTTGTTATGAACCTCATCTATGTATCTCACACTGACTTCTTTTTTTGATCCACCTATTATGTCCTAGAGGTTGCTTATTCCTTTTCATGACACTTGATGCTTTTTTTGATCCATGATTGTTCATAGACATTGAGTGGAAAGCACTTAATGCAGTGATAGTTAAATTGGATGGTGATGGTGCTCAAGTGACTTTTAGCTATTGCATTTTGAAAAAGTTGGCAATCTAATGGAAAGTTAATAGTGCCTATGTGGTCTTCATGGGTAATGGTGATTATTTTTGGACATGCCTTCAACAACACCAACACCAATACATGTAGTGGTTATAACATGTGGTGACACCAACTAAATGACACTTTTATGTTTACGTAATCGACCATCATCAAATAGGCATAAAACTTTAGAGGTACACTACATGTGGAGGGGCACATGGACAAATCCACTAAGTAGAAGGTCAAAATGATAGTTTTTCATTAGAACAATAGTCTCCTATTATATCCATGTTTGGTATTTACTCTAGGCCAATGTTAATTGAATTTGTCCAAAAGGGTTTGATAGTATTATTTTTATTTCACACCCTTCTGGGCCCATATTATCTAAACATAGGTTGTGTGCCATAAATCGACCACTTTATAACCTCATATACATCATAATATCATATGCCTAGGTATATGCCATGCTAAATAATATGATTAATAAATATTCATAACTAATACCAAGCTCAATCATCCATCCATATGTGATATTCATAGAAGTTGGTCTTCAATGGTTCCATGCTTTCTTAGTGCTACTCTGATTCCAAATATGTCCATAATTTTTTATTTTCTTATGATGTGCATATCTATTAGTTATCACTTCTTTGATTCTAAGTGTGTTTATAGTAGTTTTTCCTTATCATCCATGAAGATTAGGAAAACACTGCCCCTTAGCAAACAACCCAAAATTACCTAAATTCAAAAATTAAATAAGGTTCTATTTCTATAGTGAGAACCTTCAAACTAAATTTTTTTTAGATGTGGTTCCACTTGTGACAATGGCTATTAATAGGATTTTAAGGTACATTTGTGACAATATTAATTCTATTTATAAAATGAGAAGTTACATTTTGGAATATAACAACTTTGTCTAGCTAACAAATTCCTAAGAAATTATCTCTAATAATTTTAGATAGTTGTGGATTCTTAGTAAAAGAAATGACACCCTAAAATATTGTTAGATGAAGTGCATAGTAAAATATATGAGTATAGGAAGTGAGTGGAATGGGATTTTAGATATTTATATGTATCATTAGTCGACCGTTATAAGCACACTACATAGTGTGCTTTTTATAATTTCCCAAGTTCATAAAAAGAGGAGAAGTGATCAATGATCACTTTCAAGCTGGTTTTCTCACCATCAGGGTTTGTAAGCTATAATCATTTGGGTATATGTTGTTTTGCATTTGATTTATATAGCTAATGTTCATGTTTAATTCCTAAAAATAATTCACAAAATTATTGTCCAAACAACATTCAATTCGCTATCATTATAAGTCTAGTTTAAGTAGGAAAAAATACAATCTGTAGTTTATTTACATCAAGTAGACACTTGAGAAATTATACATCATATTGGAATCTCAGTAGTTTAAACTTTGGGTATTATGGAAGTGGTTGTGTTGATATGTATGACAGTAAGATAAATGAAAAGTCTAAGAAAGATAAATTGTAGCCATACAAAGCAAACATTTTTTCAAGACCAAGGTGAATAAAATCCTTTGAAGATCAAGTAACCAGAGCTGATGGGAAAAAATACAACATCCATGAACATGGTGAAGCCTTCTCTTGCCAAGAGATTTGAAGTGGAAGAAGAAAAACCACATGAAAAATATGAATACAAACATGACTTTAGATATGAAGAGGAGTGGCCCAAGAAATAGTAGGGTAAGAAACTCCTACCATATTAAATTCAAAATTGAAATTAAGACTATTGAAAGGTAAGTAGATCTTGAATTAGTGGATAAAGGGTTTAAAAAAAATGTATTGTCTACTTTAGTGTACATGGAGTTAGAAAGGCACACGTCTCAAAATGGAGAGACATTCTCTAATTTGATGGGAGAACTATCTTGTTCCTTCATAAAATAATAATATAACTAGTTGGAAATAATTCAAAGAAATATTTTAAAATATCAACATATTGGGCACAATACCGATCGAAACATTAAGTGGCAATATTTTAGACATGGTCATGGTCAAATTGTGTATGATTATACTAAAGAGTTTTGTAGACAAGATATGTTGATGGGCGATATGGCTTAGAGAGTTACATAGGAATGAAGCAGGAGCTATAAGAGTTAAACACATAACTATGCAACAATAATCTCTGCAAATACCCTACCAATATACACTAAAAATTAATGGAAGTGTAAATAGTATTTATAAGTTTTTCCTATCCTAAAATCAAGTAAGTCGAAAGAATATAAAGTCCTACTTTTTTGGTGTGATCAAAGTATAAGATATCCTGATAAATAACCTACATCCCAAATAATAGGATGTCCTAACTTAATATTTAACCACTAAATACTAGGAGAGAAACTAGGAATAGATGAGTGAGGACTAAAAACTCTTCTTATATATCACACACACTCAAGGTAAAATATAAAACTACATAATAGAAATAAACCTAAGAACCATGTAGTCTATGTTGGGCTTGGAATTGGAAGATGAAAACAACTTGATCAAATATATAGACAACCTCCATTCACACATTAGGATATGAATCATATCTAGCAATATAAAAGACCTTGATGAAGCATGTGTGTAAATATACTTTGTTGAGGAAGAAAAAAAGCAAGGTGAGGGGGAGTTCTTGAATAAAAATCAATCATCAAATCAGCAACAAGAAAAAGAAAAACCAGCCATATAAAACCTATCTCAAGAATATAATATGCACCCCAATCCTAAAGCTTCTCCAATGAGAAGACACATACTTAGAATGGATCAATAAATGTAGTTTCAAGGGGATTATTCACATGTCACAGTATGATATAAATAATCATTTTATTACTCATCTATTGTCATCTTTTAACATGTCATCACTAAGATTTGATTTCACTATCAACAACCAATCTCTTTCCTTTAGAATTACACCCAAAGACATCCATAGATTAATAAGGCTTCCTCACACAAACATCAACCCTATCAATATGAAGGCCATACTGACAGATGTAGACAAAAAATACATGGAATATCACTATGCCTTATAGTTGGATGGTTTGTGCTGTGAATAATGCTTTCAAAATTTATTAAGGATTTTTAATATTATTTAATAATATAAATATGTTTTTATATTTATAGCCACACAAATTAAAAATAAAAGGGGGCTCAAAACTAAATGTGTTACAAATACTTTTCTTCTCAACATGATTTATCTTTTCTAAGCTAGGTTAGTTCTATGGGGAAGACTGTCAAACATACCTTTTTGGGATATTATGTATATCATGCGTACACTCAGTGGAGAATAATTTTATTGGTGTAACCATGTTTATAATAGAATTAAGGATGATTTGATTATGGATTCTCAAAATTAAAATGCTTTATTTTATTGTACCAACTTTATTCTTTCATTGTACCATGAGGCATTTTACTAGTTACAGGGCACAAAGATTCCTATTGTTCTTCATGAACAAATGGGTGTCAAGGCACTCTCCATTACCAGCTAGGAGGTAAATTATCAATGCACTATTATATTATAGTTATTTAAAATTATGATATGACATATCAAATTTAACAAACATTTTGTTTATTTTATAGAAGAAATTAGCTCAATCAATTTATTGAAGGAAAGTAGTAATAAAGGGTCATCAACCCCCTCAGGCCTTTGCTAAAATAGATAAGGGAGAAGCATCTTCTGCACTACCAATGATTAGAAAATAAATGAAGAGTTTAATTTCTCCCCCACACAATCACATGATCAATCTTAATCTCATGTTGCTAGTATGACTTTTCATAATTTCATTCAGTAATTATTATTTCATCAACAAAAAATTACAATTTTACAATTATATTGTTTTAATCTTTTATAATGACTGTTAGGATTTTCAAATGAACCACAAACTTTACATCATCTAATTCCACCAAGATATCAGTTCCCATGACCTACTATCTCTATTCAACATCAAGGTATATATTAATTTTACTTGGTATATGTTGATTTATTTTATTTTCTTGTATGCATGTCATGATGTGTTAATTTATTTGTAGTGTAAAATCCCACTCAAAGAATTCTTTTCCACCACCCCACACTACACCATAGGGGTGAGGGAAACATTTAATGTATCCTAAACTGAGTAGAAGAACTATACATTTCACAACATCATAGTTTCATACATTTTCTTTGAGTGGTATCAAGGCTACAATAGGAACTACATGCCTTCAGCATATAGAACTTGATGATAAGTTCCTTGAAATTGATAGTGGCTTAGACGTGCAATTTTTTAATCTAGAGTCAATAATACAGGGTTGTTAGCCAAACATAGTTGAGGATTTTCCTCAAAGGTCTAGTACACCCTCTCTGAATAGGGGAGTTTCCTCTGAAGATATTGATGTTGATCCCAAATCTGATGATCATATTATTTTTTCCTCGCAATACATTGATGCCTGAGGATAATAAGTCATTAATTAATTCTATTATTTTGAGGCAAATTAAATATTTGAAATGGTGGGAGTATCGGGCCAAAGTTTTGATTCAAGAAATTAATGTCCATTTCCATAATCACTCCCAATGTGATAAATTATTTTCATTAATTGAGTATGAGCCAACCAAAATTAATGTTTTGATGAACTAGGTAGCTTCCAAAACTATTATTACAAGTAATAGTTTTAATGATAGAATTTTGAATATAATGTTAAATAGGCTATAAAATTTAAATGTAGAGGCCCAAGCTTATTTCAATAAATTGAAGAGAAATGAAGGTCATGTAACAATTGTTGAGGCAGAAAAAGAAAAATACATGGTAAGTGTTGCTCTTTATTTTGAATTTTAAATTTATTTTTGTAATATTTAAATAATCTTCATTCTTTTCTATTTTCATTCAAAGTATATAAATTTGAAGAATGAATTTGTTATCCTCGAGATGCATCTTATGAATGCATGCAAAAGTTTAGCTTCAGCTATTACACTCAAGGAACAACTTGTAACAATGAATAGCTAAAATAATACTTTGAAGAGAATCATTAGGGAAGAAAACATAGACCCTTATATATTTATAAAAAAGAAAGATGATGTGGATCCTAACTTACTTTTCGTTAGAGATACGGTTTGAGATGAATGTGGGACCATTGAAAATATCAATATAGTAGCTAAGGATCTCATCAAGTTAGGTATCTTGAAAGAAATAGAAATCCAAGTAGTAAGTTAGGGGATCTAAGAGCCTCCAAATTAATGAGACAACCATTGTTGGCATAAGTATTTAGTTTTGTAAATATGGGACAAGTTTGAGGAATTGGCGTTATCCTCAACTACAACTATTATAATTTTTTTATACTGATAATATATATTTTTAATTGTGCATTTCTAGATTGGATAATAATTTTTATATTCACATTTTGCATCTATATTTTCATTTCAAGTGGTTACATAATTCACTTTTTATTGAATTTAATAAAATCATAGTAATACTCAGTAAGGGAATTTATTCAACACATTTTAGGAATGTTTTTGGAATAATCCAAGGCATGATTCTTAAGTATTGGCTTCTATTAGATAACATTCTTCAAATAGATGCCCAAGAGATACACTGTTACACTAAGGGCTCAATTCTTATTTCTACTTACACAATATTATCTTTATTACATAGTCCAATTCAACGAGTTTTCCACTTAAACAAGTTAGTTCAAAATTTAATAATAAAGGGGTCTGGTTATCAAAGAAACAACAAAAGGGTAATATAGGACTTTATGTTAAGTTGTGGAGCTAAAAGCTTCACTATTGAGTTCATGCAAAGGTTGCTAGACTAACACAGTCACCGGCATCGACAGTATCACCGACATTGGTCAGGCATGGTTCAGATCCGATCGACATCAATCAGGGATCAGCCGACGTCAGTCATATGCAACCGACAACAATCGACGTCGGTCACTTGTGTGTGCGTGTGCGTTTGCATGCATTTCTAGAATTATATTTGTTCTAATTTTAGGACGGACAGAGTGTTTGCATGTAAAGACTAATTTTAGTCTTGAGTCTATGTTTCTAATTATTGTAATTGGAAGTCTAATTATTGTATGCCTTGGATCTTATTTAAGAGACCCATGGGGGCATGTATTGTAATTATCCAAGTAAGCAAGTAAGCAAGGTCAATTAGATCTGCAAGGTGCAAGATCAAGGAGATCAGTTGAAGCTAGGGAATAACAACTTGGTTATTGAGTTGGTTGTAATTGATTGAGAGAGATAACTCTTGAGAGAAATACTATACGCCCAAGAGGTGTGGAAGAGTGAGATTTCTTCATTGTATTCTGGAAGAGTTTAATGCAAGATTGGTTGTTTCTTGTATCTCCTATTATTTGTTGTTTCTGATTTCTAGTTACTTATTACTTCTGGTTTAATTCCGTGTTTATTTGCTTATACAAAAGTAATAAATTGTACTCCAAGTTCCTAACAGCTGGTATCAGAGCTAGGATCACTAACAAGTGGTAGAATGGGTTAGTGTTTGTTGATTACAAGTTCACTCACATGGGTTTCTGTTTGAGTGGGAGCAAAGCAATGGTAGAAGAAAGTAAACTAAGAATGGAGAAATTCAATGGCAAGAATTATCAATTATGGAGGATGCAGATAGAAGATTATCTGTATCAGAAAGATCTATTTTTACCATTGGGTGAGGTTGCAAGCAAGCCCACAGATATGCAAGATGAAGAATGGAATGTTCTTGATAGAAAGGCTCTTGGATCTATAAGGTTGAGTCTGCCATCTTCTGTGATTTCTAATTTATCACAGGCAAAGACAATGGTAGAGTTAATGGATAATCTGGCAAACTTATATGAAAAACCCTCAGCTTCGAATAAGGTATATCTTATGAAGCAATTATTTAGTTTGCAAATGTAGGAAGGTGGATATGTATATAGTCATCTTAATGATTTCCATGAAATTGTAAATCAATTAATTTCAGTCAAAATAGTTTTTGATGATGAAATTAAGGCTCTCTTGATTTTATGTTCTTTACCTAAAAGCTGGCACAGCTTGGTAATTGCAGTTAGCAATACTGCATCTGCTTCAAATATCTTGAAAGTTGAGAATGTTGTTAGTGTAATCTTGAATAAGAAATTTGTAGGAAAAGCATAGGGGAAACATCAGGTAATGCTTTAAGTATTGAAAGCAGGGGAAGGCAAAGAGAGAAGGGCAAGCAAAGAAAATCAAGGTCAAAGATGGGAAGGAGATCCAAATCTAGAAATGGAGGTATAATCTGCTGAAATTGTGGAAAGAAAGGGCATGCAAAGAAAGACTGTTGGTTGAAGGATAACAAAGAAAATTAGCATGAAGGTAATAAAGAAGCAAACATTGCAGGTATTGTTACACAGGATGCTCTTATATTTTCTTTGGATAGTCAAGTAGAATCATGGGTTTTAGATTCTAGTGCTTCTTTCCATGCAACCCCAAATAGAGAATTTTTCAATGATTATGTCCATGAAGATTTTGGAAAAGTTTATTTAGGGGATGGCGAGCCTTGTCAAATTGTTGGCAAAGGAAAAGTGTAACTGAAATTGCAGAATGGCAACACATGGGTGTTGAAAGATGTCATGCATGTACCCATCTTGAAGAGGAATATGATTTCTACGAGAAAGTTGGGTGATGAGGGTTGCACAGTAACTCTCATAGCGGAATATTGGAAAGTTTCTAAGGGTACACTTGTATTAGCAAGAGGTAAGAGAGTAGGTACACTTTATCTATCTACTTGTGTTACTGATTATTCTCCTTTTGTTTTATCTACTTCAGATGTAGATGCAAAGATGTGGCACTATAGGCTTGGTCACATGAGTGAGAAGGAAATGAATGTTCTTAAGTCAAAAGGCAATCTTTTAGATTTGAAAAGCATAGATCTAGATTTCTGTGAGCACTGTATTTTTGAGAAATAGAAGAAAGTAAGGTTTCTCAAGACTGGGTCAACAAAAAAGGAGCACAAGTTGGAGCTTGTTCACACAGATGTGTGGGGATCAGCTCAGGTAGCTTCTATTGGAGGATCACAGTATTATGTTTCTTTCATTGATGATGCTACAAAAAAAGTATGGGTTTATTGCATAAAGAGGAAATTTGATGTTTTTGACACATTTAAGAAATGGAAAGCTTTGGTTGAGAATCAAACAGGTTTGAGATTGAAGTGCCTTAGATCTGACAATGGTGGTGAGTACTACAGCAATAAATTCAACAATTACTATTCTATGAGTGGAATACACAGGGAAAGGACGGTTCTAAGGACACCTCAGCAAAATGGAGTTGCTGAAATGATGAATAGAACAATAATGGAGCGTATACGAAGTATGAGGTTGCATGCTAGTTTGCCCTTAAAGTTTTGGGCAGAAGCTGTAGATACTGTGGTTTACCTGATTAACAGAGGACCTTCTACTGCTCTGGATGGTGGAATTCTAGAAGAGGCTTGGACAGGTAAAAAGGTAGATCTTTCATTTCTTAGAGTTTTTGGTTCTGAAGCTTTTGTGCACATTGATAAAGAAAATAGAAAGAAGCTGGATGCTAAATCTATGCGATGCACTTTCATTGGTTATGGCTTTGGAGATTTTGGATTCCGATTGTGGAATGTAGAAACTAACAAAATTATTAGAAGTGATGATGTAGTTTTCAATGAGAAGGTGATGTACAATGATCAGCTCAAGAGGTTGAATAATTTTGAGCAGGGCAATCTTGATTTAGATGAGGTAATGATCTAAAATGAGCTTTTAGGTAAAAATCATCACTCATAGGAAAACACAGAGACCGACATCGGTTAGGTAACTGACATCGGTGGTCAAGCAGGAACCAACGTCGATTAGACAATAACCGCCGTCGGTGAGGTCGTTCAAGTGGAATCGACGTTGGTCAGGTATAGACCGAGAGTTGACCGAGATTGGTCACTGATAGAGAATTTGGGTGGACAACAAGTTATAAATGAGTCTCAAACGCCCATAAGGAGGACTAAAAGGGTAAGTAAACCTCCAATTCATTATTCCCCTTCTTTATACTATGTGTTGCTCACTGATGGTGGAGAACTAGAAAGTTTTGATGAGGCAATGCAGGTAAAATCCAAGAAACAGTGGGAACATGGCATGAATGAGGAAATTGATTCCTTAGAAAAGAACCAAACGTGAGATTTGGTTGAGTTGCCATCTAGAAAGAAAGCACTGAAAAACAAATGGGTATACAGGTTAAAGGAAGGAGAGAATGGACAAATGAGACATAAGGCCAGGTTGGTAGTAAAGGGATTTGCACAGAAACCAGGTATTGATTTTGGTGAAATTTTTTCTCCTGTAGTAAAGATGACTTCTATTCAGACTATATTGTCTTTAGTTGCTATTGAGGATTTGCATCTTGAGCAGCTTGATGTTAAGACAATGTTTCTTCATGGAGATTTAGATGAAGAGATATATATGGATCGGTCAGAAGGTTTTGAGGTCAAAGGTAAGGAGAAACTTGTGTGCAAGTTAAAGAAAAACTTATATGGTCTTAAGCAAGCTCCAAGACAGTGGTATTTAAGGTTTGACAGGTTTATGACAGAGCATGGCTTTAGTAAATGTCAATCTGACCATTGTGTTTATTTTACCAGATTGGATAATGGTAGTTATATTATCCTGTTGCTATATGTAGATGATATGCTTGTTTCAGGTTCACACATGCATGTAATTACTGAGCTAAAGGTAAAATTAGCTCACACATTTTCTATAAAGGATTTAGGAGCAGCAAAGAAAATCCTTGGCATGAGTATTAAGAGAGACAGGAAAAATCACAGGCTTATTTTGTCTCAAGAGGATTATGTGAATAAGGTGTTGGAGAGGTTCTATATGCAAGATGCAAAACTGGTAAGCACACCTGTGGCTGGACACTTCAAGTTGAGCAAAGAACAGTGTCCTAAATCACATGATGAGGTTGAGTACATGAGCAAAGCTCCATATGCTTCAGCAGTTGGGAGCTTAATGTATGCAATGGTATGTACTAGACCTGAATTGCCCAAGCAGTAGGAGTTGTCAGCAAGTTTATGGCCAATCCAAAAAAGGAACATTGAAAAGCAGTTCAGTGGATTCTTAAATATCTGAGAGGGACCAATAGCAGGTATTTATGCTATGCAGGGTCAAGCATTTCTCTACATGGGTATGCAGATTCAAATATGGCAAGTGAGTTAGATGGTAGGAGAAGCACCACAGGATATGTGTTCACTATTGGTGGAATGGCGGTTAGCTAGATTTCAAAGTTGCAAAAGGTTGTTGCCCTATCTACTACAGAGGTAGAATACATTGCAGTCATAGAGGCTAGCAAGGAAATGATATGGATGACACGATTCATGGAAGAGTTGGGAAAGGAGCAGGAGAGTTGCAAATTGTACAGTGATAGTCAAAGTGCAATTCATTTGGAAAAGAATTCAACCTTTCATTCAAGAACCAAACATATACAGCTTAGGTACCACTTCATTCGATAGGTATTGGAGGATGGATAGTTGAAGCTGGAAAAGATCCATATGGATAAGAACCCTGCAGATATGTTAACAAAGCCGATAACAAAGGAGAAGTTGAATCTTCATTCAACTTTTGTTGGTCTTCAAGATTGAACTTAAAGAGGGAGAAACAAGCCATAGAAAAAAAAAGAGGATGTTGCTGTACAGGTACAGGTGCAGCTGTTTATCTCCAAGTGGGAGATTGTTAAGTTGTGGAGCTAAAAGCTTCACTATTGAGTTCATGCAAAGATTGTTTGACTAACACAGTCATCGACATCGGCAGTATCGCTGACATCGGTCAGGTGTGGTTCAGATCTGACTGACATCAGTCAGGGATTGACCGACGTTGGTCATATACAGATCGACAACAACCGACGTCGGTCACCTGTGTGTGCGTGTGCATTTACATGCATTTTCAAAATTAGATTTGTTCTAATTTTAGGACGGATAGAGTGTTTGCATGTAAAGACTAATTTTAGTCTTGAGTCTATGTTTTGAATTATTGTAATTGGAAGTCTAATTATTGTATGCCTTGGATCCTATTTAATAGACCCATGGGGGCATGTATTGTAATTATCCAAGTAAGCAAGTAAGAAAGGCCAATTAGATCTGCAAGGTGCAAGATCAAGGAGATCAGCTGAAGCTAGGGAATAACAACTCAGTTATTGAGTTGGTTGTAATTGATTGAGAGAGAGAACTCTTGAGAGAAATACTGTATGCCCAAGAGGTGTGGAAGAGTGAGATTTCTTCATTGTATTCTGGAAGAGTTTAATGCAAGATTGGTTGTTTCTTGTATCTCCTATTATTTGTTGTTTCTAATTTTTAGTTACTTATTACTTCTGGTTCAATTCCGTGTTTAGTTGTTTATACAAAAGTAATCAATTGTACTCCAAGTTCCTAACACTTTAGGAAAGTAGGATAATATCAATAAGAAAGGCAAGTAAGATTTTAGGAAAATAAGGTGGTAAGGTATATCATTGACCTACCAGGGGAAAGGTCCCAATAGTCATGCATGTTCCAATTGTCGAACAAGAATTTTGTTAACATGTGTTTTATTGACAAAACATATTAGTGTATATAAATATTAAAGTGCACCAGAAGCTAAACATGTAATATATAACACTTATTCAACATTTATTCTATAAAATTAAAAATAACCAATCACATCTTGTCAAGTAAGAGTCAAGTATTGATACTCTAATGCACAACGATTGGTGCTCTAAAGGTTAAGTTTTGATCATAAGTTTAAAAAATGCATTTTATGACCTCTCATGATAAAATTGATTATATTGTAAAATGTATAATGCGTTAGACCTTGAAACCTTAGTTATAAGTAGTTAAGACAACATATTGAGGGTAATTTTTTTGAAGTCTAATGCGATGTTATGGCACCTTAATTCACTATCCAAAACTAGGACACATGGCTAATGTAACCTTTCCCCTATAAGAAACATGAAATTTGTTTGTTTTGTGTTATTTTAAAACAACACGTACATGTTTTATAATGTGTATGTGTTATTTAAATTTGAATTAAAAACTCAGCCTCTAGACTCAGAAATGTCTTGGATTTTTGAGCCAAAGGTTTGTGATTATGTATCTATAGCTGAGATCGAGAGTTTTGACAAAAACCAATAAATTTCAACTTCAGTCACCAAATACGCTATGGATTTCAACATCAAAATTCAAAAAAATATTACCGTCATGATGAGCACATTGTCCTCTTTTAAAATATATGATTTTTATAATTTTTAGGCAATTTTAAGGGTTCAAACTATATTTATTTCTAACTACACCTTTTTTAGGCCACTACATGCTGCACATATACATGCCTATTCAAGTTTATGTAATATATTTTTATTGATCCAAATGTAAAAAAAATTATATGATATCAAATCAAGCCTAATTCTACACACATTCAAAAACAAAAAATTAATTTTCATTTTTTTTGAGGTAGTTAGGGGAGCCGCATGTCTAGCTATCCAATTTCTATTAGTTTTTAAGATCTTTTTAATTACAAAATTAATAAAAAAAAATCTTTGAAAAAAATAAAATATATTGTAATACACTAGAAGATCTTATCTAAATATTCACCAAAGGGTTTCAAACAATATGTAATGATGCTAAAAAATGGTGGACCGCACGACCATCTATTTACTATGTTTTCTTGAAAAAATAGGAGGTCCTATTCAAATTTTATATGTTTGACCCATTTATGCTTAACCATTTTAAAAAAAAAAATAGGTTTTTGGAAACTAGAATCAAAATTTTACAATTCATGTTTTTATACCATCTTCAAATTTTGAGTGTAGCCATCTCAAATTATCTACAAAATTTCACATTTCTCAAATTTTAGAAAAATCATGTCCACAGGTAGGCCCTTTTTTGCCCCCCAAATATGTACACTTACCCTATTCAGCTATGTAAAAAATCCTCATACAAAAAATGGTATTTGGAGTAGGTGTGAGAAACATAATTACAATGTAAAAAACCCACACCAAAGTTACACCAAAAAATAAAAGATAAAACAACACAATAAATAGAACATGCAAAATGCCATCAAATTATTCAAAACTGTCTTCTTTGATGTTTATATGGGCAACATAGCTAGAATCTGAACTAGGTCCCTTTTCATCAGAACCAGCTCCATTATCTAAGATCTCAACAACATATTACTCTATTTCCACATGTTCAAAATTGGGTTGTAAATTTAGCAATACATAATCTATTTCAGCTATAAAAGATAAAATCATAACATACACAAGAATAAAAAACATTACGACAAGAAACTATATCCGTAAACAAATAATTATTCAATAGAAAAAATTATACTGGTAAACAAATAAAAATTCATGGAAAGAAATTATACGGGTAAACATTCAAGTAGGCATAACTACTTATCTCCTCCCATTCAATTATATTATTTTGTTACAAAAATTAGGAAGACATAACAGAGAATTTTTTTATTATCAACAAAAAAAAACAAGCAAAAATACTTTCACCCTACCTTATTACAAAATATTGTAACAAAAATTAGGAAAGAATATATGATTGAACAACCAACCATTACTAGTTTAATTATCCAATTAATCAGATCAAATAGTCAGCGTTTATTATAATCAGAAGAATAGGAGTAAAATTAAGATTTACTATAAATAGAGGGATATAGTTATGTCCTACTATAATCAGAGAAATATACATTCAAGACTCAATATGAAATATAGTTTTGAAAGTGCTTCAAATTGGAGGAAGACCAAAGTTGTGAATAAATAAAAAATCCTTTAAAAAGAAATTCAAATTACACATGCTTTGGAATATTTATCCTTTTTAGCATTGTGGATACTATATAATGAACAAAAACAATAGAATATGACTTTATAGTAACATTAGAAAACTAAGTACACAAACTACACCAAAATAGAGCAAAACCCTTATATTTTCTCTTTGATTGCTAATCAATGAAATTTGACTGGCTACTACACTAAGTGATAATTCCAAGTTAAGCACAAATGGTCCTTAGAGTTTTCCTCTGGGATTGATAATAGAATTCTATTACCTTTTTAGCGTATTTTATTGGAATACTTTAATTATGAAAGTTAGACTAGAAAAAAACAAATCCAAAAGCATTCCACATAAATCCATATAAATTAGAAAGTTTGACACCTAAAATATGTGAGGTAATTAGTCCAAAACACTCAGACTCCCTATCTATAAAAACATTCCCAAAATCTTAAGATTTATTAGAATTACAAGATCAGAGCTTAATATCCATTTTGTGATTAATCACGACCCTGCCAATTCATTATCAATAAAAACATTTGAAAACCCCTCGTATTATACTATAACCCTTAAAAACTCTTTAAAAATATTATTTGGAAAATTAGATTTTCCCTAAGCATAATAACGATCAAAATGAATAGAGGCATTTTTATCATTAAACTAAAAGCATCTTAATACTTAGTTAATTGCCAAAAAATGTGCATAGTTATTGGTTGGCTTGTCTTCAATCATTCTGGCCTCACAAAACTCAGTAAAGCATAGGAAGCTTTTTCAAATGTCTAGCTATTTATAATCCACTGTCATGTTCTTAGATGAATTAATACGATATCCAATGCAAAATCATCAAATTCAATAACTCATACCACATGAACAAATTCAGCAATGATGTATATAAAATAATGTTACTTATTTAAAGCCAGTTGGTTGAATTGGGTTTTATGTTATCCTATGCTTCACTTGGATCAAGGATAGGCATCAACTATGTAAGAGACAAAGAATTTTTTTATACAAAACAAGTATGATGTGGTATTAAATATTGTATTTATTCACATGACATAGGCTAATGGTTTGGTGATTTTATATTGAGTACTGAATTAGTTAACTAGAGAACATGGTTGAGGGTTATAACGGTCTAGATATCTATAGAAGCTTGTTGTGGCTTGATAATTTTTTCCAAATCTCAACATAATTTTAAGTGTTAATAATCAAACCAAGAAGCCTAGATTACATGAAAAAATGCAATAAGGAAGTCTATAGAATAATGTTTTATTTGGAGCCAATTCATTAAAATATTTATTCGCTTGAAGCTGATTACTTGAAATGTGCAACAAATAGGTTGCAGGTCTATACAAAGTAAGTATGATACGAGATTGAATGTCATATCTGTGCATATGGCATGAGCTGATGGTTTGATGATTTTATATTAAGGGTTAGTTAATTAAATAACATGGTAGTGGGCTATAGATATCTAAATGTCCATATAATCCTACAATGGGTTGCTACATTTATTTTTAATTCTTAGTACAAGTTTAAATGGCATTAACATAATCAATATTAATTTTTTTTTAATGTAACCAAATGCTTGAATATAGTCAAAGACAAGTCTTGAATAATTCAAATTGACTATAAAAAAAAACCACTATACTAGAGTTTAGTAATGTTAAAGAAATCATAATTCGCTTTTTGCTCTAATAAAATAACATAATTCTATATAAATCTTCAAATTAAAAAAAGGTTCGACCATGCACTTACTTTTAGAACAATGTAATAGATAACATAACGTGTAAATGAAATTCATCTCCCTAAAAATGTGTTGTGGATGGGTAAATATAATGAATATATTTATATCTGTGATAAATAATTTGAGTCTAGGCTAGTAGGGCTTAGGGTTTAGAAGCATGATTTGAGTTTTTAGTCACTTGAGTTTAGGTTGTTCTCTTGAAAAACACTTGATATGCTAAAAATAGCATATTTCTTCATCACATATATTTTAACAGTTGGGTTGGAAGGTTTCGATTTAAAAATACATTATTTAGATTTAATTTTGTGGCATTTTTTCAAGGTTCATTCATTTCGTATAGGACAAAATCATTGACCTTACATCTATTCATACCTATATTATATAATCATTCCAAATGTATCCCTTTTCATATTGGTTAGGATCACACATAAACTCATAGGCCCATTGCTCCTTGAATTTCTTCTAGTGTATTTATTTTCTGGTAATTTTATTTGTCTTAATCATGTTATGTGACATTTTACTTCTCCCATACATTTAAAATAAGAAATTATTGTTGTCAATTGATACATAAACATTTTTTTAATGTGCATTCTATTAGAAGATAATCAAGTTAAATAGATGCATATTTTTATTAAATCCATGATTATGAATAATGATATGCATATTGCATAGATTATTTTTTCATTCATTAAAGTTAAAATTCTCACTGGTGGTCTAGTTATTGAGAGCTTATTTTGATAAGACTATTGTTGATTAATTTGTATTATATCATCCCAAACATTCTTGTTAACAAGTTTGAAATATTCTTAATTTTTCAAATAGTTTATTTCTGATAATTGTTTCTTAAACTAGATAATTTTAGAGGATGCTATGATCAAGAACAAGAACTGAAAATTGACTAAGATCATGGATCAATCCCAATGTATATTTCTTAGGTTCCCTAATAAATCAAGGTAAGAACCCACCTTTGTTATAAAAACATTGTGAAAGTAGAACACACATTTTATTTGCTTTTCTTGTTATTAATTTTGTTGATACAAATATTATTACGTTATTTATTTCAGGTTGCAAGATTGATATACACCAATTCTAGCATTTGATTTAGGCTGGCATTAAATACACTCTATAGACTATGCAAATGGTCATAAAATGAGAAAAATCCATCTGGAAAGGTGAGGTTATTTACATACATTGATGGAAAGATCAAAGCCATGTTGTATGATCTTTTGGGATCTAGAATTGTTTATTATGCCCCTAGGATATGATGCACATCTTTATTTCAAAAAAGATAACCCGCTAGTAAGAGAGGGGCACTAGACTCAAATCACATGCACTAGTTGCACTTGCATTTTATATTTCCCATTGGAAACATTAACAAAACTAAATAGTATATCTCTTATATGAGTGCATGTAAACCCTAGACTACCCACCAATGACATAGGGAAACATTAACTATACATTTGACCTCACCAGCTGGACATGTTTGGTCTGCAATGATCATTCACTACTAGGATATATATTTTAATCTAGATTATAGAAGTGGCTTCTAATTTTTTTGTGTAGTGGAGAGCATGATTTCCTCATTCACAACTTCATTATGTAGAAATAATGAACAATTGTACTAAATTTGCATAGATTATGAATATTTCAAGGCTAATTGTTAGTTCACACCAATCTTTTAAAGTTTATTTACCTTTTCTCAATTTTATCTACATAATGTGGTGATTAGTTTCTCTTTGGATCTTTTGCTTATTTGGTGTTGTTTAAATTTTCTTGAAATAACAGGGATTCAGTGCTGTTACAATGAAAATGTGTCGTCAAAATCACTACATGAGGCCATGCTTTAGATGAGCTCCTTAATGTAAATATGTGTAAGGAGGTTAATGATCTTGTTTTTGGCCAAAGGTAAAGGACCAACTACATCATCAACCACATTTTCAATCACTAAATTCTTTAGTGTGTTGTCTACATCTATAACTCTAGGTTGGGTCAAAAGCGAGTGAAGTTAGATTGGTTTGAATGATAAATAAATGATGCTATGATAGAAGGCTAATTCCTAATGGGTTTGTTCCTATGAAAGAACCACCGATGCAAATCAATACAGTAGAGAAGTCATATTAGTTGTAGGTATTTTAAGAAGTCGAATTATTTCATTCTCCCTTTCAATTGTTTTTATGGACAATGGTTTAAAAAGAGATGAGATGGGTTATTGTTTCTTTCAAAATATGGTGTAATGGGCCATTGCAATAATTAGAATGTTGGTTGTGACAATTGTGTTTAGCATGATTTACTGTTGCAATAAATTGCATATGAGTTATGAATGACTAACATTTTATTTCAAGCCTTGAAAACATCACATATAAACTATGTCTACCTCGCAAAGACTTGACGCATAGTGCCCTTGTTTACAATTAAATTAAGAACTAAATAAAAATGAACATAATTTTATAATTTAATTTTTATACTATAATTTTATAATATAATTTCAGAGTCAAGAATGAAATCATATACACAAATAAAATACTACCATAGGAAAATCCATTTAGGTTGTCTATATTACCACCATAGAAAGGATCCATTTAGAATGTTTATATTCTAATAGTTTATCACAAGCTTACAAGTTCATGGCTCATGATCCTCCTTTATCAAAAGGAAAACTTGAGACAAAATTTACTTGATAACGGCAAATAATATATGAAATAAATTCATTACACAAATTTCTCAACGTCATTGCGAAGAGTCATCCTACACGAAGGACGAGCGGAGAGTGGAAATTTCCCTGGTACGGTCAATCCAAACTTTTCTTGCATATTCACCTCGCCCTCCACACTCTAGTCAAAGCAATGTATCAGTTGTGCCACTGCCAACTCAACCACAGAAAGCCACATTGAAATCCCAGGGCATCCCCTTCATCCTGTTCCAAATGATAGCAATTCAAAATGCTGAACTCTCGCATCTATATTTATTCCAATAAATCTCTCAAGTTTGAATTGGTAAGGATCATCCCAAATACTTTCTTCCCTTCCCATGGCCCATATATTCACAAACAACCTTGTTTTCGATGGAATGAAATATCTGGCCACATTGCAATCCTCCGTGGACTCGTGTGGAATGAGCAATGGGCCTGGTAGATGCAATCAAAATGTCTCCTTGCAAATATTTACAATTTATCATGTCACTCTCTTTGATTAAACCATGTCTGCCGACCACCGATTCAAAGTAAAATTTTTGCATACACAATAGTGACTGTAGACTTAACAATGATTACAAATCTAATAGTGATTATGCACCTTACGTATGCTACTGCCATAAACACTTCCGAATCAAACAAAAAAATCCATTTTGAATTTTGAAATAATATTGATGGATCTTCATGTCCTGATCCAAAGTGTAAATATTGGTAGTGGACAATGAGTACAGTTTTACACCCATCATTTAAAATAGCTAAGGCTTAAATAGTAAACCAATATGTGTATATCTATAAATGAATGCATCTTATGAAAATAAAATTGTGTGGATACTTCTTATTCATTGGGAATCGCACATTGGTTATACCTTGGTCCAACAAAACCGTATTAAAAAATATGGCATAAAAGGCATTAAAAACAATCATAATCAATATTAACCAAGGAAGACTCAAGTTTGAAATTTATATAGCCATGTTCATATTTAAAAAGAAACAATTACAAAACCTCAAGATCTTTGTACCTTGTTCCAAAGACCTAGGTTTAGCTCAAGTTAAAACGTATTGGCCAAAGTTGATGAGTCTAGGTTTGCTGCTGGCATTTATTTTTTCCTAAAAACATCCAATGAACTATCCACAAGCCATAGTTAATTATTGAAGAAAAATCCAATTACCATGAAGCAAAATCTAATGGTGGCAGAATGTCAAATTTAAATGGTATATTCACATGCTCTTGAATTGTTCTTTCTAGCAAATCTTTTATATATACATATCCAATAAGAGATTATTGTATGTGAGATGAAAAGTGGAGGCAATTCGAAAAAATATTTATTTTCCATTTGTATGTTTCCCCATTATACAAACCTAACTGTAAGGGTAGATAGTATACATAAGATTAACACCTTATGGTGGATAACCCTATTTCAGGGCACCAAATTTGCTCAAGATGGGCATTTTAGACACTTTCACAATCTTATTTCTAGCAAGCCCCTTTTGAGCATATGCAACAATAAATTTTTGCATATGAGACCACAACTAAATGACAAAATTTGTCAAAATATTTCTGTCCCATTTGTATGTTCCCTATTATATAAACCTGATTGAGGGTAGTTAATATAAATCGAACACAAACCTAATAATGGATATGCAAACCCTGTTTTAGGGCACCAAATTTGGCACAAGATTGGAGAATGCTAGAAAAGGAAAAAGAGACTATCTTTCAAGCCATAATTTTTGATAGGTTTGAAATATATTATCCATCTTATCCATCAATGATCTTGATGTGGAATATCAAATCATACTAAGGCATTTTATCAAATAGTACATGATTTATTAGAAAGCAACCTCATTTTGTAAACCTAACTATCACAGCAAGGAAAATGTCTTCAAAAAATCCACTTCTAATGATTAATTCATAATATCCATATTTTTTTCAAGACAACAAAATTGGCACATTGGGAAAACCTTGGGATAGGTATTTGAGTCAGGTGTCATTGCATTTAATTCTGTTTGTTTAACAAACTACATGGTATAACCTCCATAGCCATTTTATGTAAATACTATGATAATTTCCAAATAGTACCATTATCTAAGGAATTTAATGAAAATATTTTGGTTACTTCCTCAAGATAGGCATTCATGAAGCTAAACATTTTGGTTGATTCCCTAAGATATGCATTCATGAAGCTAAACATTTTGGTTGCACATCCAGAAAATAGTGGTGTCCAAGCAACCACACTTGGTTTGGACATTTCATGAAGCTAAACATGTTTATTTTTATGACAACATGATCAAAATTATGACTTCACAACATTTATTCATGGATATCGACACCCCAATTCAAGAACCACAAATCTCCACATTCTTAAATAATGGTAAAAAATGTAAACAATTTACCTTCTCATTGCCTCTAATAAAAAGCAACCAATGCCAAAACATGCATAGGATCATGATTGTATACTCTTTCATACACAATTAACATAGAAAAAACACCTAATTACATTTGATATTTCCAACCCAATCTCACCTACTCGGATACCTATGAAACTAACAATTAATAAAATCTTTATCCCATGAACAAATGGGTATTTAATGCATTTTTCACATTTAATACATTACAACCAAAACCTTCATGTGCATATACATTTCACACAATCACTCAATACAAGACCCATAGTGTACAGTAATTAATCACATGTTGGGAAGGTGGGCAAAGATGAGTTCCAACACTGTCCTACTCATTCCAATGGCTTTCCCGCTTGTACCTACTCTTCTCTCCTCTATTCTGTTGCATTTCCTCTCTGCCAAATCATTTAAAAGTTTGTTTTGCACCTCGTCTATGTATCTCACAATGACTTCTTTTTTTGATCCACCTATTATGGTCTAGAGGTTGCTTATTCTTTTTCAATACACTCGATGCTTTTCTTGATCCATGATTGTTTACAGATATTAAGTGGAAAACACTCAATGCAGTGATGGTTAAATTGGATGGTGATGGTGTTCAAGTGAATTTTGGCTATTACATTTTGAAAAAATTGGCAATCTAATGGAAATTTAATAGTGCCTATATGGTCTTCACAGGTAATGGTGATTATTTTGAGACATGCCTTCAACAACACCAATGCAAGTAGCAGTTATGACATGCAGTGATACTAACTAAATGACATTGTTGTGTTTTCCTAATCAACCATCATCAAATAGGCATAAAATTTTAGAGGTACGCTACATGCGGAGGGTATTTAATTATTTAATAGAAAAAATTATACTGGTAAACAAATAAAAATCCATGGAAATAAATTATATGGGTACACATTCAAGTAGGCATAACTGTTTATCTCCTCCCATTCAATTATATTATTTTTTTACAATAATTAGGAAGACATAGTAGAGAAGAATTTTTATCATCAACAAAGAAACAAGCAAAAATACTTTCACCTTACCTTATTACAAAATATTGTAACAAAAATCAAGAAAGAATATATGATTGAACGATCAACCATTGCTAGTTTAATTAACTAATTAATCAGATCAAATTGTCAGCTTTTATTATAATCAAAGGAAAAGTAGAAAAAATAATATGTAATATAAATAGAGGAATATAGTAAGGTCCTACTATAATCAGAGAAATATACACTCAAGACTCAATATGAAATATAGTTTTGAAAGTGCTTCAAATTGGAGGAAGACAAAGGTTGTGACTAAATAAAAATATACTTTAAAAGACAAATTCAAATTACACATGCTTTGGTATATTTATCCTTTTTAGCATTGTGGATACTATATAATGCACAAAAAAAATAGAATGTGAAATTATAGTAACATTAGAAAACTAAGTACACAAATTACACCAAAATAGAGCAAAAGCCTTATATTTTCTCTTTGCTCACTAATCAATGAAATTTGACTGGCTACCACACTCAATAATAATTCAAAGTTAAGCACAAATGGTTCTTATAGTATCCCTCTGGGACTGATAACAAAATTATATTACCTTTTCATCATATTTTATTGGAATTCTTTAATTATGAAATTTGGACCAAAAAAATGCAAATCCAAAAGCATTCCACATAAATCCATATAAATTAGAAAGTTTGACACCTAAAATATGTGAGGTATTCAATCCAAAACACTCAAACTCGCTATCTATAAAAACATTCCCAAAATCTTAAGATTTATTATAATTAAAAAGATGAAAGATTAATATCTATTTTGTGATTAATTAAGACCCTGCCAATTCATTATCAATAAAAACATTTGAAAACCCCTCGTATTTTACTATAACCAATAAAAACTCTATAAAAATATTATTTAGAAAATTAGATTTTACCTAAGCATAATAATGATCAAAATGAACAAAGGCATTTTTATCATTAAACTAAAAGCATCTTAATACTTAGTTAATTGCCAAAATATGTGCATAGCTATTGGTTGTCTTGTCTTCAATCCTTCTGGCCTCAAAAAACTCAGTAAAGCATAGGAAGCTTTTTCAAATGTCTGATTGTTTCTAATCCATTGTCATGTTCTTAGATGAATTAATATGGTATCCAATGCAAAATCATCAAACTCAATAGCTCATACCACATGAACAAATCCAACAATGATGTATATAAAATAATGTTACTTGCTTAAAGCCAATTTTTTGAATCAGGTTTTATGTTATCATATGCTTCACTTGGATCAAGGGTAGGCATCAACTATGTAAGAGACAATGAATTTTTTTATATAAAATAAGTATGATGTGGCATTATATGTTGTATTTATTTACATGGCATAGGCTAATGGTTTGGTGATTTTATATTGAGTATTGAATTAGTTAACTAGAGAACATGGTTGAGGGTTATAAAGATCTAGATATCTATAGAAGCTTGTTGTGGCTTGATAGTTTTTTTCCAATTCTTGACATAATTTCAAGTGTTAATAATCAAACCAAGAAGGTCAAATCACATGAACAAATGCAACAAGGAAGTCTATAGAATAATGTTGTTTATTTTAAGCCAATTCATTAAAATATTTATTTGCTTGAAGCTGATTACCTAAAATATGCAATAGATAGGTTGCAGGTCTATACAAAGTAAGTATGATGTGAGATTGAATGTCATATCTGTTCATATGGCATGAGCTGATGGTTTGTTGATTTTGTATTAAGGGTTAGTTAATTAAATAACATGGTAGTGGGATATAGATATCTAAATGTCCATAGAATCCTGCAATGGGTTGCTAGATTTATTTTTAATTCTTAGTACAAGTTCAAATGACATTAATAGAATAAATATTAAAACTTATTTAATGTAACCAAATGCTTGAATATAATTCTTTAAAAAGTCAAAGATAATTCTTGAACAAGTCAAAATGACTATAAAAAAAAGAACCACTATACCAGAGTTTAGTAATGTCAAAGAAATCATAATTCACTTTTTGCTCCAGTAAAATAACAAAATTCTATAGAAATCTTAAAATAAAATAAAGGTTCAAGCATGCACTTACTTTTAGAATGATGTAATAGATAAAAGAACATGTAAATGTAATTCAACACCTTAAAGATGTGTTGTGGATGGGTAAATATAATGAATATATTTAGATCCATGATAAACAATTTGAGTCTAAGCATGATCTAAGTTTTTAGTCACTTGAGTTTATGTTGTTCTCCTGAAAAACACTTGATATGCTAAAATTAGCATATTTCTTCATCACATATATTTTAATAGCTGGGTTGGAAGGTTTCCATTTAGAAATACATTAATTAGATTTAATTTTGTGGCATTTTTTCAAGCTTCATTCATTTTGTATAAGACAAAAACATTGACCTTACATCTATTCATACCTATATTATATAATCATTCTAAATGTATCCCTTTTCATATTGGTTAGGATCACACATAAACTCATAATCATTCTAGTGTATTTAATTTTTGGAAATTTTGTTTGTCTTAATCATGTTATGTGACATTATACTTCTCCCATACATTTAAAACAATAAATTATTGTTGTTAATTGATACATAAAACATTTTTTTTAATGTGCATTCTATTAGAAGATAATGATATTCTTTTTCTAAGTTTAAATTATTTTGTTCTCATATTATAGGTGCTAAATGTTTATGAACCTATATATGATACTAGAGGATAGTTTTGGTCTCAGTTCTATAACTATCTAGCTAGTAGTATATTTTATTCTTATACATATTACTCTTGTTGGTTTATGTGAACTACAAAAAAAACAAACACTATCAATTCTAATGATTCCACTTCTCATAATCACATTGTTATATAACAAGTATTGCATGCAATGGTTTTTCCTTGCAATCCAAGGATACTCATTACTGAGTACAAGTAGTTTTCTAATTTTTTATCTTGGCTATTTTAATACCTAATTTTACTATTCAAAATTACTCATCCCTATCAAGGATAATATGATCTCATTAAGTTAAATAGATGCATATTTTTATTAAATCCATGATTATGAATAATGATATGCATATTGTGTAGATTATTTTTGCAAAAATTAAAGTTAAAATTCTAACCGGTGGTCTAGTTATTGAGAGCTTATTTTGATAAGACTATTGTTGATTCATTTGTACTATATCATTCCAAACATTCTTGTTATCAAGTTTGAAATGTTAATTTTTCAAATAGTTTATTTCTGATAATTGTTTCTTAAAATAAATAATTTTAGAGGATGCTATGAACAAGAAAAAGAACTAAAAACTAACTAAGATCATGGATCAATCCCAATGTATATTTCTTAGGTTCCGTAATGAAGCAAGGTAAGAACCCATGTTTGTTAGAAAAACATTATGAAAGTAGAACACACATTTTATTTGGTTTTCTTGTTATTAATTTTATTGATACAAATATTATTATGTTATTTCTTTCAGGTTGCAAGACTAATATACACCAATTCTATCATTTGATTTAGGTTGCCATTAAATGTACTCTATAGACTATGCAAATGGCCATAAAATGGGCAAAATCCATCTAAAAAATGTGACGTTATTTACATCCATTGATGGAAAGATCAAAGCTATGTATATGATCTTTTGGGATCTAGAATTGATTATGATGCCCCTAAGATATGATGCACATATTTCTTTCAAAAATGATAGCCTACTAGTAAGAGAGGGGCACCAAACTCAAATCACATGCACTAGTTGTACTTACATTATATATTTTCCATTGGAAAGATTAACAAAACTAAATTGTATATCTCTTATATCAGTGCATGTAAACCCTAGACTACCCACCAATGACATAGGGAAACATTAACTATACATTTGACCTCACCAGATGGACATGTTTGGTCTGCAATGATCATTCACTATTAGGATATATATTTTAATCTAGATTATAGAAGTGGCTTCCATTTTTTTGGGGTAGTGGAAAGCATGATTTCCTCTTTCACAACTTTATTATGTAGAAATAATGAATAGTTATCCTAAATTTGCATAGATTATGAATATTTCAAGGCTAATTGTTAGTTCACACCAATCTTTTAAAGTTTATTTACCTTTTCTCAATTTTATCTACATAATGTGGTGATTAGTTTCTCTTTGGCTCTTTTGCCTATTTGGTGTTGTTTAAATTTGCTTGAAATAACAAGAATTTGGTGCTCTTACAAAAAAAATGTGTCGTCAAAATCAATACATGAGGCCATGCTTTAGATGAGCTCCTTAATGTAAATATGTGTAAGGAGGTTAATGATCTTGTTTTTGGCCAAAGGTAAAGGACCAATTACATCACCAACCACATTTACATTCACTAAATTCTTTACCATGTTATCTACATCTGTAACTCTAGGTTGGGTCAAAAGCGAGTGAAGTTAGATTGGTTTGAATGATAAATAAAGGATGCTATGATAGAAGGCTAATTCCTAATGGGTTTGTTCCTATGAAAGAACCACCAATGCAAATAAATACAATAGAGAAGTCGTATTAGTTTTAGGTATTTTAAGAAGTTGAATTATTTCATTCTCCCTTTCAATTATTTTCATGGACAATGGTTTAAAAAGAGATGAGATGGGTTATTGTTTCTTTCAAAATATGGTGTAATGGGCCATTGCAGTAGTTAGAATGTTGGTTGTGACAATTTTGTTTAGTATGATCTCCTGTTGCAGTAAATTACATATGAGTTATGAATGAATAACATTTTTTTTGTGTTTTAAGGTAAAAACATCACATCAAGCCCTGTAAACATCACATATAAACTATATCTACCTCGCAGGGACTTGGTGCATAGTACCCTTGTTTACAATTAGGTTAAGAACTAAATAAAGATGAACATAATTTTATAATTTAATTTTTATACTATAATTTTATAATATAATTTCAGAGTCAAGAATGAAATCATATACACAAATAGAATACCACCATAGGAGAATCCATTTAGGTTGTCTATATTACCACCATAGAGAAGATTCATTTAGGATGTTTATATTATAATAATTTATCACAAGCTTATAAGTTCGTGGCTCATAATCCTCCTTTATCAGAAGGAAAACTAGAGACAAAATTTACTTGATAGCGACGAATAACATACGAAATAAAACAAATTTTTCAACATTACACTAAAATATAATATATATGTATACATTCTTCCATTTTGTATTCTTTCTCAACATTAAATTTGGAATAATATGAGAAACTTTATGATACCTATTAAAAATATAAAAAAATAACACTAAAATTTGAAGGCAAAAATTAGAATCGAATACACAAATAAAATACAACAGACAAAAGGATCCACTTATTATAATAGTTTATCACGAGCTGGAGAAGCTCGTGGCTCATGGTCCTCCTTTATCATAAAGAAAACTTAAGGCAAGATTTACTTGATAGCGGCTAATAATATACGAAATAAATTCATTACACAAATTTCTCAATGTCATTGCGAAGAGTCATCCTACACAAAGGATGAGCAGAGAGTGGAAATTTCCCTGGTATGGTCAATCCAAAATTTTCTCGCCTTCCACACTCCACTCAAAGCAACATATCAGTTGTGCCACTACCAACTCAAGCACCAATAAATCTATAAATCTTTCAGGTTTGAATTGGTAAGGATCATCCCAAACACTTTCGTCCCTTCCCATGGCCCATATATTCACAAACAGCCTTCTTTTCGACGGAATGAAATATCCGTTCACATTGCAACACTTCGTGGACTCGTGTGAAATGAGCAACGGGCCTGGTGGATGCAATCAAAATGTCAGTTATATGGGATAGGATGAGTCATGTGTGCTTCTTTTATTTTTTAATTTACATTACATGTTTTAGACTAAAACTATTTATATGATTGCATCACAACGAGTCCAAAAATAATCACATGTTTATACACCACTTTAGCCTAAGAAGTGTTATTTTGTCCTTTTGACACCACACTTTTGCCTTAGATATTTTTAAAATATTTATGTGTGTGTCATTTGTTTAAATGGGGCATCGTTACATTTCTTGTTTCATCCCAAGTTTTTACCTTAAAGTTTTAAAACAAAAACCATTTTCATACCTTTTGAGTGAGATAGCATCATTACGTTGTTCATATTATTTTAAAACCTTTGCTTTGTGTTGAACTGAGTTTGAAATTACGTATGCCTTTGGTCTATAATTGATATTGTTATACCATCCATTTGAGTCTAGAATGTTGTTTATTTGAGAAACCAAGTCTTCTAAATTAAGTTTGAAATTTGTCTTATAAAGTTTAGATTCAAACATTAAGTGGTTTATACCTATGCCTTATGTAATTTGGCTTGGGTGTTTAACTCTTACTTTTGTATTGTACAACTTGGATTAATTCCTTTCTTGGCTTGAAGATATTTTCTCTTAGATTTAGGAAGTGGTCTCATTTCCATATGCCTCACGTCTATTTTTTCCCTTGAACTAAGGTCTAAACTCTCTTTTGAAGTACAAACTTAAGCATGGTTAGTTTACATTTGAGTCTTGCTTATCACTTGGGCTTGAATGTTTTATTCATCGCTCTTATTTTTGATTACTTGAGATTAAATTTCCCAATTAGTTTATGTGTGTGCCTAAGGTCTAAAGTCTTATACCAAGGTCAAGTTTGTGTTTGAATCCATGTGCCTAGATTGAGTCCAAAGTGTTTCAAATTATTTTAAAGCTAGATTAATTGCCTTAAAAGTGTTACATCGACCTAGTTATTTTTAAATTCTAGCTTTGTATCTTGTTTCCAAAGACCTAGCATTTTACCTTTCAATTTTTAGACCTAGTTGTTTTCAAGTCTATCTTTGTGCCTTGTTTCCAAAGACCTAGCATTTACCCTTTCATTTTTTAGACCTAGTTATTTTCAAGGCTAGCTTTGTGCCTTGTTTCCAAATACCTAACATTTACCTTTTGTTTTTTTAGACCTAGAATTTGCCTTAGTTTTTAGATTTTGTATATTGAAAGTATAAGGTGATCTAATATATCTTAAGCTACCCTATAAACTAAAATAAAATTTTATGGAATTATACACTTGAATAATCTTATTCATGCTTAACTCTAAATATTTTTGTAGATATTAATTTCATGTATTGAATGGTTCTCTATAAATATTTTACCTTTATCTATTATTGTACCCTATAATTTTGTAAATCTAAAGTACATTTTTCATTCGTATTTAATGTTATAGTGACAAATTTTAAGTTTATCCACTAAAATTCATGTGTTTATTAATTTCATATTGATTAATTATTTTGGTATGTGAGTGATCAAGGTCTAAATTTGTTAGATATATGGTTGTATTTACGTTTTTTATTCTTAAAATACAATCAATTTTTTGAAGAGTGGATTAGATGTAAAGTAAAATTTTAAATTGGTCATCAAAAAATATAAAAGATTATTATATATATATTCTCTCTATAGTTTCCTCTTCCTATTTTGAATTATATTATCATTTAAAGGGAAATGTTGAATACATATTTCTTTCTATAATATTCAGTGTTTGTTCATCCTTCATGTAGGATAACTACCTGCAATGATGTTAATAAATTTTTGTAATAAATTCATTTCTCATATTTTTCACTACTATCAAATAAACCTTGTCTCAAAAATAAACCTTAACTCAAATTTTATGTAAGCAATATATTTTGTATATTATTCACCGCTATCAAATAAACCTTGTCTCAAATTTCCTTTATGATAAAGGAGGACCATGAGTCCTAAGTTCTAAATCTTGTGATAATTATCATAATATAAATACAACATAAATGGATCCTCTTACCTTGGGTATTTTTTTGTGTATATGATTTTATTTTTCACCTTGAAATTATATTCTAATTTTTTAATATTTTTTATGTGTTATAAATGGATCTTTTTGCCATGTTTTAAATGTCAAACAACTATGAAGATTTTTTTTAAAAGATTTTTTTCTTCTTTTTTTAGTTAACTCTAGTACTTGGGTGGATTCATGGTCAACAATGATCAATTTGAAATAGTCACAATTATTGTCAGTAATAAATCTTTCATCGATTGTTCATTTTTCTACTATGAAAAGGCCTCTTACAAACATTGATCAATATATATTTAATATATTTTGCCATATGAAACTCATTTCATCGATCAAAATGTATTGGATATATTGCATAGATTATTACATTACTGCAAGTATTTTCTATTCTAATGGTTTTATTTACTATATAGGTATGTAAAGTCCAATCCTTTTTTTCATATTAAATATCTTTTCAACCAAGTTGTCATGTAAAGATTCTCTAATAAATAAAAAATGTAATTGTTCATGTTTTCAAGTCAAACAAGCAAAATAACCAAACTAATTATAAAACCATTAAGATTATCCTTTTAAAAAAAGTGTATATTTGAACCCTTGATAGATAAATTAGTCAATTGATAACAATAATAGGGCCAAGAGAAAATTTGTTTGTAATCATCAACATCATACTAGTAATGATCACCTTGTCACCTTTGTGGTAGCCATGTGTGTCCCATGTTATCCCATAAAAGTTTGTTGGGTATGTATCACCTATTGAATCAACACATAATCTCCTTTTATAATGACATTTATAAATGAGGAATAACTTTGATCTTGTCCTCATTTATGTAAGACATGAATTGAATTTATTATGAGCCTAAAAACTACCACATGAATGTTAGCTAATGGTTCAATTGGGTCTTGCATCAATGAAATATCATATCATGGTAGTACACTTTATAATATTATGGTGCATGGGATTAATTAGAGAGCATTGTGTTTTCATATCTATAAAAAAAACATGAAAATAAACATTAGTCACATCATCTATTAAATCAAACTATATATGCATCACTACGTTGCATCCTATGCATACATATTTTTAATTCTAGGAACTGTAATGTTAATAATAACACTCTTATTACCCAAATGCATTATCTTTTAAATGATAAAATATTTATTCTATCAACGATATAATACCATATCTTCATCCTCCTTCGTTAGTTGTGCTATCACTTTTGACTTCTACCTTTTAACAAAATTGAGGGTGTTGATTGCATGCAACATGCTCACTACTCTATATCCATAACTAAAATCATTATAATATAGAGGACTATGGGTCCCAAGTATCTATATCTATATTCCTTAGTATTTGTACTCATACTTCTACAATTAGAGTCTCTCCTCTACATATCCCACCTCAATAAGGGCGATTGTCAGAGCTGTAGTGGGATCATCATATCTATGAATCCTATAAAAAATACTACCTAATAGGTGTTTGTACGTCTTCCTTCATAATTTTATTTTTAGACACCCCATTTTGGCCATAAATGGTGTTCAACCAAACTTCATATTGATTTATATATACACATAATATTTTTAACTTTTATCAAATACTGATGCTTTACATCTTGCCAAAACCCATCGAGACTCAATCTCTCTGAGTGCATGCCATAAGGGGTGCATTGGGAAAGGGGTGGGTAGACCTTTGGTGCTTCACAATATTGTTGTCCTTTTTTTTCCACATTATTACCAATCTAACTAGTTCCTAAAACCTTTCCCTAAGTTATTTTTCCACCCTTACATAGTCTTTTAGTCTTTTTCCTCTTTCCATCCTTCATTTCCTTGCTTGGCACCCTTTTGACCTATTCAACATACTAGGTTAACCTGGTAAACATAGTACAATTTAGAGACCCTTTTCTCTCTTTTGGTTTTTTAGCCTTCCAACTGACCTAGCACAGACCTAGTGAGTTAGCCTAAAAATGTGTTAGGTCAACCAGGTCGACCTAGCACAATCGACATACCCAAATGATTTTAGGGTAAGTTTAACCCATAAATACAAGGTCATTTTGGTCATTATTAAGAAATGCAATCAAGATTTATTATTCACTCATGCTTCTTCACAATTTGCTCTTATACCATTCTACTTAAGGAGACTTAGCTTAGGTTTCTTATTTTGGAGAATCTAGTCTTGTGGATAGGTCTTGGATGCTTTATCATAACAAAGTAATCCTTATGAACCACAACAACCTCTTTAAAATCCCCTTTAGCCAAGGGAGAGATTGAGTCTCGATGGTTTCACATTCAGGTAAGTATATTCTAACTTTATTCTCCTCTCTTTTAGTAGATAGAAGTATCATAAGTGTTGGCTCAAATAATATTGCTCTTTATATTCTATGTATTAGGGTGTTACTCATACTTACTTTATTTGAAGTTCCTTATACATGTTTTGTTTGCTTTGATTTACTAATCCCCACTTTATACCAAAAGCTTTGGTGTGCACTAGATTAGATTTACTTTTCTTATTATTAGATTAGATAAATATTAAATCATACGACTCTTTTAGGGTTGTTGTGTGATTGTGTTAGACTATAGGCTTTGGAACCCTACCTCACATGATGTGTTGTGACAAGTGATCCCCTAATTAGGTCTAGTAGATCCTCACATTGGCCATGCTCCCACTTAACAATTATATGCCTCCAATCAGAAGTGTAGGTGTGCTCTATCCCATCCAATCCAAGATTGATTTATGGACATGATGCTTTTCTGATTGCATACAATTTTTACCAAATAGTGCAAATTAAGACTAGGAATCATTGAATGTCTTAATTTCATCCATGCATCAAACATTCATGTTCAGAATCATGTTGAAGCATCTTTATTTGGGTTATTATCCTATATGCAACAATAACCTCTCATGGATTCGTCTCCAGTCAACTTGTGACCTAGTAAATTGACAGGTTGGCCTTTGGACCCATTAAGCGGGACACTTGAACAATTCCTAAAGTGAAAAAATGCTAAGCAAAATGAATTAACTAAGTAAATATAATTAAATGATTGAGTGAAATTTTCATGTGAAATTAGTGAAATGAATTTTTTTTAAAGGAAATTCTAATAAAAATGAGGTCATGACGATGACATTATTCTCAAAGTCAAGGAATTAAAAATATCTCCCTAAATGCCTTAAATTTAAAAATGTAGAGATATGCTTAATAAATGGGATCTCTATCCCAAATATTAATTACATGTCCCCTTGTTATCTCAATTAGGGTTAGTTTAAACTCAACCATGATTAAATTTAACCTAACTAAACTTGGGTTAGAGTTAGTTTGGGAGGCTATAAATATAATGCTTCACCCTTTGATCAAAAAATCTCTCAAGCCAAAGTTATAATGTTCGTTTATTGAGAGACAAATTTTATTTTGTGTAAGGTTATGATGTTAAAATGCTTTTAAGAAGCTCCTTTGGTATAGTTTTATCATGCCCATTTGTTAAGCCAAAGCCAAAGCCAAGCCCAACATTACCAAGGTGATAAGGAGAGATGATGTAAAGAAAACCAATGCCAAAGAATATTTGATCACATAACTAGGCACATCAATTCATGGCTAACATATAACTCTTGCTCTCATAGAACATAAACATTGTTTATTTTATCTTCATTTGGTAGTTAGTTGTATAATTCTCTAGCTCCTTGAGTGTCTAGGCTAGAGGTGTAATTTTCATTAGTGTGTTTTTATTTGATTTTGATTATACTAACACCATACTAATCTCCCCACTTGGATTCCTATTGATCACATAATGGCATTCCCATTGGTACCATGCACCCCACAAGTATGAATGGAGTATCTTGGGAGCTTTTTGGAGCCAAGAAGATTTCATTCTAGAGCTTACTTTTTTGATTTCTTGCTAATTTTTTTGTGTTTGACTTATGACTTCGAATTCGTGACTATGTAACTCTAAATTCAATAAGGTAAACCATAAAATCATAGATTGAATTTGTGAATTGATCTTGAAAAACTATGAAATCACTCTGGTTTAGGCTCAACTCTGTGAAACTATGAAATTGAGCTCAAAAATAGCAAAATAATTGAACAAATTGTGAATTCATCCTATTAAAAAATGAGTCTTTTCCTTTGCCTTTTGAGATAACTATGAACTTATTTTACATTTGTGAATTCATCTATTTTAGTAGCAAAATTATTATTTACAGTAGCAAAATTGAATTTTAGGGTAACAAAATTGCATTTATGGGTTGTGAATTCATGATGTTAAACTATGAAATCATTCACTAACTACAAAATCATCAATTTTTAAAAAAAATCATTACTCTCTATTTCTATGTTTTCTTGCAGGTTTTATGAAATTATAAAATCGTTACTTGAACTATGAAATCATTTGCCTGAACCATGAAATTATTTGTCAGAGTATTGAAATCATCTAAATGAGTTGTGAAATCATTTTGGAACTACAAAATTGCCACTGTAAATTTTTACATTCAGGTTTTTTTCTATGTTTTTCATGCTTGAATAATTTTGCAGTTCATGATTTACTGTGTAGCTGCAAAATCATTCTAAAGAGTTGAAACTTGTGTTTTCATTAAACTAACTTTTAAAGATGTAAATTTTCCTTAAACACAAATTAATCCACTAACTTTTTTGTAAGGAATTAAGCCAAGGAAAAATAATTGAATGATTTTTGAACCAAATTCTTCATTTTGAACAAATCCATGATTTATAAAGGTTGAAAATACATTCAAAAATTTTTAAAGTGTTTTAAAATTCACTTAAATAATTTATTTTTAGCATTTTACAAACTTTTACAATGCAAAAAAGGCCAAGGGGCCAAAAAATTCATACACATTTCAATTTTATGTTAAGTAAAATGAATCTACGTCTTTAGTTAAATCTCCTAAGAGTTTTTTCAATTTTTGTTTGTTCTTTGCAAACCACTTAGATTAAATTTTCTTGATTTTGGCAAAACACAAACTCTAGCATGTATGCTCTCCCCCTGTTCCCTTTAGGGAACTTGGGTGACCAAAAACACTTAGTTTATTTCCCTTATTTGTAAAGTTGAGTCGAAAAGAAGGTTGTGTATGCTCTCCCCAAGCTTCAAGCGACTTCGATGATTTAAAAGTGACCTATAAAGTCTTTCCATTTTAATTTATTTCTTTTATAAACTTGGATTGTGGGTAGGAGTTCATCAAATCCTAATGATTTATTTAGTTGTGTGTTGACCTAGGGTTTCATCTCCCAACATCATACCAAACTCGTTCCATGCTAGGATATACAAATCAGGGCATGTGATACTGAGATTCCCAAGGGCTGAGCAATTAGCCTCTCTTATCCTAACAAAAAATTAGGTCAGGACTGGATAAAAATTATACTCCATTAAGAAGTACATAGATGGAGTCGTGATGCAAAGGAATAGACCCTTGTATAGTAAGTAAGTCAATATGAACCCAATTGATGTGATTGTACCCCTTATGTTAGCCACACTTAGGATCATCTAAAACACATAAAATTTAGACAAATCCCCACTTTTCATGGAATTTCATTCAAAATTTTGAGTGTTTCCCACTCTAATTATGTGCCACGTATCAATGCTTGAGAGATATAAGGGGTGTAAAATTGTTTACTTACACATCTAATTTTTTTTAATTAACACTTAATTACTCGCAACCATTGGTATATTAGTGGAAAATTTGATTGAAGCTATGCACACCCATGTCAGTTATAGGGAATAGGATGAGCCATGTACACTAATTCTATTTTTTATTTACATTACATGTTTTTAGACAAAAATTATTTATATTATTGCATCACAACAAGTCCAAAACTAATCACATGTTTATACACCACTTTAACCTAAGAAGTGTTATTTTGTCTATTTGATACCACACTTTTTCCTTAGACATTTTCAAAACATTTGCGCGTGTGTGTGTGTGTGTGTGTGTCATTTATTTAAATGGGGCATCGTTACGTTGCCCATTTCATCCCAAGTTTTTGCCTTACATTTTTTAAACAAAACCATTGTCATACTTTTTGAGCGAGATAACATCATTACATTACTCGTATTATTTAAAAATCTTTGCCTTATGTCAAACCACATTTGAAACCATGTATGCCTTTAGTCTATAATTGGTATTATTATGCCATACATTTGGGTCTATAATGTTATTTATTTGATAATCCAAGTCTTCTAAACCAAGTTCAAAATTTTTCTTATGAAGTTTTGATTCAAACATTGAGTGGTTTATACCTATACCTTGTGTAATTTGGCTTGGGTGTTTACCTCTTACTTTTTTATTGTATAACTTGGACTAGTTATTTGCTTGCCTTGAAGATCTTTTTGCATAGATTTAGGAAGTGGTCTCTTTATCATATGACTCACGTCTATTTGTTTCCTTGAACTAAGGTCCAAACTCTCTTTTCAAGTACAACCTTAAACATGGTTAGTTTACATTTGAGTCTTCTTATCACTTGGGCTTGAATGCTTTAATCATCACTCTTATTTTTGCTTACTTGAGATTGAATTCCCCAATTAGTTTAGGCATTTGCATAAGGTCTAATGTCTTATACCAAGGCCAATTTATGTTTGAATCCATGTGCCGAGATTGAGTCCAAAGTGTTTCAAATTGTTTTAGAGCTAGATTAATTGCCTTGTAAGTTTTACATCGACATAGTTATTTTTAAAGTCTAGCTTTGTGCCTTGTTTCTAAAGACTTGTAATTTTCCTTTTTAGTTTTTAGACCTAGTTATTTTTAAAAGTCTATCTTTGTGCCTTGTTTCCAAAGACCTAGAATTTTACCTTTCATTTTTTAGACCTAGTTGTTTTCAAGTCTAGCTTTGTGCCTTGTTTCCAAAGACCTAGTATTTACCCTTTCATTTTTTAGACCTAGTTGTTTTTAAGTCTAGTTTTGTGCCTTGTTTCTAAATACCTAGCATTTACCTTATATTTTTTTAGACCTAGCATTTACCTTAGTTTTTAGATTTTTTTAATACCTTTTGAGTCTAGCTTTGTGCCTTATACCTAAAGACCTCACAACTTTTTGCATTTTAGACCTTGATTATATTTATTGAAAACACTTTGCCAAAACTAGGATTCAAAAATTACCATTCATTTGACCATTTGTCTGCAAGACATTAGACCTTGGATACATTTAGACCAAGCTTTTCATTATCTATTTTAGAGAAGAGCTCCATTTCTAGGCCAAGTTTAAACCATTTTCAACAATAGATAGAATACTTATTCTAAGTCTTATTATGTTTCAAACCTAGATAAATTTCAAGACCATTTTCATAGACCAAGATAGCCCTATTTAGGCTAATTACCAAACCCAACCATGTTGATTATCATATGTTGAGATCGCCCTTCTTTGGGTGAAATAAAGTATCAAGTTCGCCCTTTCAATGATAATGGTACCTGATCCCATACCTATACCATTAACCCTCCTTTGGCATGTACTAGAAACCAAGCTTTACAGCACCCAAGGATTACCGTTTTAATCCCTCATCCTTTGGCCTACACTAGCAACCAAGCTCTACAACACCCAAGGATTACCATTCCAGGCCCTCATCCTTTGGCCTGTGCCATCAAAAAAGCTCTGCAACACCTAAGGATTACCATTTTAGGCCCTCATAATTTGGTTTTCACTATCAACCAAGCTTCATAATATCTATTCATTACCATTATAGGCCCTCATCCTTCAACTTGCATTAGCAACCAATCTTCACAATACCCATTCATTACTATTCCAAGCCCTCTTCCTTTGGCTTGCATTAGCAACCAAGCTTTGTAGTGCCCATTCGTTACCATTCTAGGCCCTTCTAAATCTGGTAACCCATTATCCCAACAAAGTTACACAATTACAACTAGATAGAGCATAGTTACCATCCTAGACCTATAGCCAACCTTTGTTGAGCCCATATTTGATGAGTCTATTTACAAAGAGCTCATTATTAAACCATGAGCCATTATTCATCCATTACCTAACTTCCCCCACTTTATAAAATCCAAGTTGGTCTTAGAGACACAATAGAGCTGGTCATTACCTCTCTAAGAGCTATCTTTTAAAGACCAAGATGTGTTAAAAACTAATATTTTGCAACCAGATGTAAACCAAGGCCAAGAAAACCAATAAATTTGTGATGCTTTTATTGGAACACCTACTTGTGATGAGTTAACCTTTGTTGAATCACCCTTTAACCATTACCCTATTTTTAAGGAGCCTCACTTTGGCAAGCCATTCTCTATGGAGTTGTCTATTGACCCTTTCGATTTGGTTAAGGAGTCTCACTTTGACAAGTTAGTATTTATTAAATCACCCCCTAATGATTATAATCACCTTTGGGAAAATCATTATTTTGACCATTGCCCTATTTTTAAGGAGCCTCACTTTGATGATCTAGTCTATGTGGAATCCTTAACTGATCTTATTTCTAAAGATCCCATTGTTCAACCCCAACCATTACTCTTCCAGTACAAAAAATTCAACATATCATCTTTGCTACCACACTAGATTAAGAATCAACATTAAAATTTGGTTATATTTTTGAACTGATATCATATTTAGCATCAAAAGCAAAATCAACATCAATCTCAATATCAGATTCAAAGGCCCTTGAGTTAGACTCAACTTTAAAATCAAAATACATTCATGGTTATGACAACATTGGTTACACATGCCTCACAGATCAATTTGAATACATTTATGATCCTTCCATAATTTTTGAGGGTGATTACTTCAGCATCAACAAAATTTATCCTAGTATCTTATATGAGGATCATGTTGCCTCTTGTCATTTCATTACCATTCCATGTGCCATTAGAACCACCCAATATAGCCATTATATTGACAGTCCACCTCCCACAAGTGTCGATTGAGACTGATAGAGTCACACTTAATGAACTACATCTATGGTGACATATCAGTTTAAGAATATCAATGGGGCCAAGATCATATCCATGTAGAAGAAGAAAAATCTCCTAGTGAAACGTTTTTGAAGGTGTTAAGGGGTAATCAAACTCCAAATTTAGCATCTCCTAGTGAAACCTTGTTTGAGGTGCTTGAAGACAATCAAAGTCAAAAGTTAACATTCCTTAGTGAAACCTTCTCAGAGGCACTACGGGATAATCAAGATAACTTTATTGGTAAAAACCTCTTCAAAGAACCAATAGCTAAGCACTACAGTTCTTCAATGCTTGATGAAGACATTATCAAAGATAACATTAGTACATCTTCCAATCTATAACATAATTAGATGGTATCATCTCTCAAGCCCAAATAATAAAAAATATGGTGGTCCTATCGATAACATATTCATAAGTCTTTGGCCCTGCCATAACCAAAATTATGTCAAATTTGAAATTAGTAACATGATGTATGCCTCAAAATTTTGATCTTCATTTATTTTCCAACCATTGTACATTCCATTATGATCCATCTCTCCATCACAAAATATAAGCTTTAAACTAATATTTATATTTATTTACCATACTTGGCCACACTTTCCTTTACAAAGACTACAAATACATCGTGTCTCAAATTTTGGAGGAAATAGAATCAAATACTAATGAAGATCACAATAGCATTATTGGAGTTCAAATCAACAACAATTTCTTGATAAAGGAGCTATTAAGAGGAGTTATGGGCTAGTAATTTATAAGATTGACTATTCTAGTTGTATCATGTTTTGATCAAGACGTTCATCTCCACATCAACAATAAAAACATAACCATTTAACTTACCTTTCCATTTACCTTGCCTTTCCATTTGCTTTAGCTTGTCATTTACCTTGCCTCTTCCATTTTCCATTCGCATTGCCATTATTTCATACCTTTCCATGTGCCTTGCCTTACTATCCTTTCATACCTTGGATACCTTCGAACTACATTGACTTGAGGTCCCTCAAGACTATCTAGGCAGTTCTCAATTTACATTGAGGTCAACTCAATCACCCCTTTTCCAATGCTCTCATCATTTTACGAACAATTTAAGTTTGAACTCTTTCATCATTTTATGAGAAACCTAAGCCATGCTCTTGTTGTTTTTTAAGTTGGATGATTTTATGTCTCATAATTCTCCATTGAATTGTGATACTTAGAAAATTCTAAAAACATTTAAAATATTTTAAATATCCTAAAATTTAGAAAACCATCTTACAATCTCCTAAAGAGATATAAATCCCCCAAATTCATAAACATTTGGCCCTATCTAAACCTAGGAAGCCATCCTCATTCCACCCTACTAAAGTAAAATACATTATTGGTTTCAATCCATTCCACAACCATTGGGGGTGTAACCTTCATTTTGCATGTATTCTTACTTAGAGGCATCATCCAATTCACACTTTTTAGGCTTAGCTCACAACTTTCACCCTATTGGGGTAAATCAAAGTGTGCAAAATTTATCAGGATATCTTATCCTTGCATGTTGGTACCTTTTATATAGTTTTCTTGGGTGCATCATCCATTTATCATTCTATTAATCTTTCACATGTAGTTATTGACTTGGTTGATGACAAGATGTTTTTTGTTGTTTTTACTTTCAAGCTTTGTATGTGTTTATTTGCTTAGTTGTTTGTTTGTTTATTTATCTATTTATTTGCTTTCATTGTTTTTCCTTGACTCAATGTATATGCATTCATTGGGTGGTTCATTATGCATTATAATTGAGTCCATACATATTCATACATCAACATTACCATCATGGTTTTTATCATTGGTGTATTGTTTGCAATTATTTATTGGATCGGGAGTCAATCCTTATGCACATTATGATGAGGTCATCATGGTGTTTAATATCATGGTGTATACCATTTCTACAACAAAAATTATTTTAGTGGAGCTTACAAGTAATAGTGTCACATAAACCTCTCCTTGTTCACCTTGGCAACTCATCCCACCCTCCCTGATTAAATCAACTCATTGATCATTCTAGTTGTATCAATGTTGATAAGGATAAGCATCTCTACATTGGTAGGTATAATAAAATCATTAACATTGATCAATTCTTAGTCTTGTATTCTATGCCTCATTCTATTTCCTCCCACTTCTGGGTCAACTACATTGGTATGAGGTCTATTTGAACTATGTAGGCAACGCTTAGATATATGATGTATCTCAAGTCAACTCGACCACCTTCTTTCATCCAATCATCTCTTTCATCACTTTGTACATCCTCATGTCCCTAGTTGTTTGTGTATTCTTCAGTCATTAAACCATTATATCTATATTTGTGTGCACTCATATTTAATCTATGTAATAGGTTATATCCTTGAGTTATGATTCCCAATCTACCCTACTGAGGCACAACCAATTTATCATGATTAAATCTGCCCTATTAGGGTAAAATCATTATTCAATCTAATCATCCAAATGATTATAACCACCTTTGGGAAAATCATTATTTTTATTCATCTACCTTGATGGGGAACATACCTATGCCATTGATTATAACTACCTTTGGGCAAATGAGTGTCTCAACATTTGTTACTGATTATAATTGCCTTTGGGAAAATTAGTATTTTTAAATCAATGCATATAAACATTATATAGATTGAATTAATCTCATCCATGGGTTAATTTCATTCTTGTTCTTGATTATTTTTTAGGGATCATTCATCAATCATATGTGTCAGCCACTCCCTCAAGGGGGCATCATCATAGGCTTCCCAAACTTTGTTGAGAGCATCATTCCATCATTACATGGAATTTTCTTCTTAGCCAAGGTATTAAATAATTTTTAATTATTTGAGAATATATTACTATTCCTATGTCTCCTAATGCCATCCTAAAAAAGTGAAAAAATGTAGACAACCCATTTTAGCCACAACTGGCTTCCAACTGGACTTTAGATTGATTTATGCCAAATAGTGCAAATTAAGTCTAAGAATCACTGAATGTCCTAATTTCATCTATGCATCATTAATTAGTGCTTGGAATCATGTTGAGGCATCCTTATTTGGGATATTATCTTGTACATAATAGTAATCTCTCATGGATTCATCTCCAGACAACTTATGACCTAGCAAATAGACATATTGGCCTTTGAACCCATTAAAGCGGGGCACTTGAATAATTCCTAAAGTATAAAAATGCTAAGCAAAATGAATTAACTAAGTAAATAAAACTAAATGATTAATTTAAATTCCCATGTGCAATTAGTGAAAATGAATTTTATAAAAAGGAAATTCCAATAAAAATGAGGTCATGATGATGTCATCATCCTCAAAGTCAAGGAATTGAAAATATCTCTTTGAATACCTTAAATTCAGAAATGGAGAGCCATGCTTAATACATGGGATACCTATCCCTAATATTAATTACATGTACCCTCCTTAACTCAACTAGAGTTAGTTTAAACTCAATTTTGGTTAACCCTATCCTAATTATACTTGGGTTAAAGTTAGTCTAGGAGGCTATAAATACAAGGCTTCACCCATTGATCAAAAAATCTCTTAATCCAAAGTTATAATGTTCATTTGTTGAGAGATAAATCTTCTTTTGTGTAAGGTTGTGATGTTAAAATACCTTCAAGAAGCTTCTTTGGTATAGTGTTATCATGCCCATTTGTTAATCCAAGCCCAACATTACCAAGGTGACAAGGAGAGATGATGCAAGAAGCACCATTACCAAAGAATCTTTGATCACATAACTGAGCACATCAATTCATGGCCAACATATAACTCTTGCTCTTATAGAAGGTAAACATTGATCGTTTTGTCTTCATTTGAAATTTACTTGTATAGTTCTGTAGCTCCTTAAGTGTCTAAGCTAGAGGTGTTAGTTTCATTAGCATGTTTTTTAATGATTTTTATCATACTAACACCATAAAAATATCCCCTATTGGATTCCTATTTATCACATTATCATCAAACTCTACTCTCTATCCTTATCTTATCCCTCAATGTTAAAGAGCTTGTTGATTTCTCAAAACTAGTATGTGTAGTCTTGGCACCTATCCTTTTGCCCTCTATGGCAATCTAGCATGTGTTTCCATATCTATGGGAACATCCATATATGTCACTAGGTGTGGGAACATGAACTATCATATAATTCAATCATAATAATGTGGCTCAATTCACCAAGTAAAGCACCTTGTAAGCTCAATCAAATCACAAGCTCCTACTATAGATAGCCAAATGAGCCATGAATCTATTGTACATATATATGGGGTCCATACTATATGTCCCATCCTAATTGTCTCTTATCTCAATTAATCACTCCAAGATCTAACCAAACCCATAAGCTCATTCCATAGCTTAGGGCAAGTGTCTTTCCACCTATATTTATTTTCTTATCAACTTGAACATTAGGAATCTCTCATAGATCCACATTATAAATAGTATAACTAGCCCAATCTCTAGGTACTCTCATATCAATATGTTATAAAATTCATGCATTAGTTATGCTCAAATAAAAACTCCCATACTATACAATGTGCCTACTCTAACATTATCTTGAACATAAATATAGTTAAAATAATAACACCTCCATCTGACTTGTGACATAAAATCCATGTCACCATAATGCTAATAATTTCCTTCCACATATATGAAATTGACACTAAGAACACACCCCTTAATCACACAATTTATGAGTGTGGATGATAGTGGTCTACCCTTATGGCCCATTAATCCAATGCTCTATGCTCTGCATCTATCTTAAGGATGTCATAAATCATAGGTGTACCCTTTATGGATTAGACCCAATATAATGTGCACATCCCCCAAGGTAATATCCATCTCCATTGTATACCAATAAACCATAAACTTGAATGTGTCAATGCACGTCTCCCATAATTCCATAAACATGATGAATAAATATGCATCCAATGGAACTTGACACATCTCTATTATATCCCTAAACCTAAGACTAATTCTAAGAGCCTTGTCTAAATCTGATAATTTGGCTAGTAGATCATGTAGCCAAGAGGTATCCATAGTTTACCATGGCTAAACTCATCTTTGATCTTACAAAAATAAAACACCATATCCCAAGTAGTCTCATGTTATACAAAAATCAAAAAAATATAAGAGAAAATTAAAAAAATAAAATTTATAACTATATCTTCCTTTATGACATTATGTCACTAGTTATGTGTGTAAATTTCTATTTCATTGGCCATTTTGATAGTCTCACATTGCTTATTTTTACATGTTCTACTAGATTGGCCATTTTGATCAATGTCATTGGCCCTCCTTTATCTCCCAATTTCATCATCCATTTTCAAAAATGTCATCGACCTATTTACCATAATCAACTAAATAAGTGATCTAACATAACATTATCCACCAACTTGTGATTTATTGATTCCAAACATCATTGATCAGGCTGATGATGCTATGAATGTGCATGACCCTATTAATTGATCCTAAAAATTTCATGTTTACTAAGACATTATTCTAACAAAGATCCATTATTCTTCATTTTATTCAATATATTTTAACGACATTTGGGGGGAATTTTGATATGTGGATTTTATTTGACACTTCAGAATCTTAATCTACCCTATCTTCCAATTCTAGATTTAAATACAAAACCTAGCTTGATGATCATTGGAACTGGTCATAGTGGGATCCTCTACATCTTCCTTCTATACCCTCTCAATACTATCTCTCTTTGTGCTAGAAATGGTTTGACATATATATACAAGTCTTAAATTGTAATATAACAAATGAAGGGCCATGTCCCCTATTTATGTCTTATAAATCAAAAGTTAAAAACTCTAAGAAATCATCTCTCAAATTTAGTATATTCAAAATATTTACAATCATAGAGCCTATTGGAAAACCATAAGAAGTGATAGAATCATAGAATTACAAGGAATTTTATGATTCTATTAAAATAGATTTGTAAAAATATATAAAAGTCACTTATTTTACAGGTCTGTGAGACCTGTCTCAACACTACTTTGGCACCTTACACCAATGTGCTTATTACAACTAGTTATATAAGTGAAGGTATGCATATTTATTTATTTGCATTTTTTTATCTCGAATATACTATCATTCATTAAAACACTTACTTATTGTCTTTATGCTACTATGTTATTTTCCCAAAGCACCATCCCACGTGACACTATTTTGACATGTAATGAGATTTGGGTGGGGAATATGTATAAATGTTATTTTTATTTACTAATACCTTGAATATTAATTTCCCTAGGTGTACATCCTAAAAATTACACCAGGATCGAGGTGGGTTGGTTCATGGAACTTTTTGAGAGATTTTGTCATGCATTTTCATTCTTACTACCACCTTCATTCCCCCATGATATAAACTCTGATTGTACCATGAGGATCTTACTCTCTCTTTGCCTTTATTTTCCCCCTTTGTGTGCATTTATCTAACATCATCAGATCGATCAATGATGTCTTACATTTCCCATGATATGGTAAATGTTAATGGTCAGGTTGATGTCATCCTGATAAAGTTGGAAACCTATATATGTCTCGACTGAAATAAATGACATCAACTATATCTAAGTATTTAATAATAGGGTTTGGATATGTATTTATTAGGTTCTCATTTTTCATTTCTTAAGTTATATAAATAAAATATACTTATATCATGCACACAAGTCAACCTTAGGAATAAGAAAATTAATAATTAGGGCTAAGGATTTTAGACTAAAAGAAAACAAGCTAGCATAAGGACCTGATGATATCAAGGATAGAACTTAAGCCAGTAAGGTGCACCTAGTATTAGTTGTCCCTAAATTGGGTTTGTCTATGTCTTATTCCTTTAACCTTAAATTTTATCATAATGTGCTATAAATAAAGAGGGGAATTAATATACCAACAAGTCAAACTAGTGTAAATATCGTAACCCTAGATACTCCTTTTTTATGTTAGTTAGTATATTAGATTGGTTCATTTTATGTTTATCCATGATAAGATTTGTATATGTTTGTTAGTACATTATTAGCTTTACATGCTCTTGATTTAAACCTCATGGTTACCATCTAATGACACTTATACAATCATCATATTAGATACATTTTGTTAATAACTAATGGCATTTTACTTTCTTTAATAACCATTATTACTCTTACTTTACCATCTTACATCTAGTTAGGGTTTACACTTGTTATTTGTTTTAACCTTTTAGTGTTTAGATTATGTAAATCCAATGTTTGATTAAATGGATAAGTAGACTAAATCAAGGAAAGAATATGTATAAAATAACCATTGATTTGTTACAGATTGACTAGTTTTGAATTTAAAAAAAGTAATAAATAATAAAAATAAAGACTTATCTAAAAAACACCTGATATGAATGATCTGAGTGATGGAAACTAATATGGAAGTAGGTTTGAGTATCATCAACTCGATCCCTATGTCATAAACCCTCCTAGATAGTAGCACGACATTTAGATAGTATCACTATGTGGCTCTAGTGTCTTGATATTAGTGTTAATGTCCTCTATGCAAGACTATCCCAAAAAATTTAGTGCACCTATGTCTAGGTTTTTGGGGTTTGTTCTTGTGTGCATGAATTATTGAACTCCATATTATGCTTGTTATGACTGATTTATGATGTAAACCATAATCCTCCTTGTAATTAGGGTATAAGATAAAAAGTGTGTTCATTAGTAGGATAGGTTGGACATCCTCAACACCCCATTGTGAAGATATTTGCCTACATACAAATATTCGAAGGAGGCATCAATATCGATCTAGTTCTCTGCACCTAAGTATTGGTACAAGTGCAAGTGATGCTCGTATGATAGTGGCCTTGAGTTCCTTGAGTGTTCTTTAGATTGGAAATCTAGAAAATTTAAGCTTAGGGTTGTTGTCGATAGTAGTATGTAGAAGTAGGGTAGAATAAGGATTGATAACCTTGATTTTGCTCAACTTATTTCATGTTTGAATAGGTATTTGCATCTAATTTCCATCTAGTGGATATAGGGCTAAAATTCATGTATTAATAGTGTTTTGTTGCTTGTGCAAATAATAAATGATGTCTAAGCCAACCTTAGGAGGATTTTACTTTTAAAAATATATTCATTCGAGAAATCTAGGGTAAATGAAATAGGTTTTATTTAGGAGACACTAGTACCGTGTGTCTTTAGTGTCCTTAATGTGGTGTTAATGTCTAGTTGGTAGAATACTAAGCACAAAGGGCTAGGATTAGGAAATGAAGGTCTAGGATTGCATTTGAGCTGACTAAAGACACATGTGGCCCACACAAAGGTTGGATAAGTGTGATAATACGCTTCAGGATGGATCTAGGGATAATATAGGAATAGATGGTCTCAAGTAGCACTATTAACACTCAAATACCACTTTTAGGTGATTACATTCCCCCCAACCCTTTTATGCTATAAATGCAACAAAGTGAAATAACTAGTATAAAGAAAAAAGAAGCATACCTGGACTTACCTAGGAAGTGAAGCCTATGAAACTAAATATGAGTATGTGAAGTTGGGTCTGCATATGTGAATCATGATCTAATATGTGTCTTGTAAATCAAAAGTGCATAAATTAGTCCTTATTTAAGATATATCAAAATCAAAAGACTATGTTGAGTAAAGAAGTAAAATTAAGTAATGTTTAATAAAGAGATGGGAAAGAGGAAAGGAATGAATACACTTCATTGGATACCCAAACCAATGAATGTACCTGGTGATAACATGTGTGTATGTGTATATAGTGATCAAATGGTGAATAGCTTGGATTGATTTGATAACTTGCTCAATCCTCATGTGTGGGTGGCTCAATAATTCAATCTGATTTTTAATCCATCATTGCCCACCCCTGCATGGTGGATCATGACCTATGAATAGCTTGGATTGGACTAATAGTGTGTCTAACCCTCTCATATGGGTGGTTTAAGAACTCAAATAGGTTATGCCTCCATCATTTCCCACCAATGTGTATTATATGCATCTAAAAACTAAACTACATGAAGTACTAAAAATTTATAACTATGTATGTTAGCTCTATGTTCACTCAGATACATTAGGTGGCTCTGGGCCACGTAAGAATGCCAAACACTACAGATGGAGTAAGGCATAAAACTAATGATAACCTAGAATATAATGTCAAGTGTATGCAACATAGATACTGAAATTGAACTTTTCATTCCATATGATCAACCAGTGTGTAACTGTGAATATGTAAATAATATGTTGCGCATATGCCCCCAATTTATTGTCTAAGTATATTGATTCTAGACTAAGTTGTAATAACTAGATTTGAGTATCTATACTAAATATGGGAATGGCCATATTGTGCATGATGCCCCCAATCTAAGCAATTGATATGAAATTGAGATGAGCTAATGTGAATCTAATAAAAAACTAAGTATATATTATAAACCTATAATTGGATTTGTGCAAACCTGTATTGTACTTATTGTATTGTTTTGTCTAATTTGATTTGTTCTAAAATTGAGGCTAGTGGATAGTAGTGCCACATATTTTATAGTAGCACCATGTGGTTCTACTATCCACATTTGGGTGCTAATATCCTTATCATCTGAATTATGTGCCACTATATTGCTTTTTGAGTCATTGTTTTCCCTTTGTGTTTACCTATGTCTGATTTTTTGTAACTGATCTTGTGTGCTAAAAAATGTACTTTGAGTACAATATTGGATCCTTATCTCTATGAAAAACCCTTATGAGTTCCCCATCTTTTGAGGGTATTTGTTGAACCTATGCAATAATTATCCTCAAAATAAAAATATCTACAAAATGTGTGCTAGATGAAAAATTTATGATAACTACATGATAATTCAATATAATGTACATACATAACATCATAATGTAAGAGAATTTGAGCGTATGTAATGTAAGATTTATGTCATGTCTAGCATTCCACAAGGGTGTTAAGATATATGTAATCAATGTATGTAATAACAAATCTGAGTAATATTGAGTAGGTAATTGAGGGGATGGGGCATGATGTCCATCACAACACCCAAGTAGGAAGGGTAGATGCATGAGGTCCCTCATAGCATCAAAAACTAGTGTGTGTAATAAGAAAATATAAGTTCCATGGCCATGACACATACATGAAAGCATACATACAAAACACATGAGGCAAATAAAATAAGCTAAGGGGCCACAATATAGGAGACATGGGCACATGTCACTAAATCTAAGAAAATAAGACATACAAAGACATGTTCAAATGCCTACATATGCAAGCAACATGTAATTTGGCTTAGATCCACATAAAATGAAATGTTTGAATGCCCACATATACAATTAGAAAATCACACACAACGACATGGGAAAATGTCTAAAGTATACATACTTTGAATAGAAGTGGGGTAGAACCAAAGAGCAATGGCATATTCAAATTCCCTTGAATAGATGAAGCATATAGATACAATCAAGCCTAAATTAGGTAATCTAGAAATTAAAGTATGCATGAATATATAATAAAAATCTCTGTAATAATGAGTATGTACATATTTTGAGTCTAAAGTAGTAATATCCAACAAAAAATATGAGTATGGGTAGTAATGATCAATATCTAGATATAACAATGCTAAAGATGGAATGTAGAGAATGTAAAGATAGAACCTAGTGATCAAAACTATGTATAAGATGCCCCCAATTGGGAGAATGTGTCAAGTGAATAACCATGGATCAGTTTCTATGCCCTAATGGGTAAATAATAGCAAGTCTATATTAGTGTAGTGGACCTGAGTCTTGTAATCAATCTGTAAGCACTCGACAAGAACAAATGAAGCATGTAGTATGATAAACCTAAATATATTAAGATAGCTGGCATATGTAGTATCTATAAAATATAATAAATTAAACATATAAATGCATACAATCTATAAGTTTTGTGTTTTCTAAGTAATTATTTAAATGTTTTTATCTTTTTTGACATATTCTATTTTTTTTGTATTTTCTAGAAATAAGTTATGTACAAGGAGCAAGGGAAAAGGAAAGTGTGTACAATAAGAAAGAAACCATACTAATAGATGAGTGTCATGGGAGACTCACTTTCACTATGACTTGTGTCAAATAAGGGAACTATGATTATGCATGTTATGTGAAAGGGAAACTATGATCCCATAATCTATTATATTGAGTGATTTGTATCTATATATGTATCGGCTTATGTAGTGGTGATAGGAATTTGTGGTACTAATTGTGGTGCCCTATGAACTATAGGGGTCTTAAGAACCCATTTGGTATAAGAGGTTGTAGGATAAATAGGTATCCTATGATGATAACCTCAAGAACCCAATAATACTGATCTCAATAAAAAGTGAGTGGAGGGAGGCCCTCTAAAATATATAATAAATAGAGTAAATAAAGACTTATCTAGAAAACACATGATATGGATGATCTAAGTGTTGGAAACTAAGATAGAAGTAGGTATGAGTGTCAAAAATTGGACCCCTATGTCAAAACCCATCCTTGACAATAGCACCACATTTGGATAGTAGTTCCATGTGGCTCTAGTGTCTTGACATTGGTGCTAATGTCCTATGTGCAAGACTGTCCTAAAATTTTGAGTGCACCTATGTCTAGGTTTCTAGGTTTTATTCCTACTCACATAAATTTTTAAACTCTATATTATGTCTATTATGACTGATTTATGATGCAAAACCTAATCCTCCTTACAAATTAGGTATGAGCTAAAAATTGTTTTCATTAGTAGGATAGGTTAGACATCTTCAACGTTTCATTGTAAAGAGAGTTGCATACCAATACCTCAAGGAGGCATCAGTCCCAATGTAGTTATCCCCATATAAGTATTGGTGCAAGGGCAAGTGATGCTAGTATGATAGTGGCCTTGAGTGCCTTGACTGTGCCTGAGATTGGAAATCTAGAAAATCTGAGCTTAGGGATGTTGTTAATGGTAGTATGAAAAATTAGGGTAGAATAAGGATTGATAACCTTGATTTTTATCAACTAATTTTGTGTTTGAATAGTTATTTGCATATAATTTCCATCCAATAGATATATGGCTAAAATACATGTATTCATAATGTTTTGTTGCATGTGGAGATAATATAATATGTCTAGGCTGACCTTATGAGGTTTATACTTTTGAAAATATATTCATTCAGGAGAACTATGGTAAAGGAAATAGGCACCATTTTGGTGACACTAGCATCGTGTGGATCTAGTGTCCTTAATGTGGTTTTAATGTCCAGTTGATAGAACACTAGGCATGAAGGGCCAGGATCAAGAGATGAAGGTCTGGGAGTATGTTTGAGTTGACTAGGGATACCTATGGCCTATACAAAGGCTGGATAAATGTGATAATATGATCTAGGATGGATCTAGGGCCAAGCTATGGATAGGTAGTCTCAATTATCACTCTTATCACTCAAATACCACTTTTAGGTAATTACATTTACCCCACCTTTATGCTAGAAATGCATCAAATCCAAATGACTAATATAAAATAAAAAGAAGCATACCTAGACTTACCTAGGAAGTGAAGCCCATGAAGCTAAATCTGAGTATCGGAAGTTGGGTCTACATATGTGAAGCATGATCCAATACATGTCCTATAAATGAAACGTGCATAAATCAGTCCTCGCTTAAGAGATATAAAAATCAAAAGACTATGTTGATTGAAGAATTAAAAATAAGAGAGCTAAGTAAAGAGATGGCAAAGAGGAAAGGAATGAATACACCTCATTGGGTATATGAACCAATGCATGAACTTGGTGATAACCTATGTGTGTACGTGTATATAGTGATCAATCAGTGGATAGCTTAGACTAGGTTTTTAGCTTGCCAATCCTTATGTGTGGGTGGCTCAATAACTAAATTTGGTTTTGACTCTATTGCCCACCCCTGCTTCATGGATCATGACCTATGAATAACTTGGATTGGACTGATAGTGTCTCCAATTATCTCATGTGGGTAGATCAAGAACTCAATTACGATATGATTCCATCATTGCCCACCCATGTGTAGTATATGCATCTAAAAATTGAACTAGATGAAGTATTAAAAATGTCTAATTGAGTATTTCTAGCTATGTATGTCAGCTTTGTGGCCACTTAGGTAAATTAGATGGCTTTGGTCTACTTAGGAATGCCAACCACTATAGATGGAGTAAGGCATGAAACTAGTGATAACCTAGAATATGATGTCAATTTTACATAGTGTAGATAATGATATGAAATTTATCACTCCACTTAATCAACTGGTGTGTAATTAAGCATGTTGAAATAATGTGTTGCACATATGCCCCCAATTTAGTATCTAAGTATAGTAATTCTAGATTGAGTTGTAATAATTATATCTGAGTATCTAAATAAATATGGGAATGATCATGTCATACATGATGCCCCCAATCTAAGCAATTGATATGAATCTGAGCAAAAACTAAGTATAACTAATAAACATATAACTAGATATGTGAAAACCTGTACCGTACCTATTGTATTATTCTATCCAATTTGAGTTGTTCTAAAATTGAGGCTATTAGATAGTAGTGCCACATCTTGGACAATAGTTTCATGTGGTACTAATGTCCCCATTTGGGTGATAATATCCTTTTGATTTAAACTTTTTAAAATTGTACTGGTTTTTGAGTCACTATTTTTCCTTTGTGTTTACATGTGTCTAATTTTCTATAACTAAGCCTACGTGCTAAAAAATGTACTATGAGTGTATTATAGGAAACTTATCTCTGTGATAAACCCCTATGAATGCCCCTATTTTGAGGATAGTTGTTGAACCTATGCAAGAGTTATCCTCAAAAGAAAAATATTTTCAAAATGTGTGTTAACCAAAGTGTTTATGATAACTACGTGATAATCCAATATAAAGTGCATAAATAACATAGAAATGTAAGAGAATCTAAGCATAAGTATGTAATATAAGATGTATGTCATGTATATCATTCTAAAAGGGTATTGATATAGATGTAATCAATGTATGTAACAACAAATCTGAGTAATACTAAGTAGATAGATAGGGGGATGGGGAATGATGTCCATCATGGCACCTAAGTAGGAAGGGTAGATGCATGAGGTGCCTTATGGCATCAAAAATTGGTGTGTATAACCAATAAAGACAAATTCCATGGCCATGATGCATACAAGAAAGCATACATAAAAACACATGTAACATGTAAATAGGCCAAGGGGCCACAATACAAGGTACATGAGCACATGTCACTAAATCTAAGAAAATAAGACATATAAGGACGTTTCAAAAATCCACATATGTAAGCAACAAACAAGTTGGCTTAGATCCACATAGAAGGACATTTTTAAATGTTTTCATACAAAATTATGAAAACACACACAATGACACGGGTAAATGTCCAAATCATACATATTATGAGTAGAAGTGGCATAGAACCAAAGAACAATGGCATATTCAAATGCCCTTGAATAAAAGAAGCATAGAGGTACAATCTAGTCTAAACTAGGTAAGTTAGAAATGAAAGTATGCATGAATATGTAATGCAAATCTATATAATAGTGAGGATGTACATATGTTGAGTCTAAATTAGTAATAGCCAACAAAAAATCTAAGTTTGAGTAGTAATGATCAATATCTAGATATAACAATTTTAAAGTTGGAATGTAGAGAATGTAAAGAACCTAGTGATTGAAACTGTGTATAAGATGCCCCCAAGTGGTTGAATGTGTCAAGTGAATAACCATGGATTGGTGTATATTCCCCTAGTGGGTAGATAATAGAAATTTTGTATTATTGTAGTGGACCATAAGCAATCTGTAAGCACTGGACAAGAATAAGTGAAGCATGTAGTATGATAAAATTGACTATACTAAGATAGCTAACATATGTAATGTCTAGAAAATATAATAAATGTAAACATAAAAATGCATACAATCTATAATTCTTGTGTTTTTTAAGTAATTATTTGAATGTTTTTGTGTTTTTTGACATATTAAACTGTTTGGAAATAATTTATGTACAAGCAATATAAAAATGAACTGTGTACAAGGAGCAAGGGAAAAGGATAGTATGTATAAGAAGAAAGAAACCATGCTAACCAATGAGTCTCATGGGAGACTAACTATAACTATGACATGTGTTAAATAAGGGAATTATGATCATGTGTATTGTGTGAAAGGGAAACTATGATCCCATAATCTACTATACTGAGTAATATGTATCTATAATTATATCTGTATCAGCCTATGTAGTGGTCCTAGGAATTTGTGGCACTGATTACGGTGTCCTATGAATTATAGGGGTCTTAGGAACCCATATGGTAGAAGAGGTCATAGTTTACATAGGTATCCTATGCTGAGAAGCTCAATAACCTAATAATATTGATCTCAACAAAAAGTGAGTGGAGGAAGGCCCTCTATAATATGTGGCATATCTCTAATGTAAGGGTCTCTCTAATAATGATCTTCGTGGGAGATTTGTTAGGGATTAGCTTTTACAGTGTGTAACTTTAGGTATTTACCAAGAGGTAAATAGTATATTTGGTTGTTAGTTATATTTGGTTGTAATAAGCTATCATAATATTGTTATAAACAATGTTACGAATATATATTAGATTACATTATATTGTTATGATTTATAATAATATATCATATATAGGTGTGTACATAATTTGAGAGATTTGGGTGAGAGATTAATGGAGAAATAATCTCCATAAATATAAGAATGATATTCCTATATATATGTAAACTTCTGAATGTTTTATTAATCACAACATGAGTAATATAATATAGTTTTGTGTTAAAAATATTTTCTCTTTGGCTCCTTTTTTCTATGTTAATCTTTTACAAATATAAACCAAGTATATCATGTAGTATCAGATTAGGTTTCTGTAATGGGACCTTAATCATTTAGTAAGGGGAAATCATTTAGTCCTACGCCCCTGACAATGATAGTTTTTTGTGAATAAAATATTATTTTGTAGATGAGTTATAGTTTTATATTAGATCATGTGTGTTTATTTTCATTTTCATAAGAGAGAAAGGTTCAGTCCATTCACTATTCATTCCACATCCCTGGTGTAATTTGATCTTCATTGTTGGGTCTTGGAGGTCTACACTATTCAAATATGGTGTTTTTTTTTTAAATGTGATTTCACGACTAGTTTAAATAATTTACTGTGCAATCAAAGCCATCCATACTGAATACACCTTGACTATAACAAACTTATCTTGAAGTGACAAATCATCCTACTATTTGTTATCCTATGCAGTCCTCTTGTTTGGTGTTTTCATATGATCTATCGCCATTCAAATTTTGTGTATGAAAATTCTATTATACAAATAGCATGTAATATGATGAGAGGAAGGTTATAAAATTTTATTTTTAAGTCAACATTGCATTGGATCATCTCCCTTCAAGACTCCATCATTCAATGTTTTCATATGTTGGTTTGTGCATTTAAGATGTCTTGTCCTCTACCACAACTATGCATAATTCATTGGTTCTGCATTTCATCATTATTTTCAGATACATACAAGCATCCAACTCAATGCTTTCTATGGGATTGACTTCCAATTTGTGTTTCTACATAGGTTAGGTAAAGTGAGTCATTTTAGTTTTTAGAATAGTCTTGTTTTGTCATTCTAGATTTAAATCTTTATAAAGTTTTGTATTTTAAGTCTTATACTTGGTCTTATAATATGATGTTAAGTTATCTAGTAATAAATTCATAGTTTCATATGGTCAAGTCAATAGTATTCTTAGAATCATTTTTATTATTAATCTTTAGTTTCAGTCTTGTCTATTTATGTATTTTTAATATATGTTCAAAATATCAATAGTGTCAAGTATATTGACAAAGTCAAAAGTCATTATTAAAGAGTTAGTTTTTAAAATGTGTAGTTCTTGGTCAAAGAGTCATAGATTTTTAGTAAGTCATTAGTGTCAAAAGGTCCAAAAAAATGTAAAAATAAAAATAGTTTGTCTTACAGATGCATTTTTAAGCAACCCCAATGTCCTAAGTCAAATATTATGGGGTGGACTCTATTCCCTTCAAAATCATGCACCTAAGCTTTAACGACACTTCATTTACTGAGTAAACAACAACCTACTAGAGGTTGGAGGATATATGGAGGAATGAGGTTTCCATAGCCTCTTGTCAATCACTAATGATGGGGCCTAGAATGTTTTAGAGGCATTTTAAGTAGTTTGTTTTTTTAATTTCTACCGTGTGTTTTCAAAATAAGAATAGAAGAATATGTCTGTTCAAGATATGTAATTTATGTGAAAATTCCAAACATATTTCCCTGATGTGAAAACATTATGAAAGGATAGAAATCACTAATGTAAGTCAATTTATGGATCTTGAAAAGGTTTGTGGTAGAGATCTAGAAAACTACATGAGGTAAACAGTGTTTTGGCAATAGTTAGGAGAGAAACCACTATAAATATCTCATGACTTCCTTAATTATTTATGGAGATAACCCTCAGTGACATGTCTATTTCAGTCACATAAACTAAATGCAAGATGTGTTCCTTCGCATAATAGTGGTCATGTGCAGCAAGATTGCATTATTAATATGTAGACCTAAGAGTATGTGGTGGCATACAATTCTATTCATTATGTTCATGTCAAAGTTTGTGGTAAACCTATAAAATCATGGGAGGAGTGAGGCTCTCTTTGTATCAAGGTCATGAGCCAAATAGGGCATGCTATAATGGGTGAGCATACTGCAAGTGAGAGTATGAATGTTTTTACACCATGTAAAAACTAAGGGGGGGAGGAATGTTAGGGATTAGATTTTACATTGTGTAACTTTGGGTATTTACTGAGAGGTAAATACTATATTTGGTTGTTATTTATATTTAGTTGTAATAAGATGTCATAATATTGATATAACTAATATTACAAATATAGATTAGATAATATTATATTGTTATGATTTATAACAATATATCGTATATAGGTGTGTGCATAATCTAAGAGATTTGGGTGAGAGATTAATGGAGAAAAAATCTCCATAAATATAGGAATGATATTCCTATATATATGTAAACTCTCAAATGTTTTATTAATCAGAACATGAATAATATAATATATTTTTGTGATAATTTTTTTTGAAATATTTTCTCTTTGGCTCATTTTTTTGTGTTATTCTTTTATAGATATAAACCAAGTCTATTAAGAGTATGCGTATGTGTCAATACTGTAGGATTAAACCTCACCTATATCGGTGGCTTGACTAAAATCTATGATAGATCAATAAGAATTGTGCTCTATGTTATGACTGATAACTATGTTATATCTGGTACATATGTTATAACTATAACTGGTAACTATGAAGTAACTTCCTATGGAATAGGTAGAGGATACTAATATGAAAGACCCTCAACTTTGACTACTTGATTTACATGTATGTATTTTAGGCATATGTGCACTATAAATGGGATGAATCCTAGCTACTGTATACATGGCCTACCCAATAATATATCAAACATGCCTACACTAGGTGCTACTAAGAATTGAGTGGCAATATGTATTAGTCCAACCTGCAATGGAAGTATAATCTCCCTAATGAATCTCTGAACATGACCATTGAAATCACTAATAATTGTTTGTGGGGAATATGTCCTACTCTAAATACCCTAAATGTTTTAAAAATGTCACTGTGTACATGTTGATTCTTGACATGTTGTCAACCATAACACTCTGGATAGGATGATGATCTATGTATGCTCTTACAAAGACTGGATGTAAATTTGTATCATCATCAAAAATCTCCTAGTCTGAGAAGGTGATGAGTGGTCTATCTATAATTTTAGTGTGGTACATACCAATGATGTTGTGAAATGGGTATGCCTCCTCTATAATAGTATGATATGATGCTAGTGGTGGATGTGCCTGATATATGTAGTGAACACCTGAAGTGCTCCCTACCTCATTCACTATGTGCTTTAGAAATGGGTCTTAGATTATATTTAATGCCTTAAGTTTCATTTTCTATACTTTTGGTGCTTTTATGGGTGTGCCCACATCAATAATGTTAGCCTTAATCAAATCTTGGATCTTATGTTTTAGCTTATGCATTTATTTATTATATGGTCTTGTGTCCTGTGGTACTCATAGAATGCATTGGAATCATAGATTTTTGGAAGAGGATGTGTCATATTAACCTCTTTAATAAGAGGGAGAGATATTACATTGCATTCTAAGAGTTATAATAAAACTCGTGTTGGTGACTCTAGAATGTTGGTGAAGATTTGACATTGAGGAGCAGATAAAACCAAGGCAGGAGATGGATCGAAAGTTACGTTAATTGTGACCTTTTGATCACTCTTGTTCTCAATGGCCCTTACCTTTTATGGAGATTTATTTGAACTTTTAGCAATTGATTTTGATCCATTGGTATATTTTATTTTTCCCATTGATAAAATCTTGACCTCTCTTTCTTTTACTATGTGGCACAAATTTGTGAATGTTGGAAACTTATTAAACAAGATATCTTCATGTAATGTTGGTAAAATACTTTATTTGAAGATATCGTAAAGCTCTTTGTCTACCATGGGGCTAGTCAATTTAGCTAATATAGTCTTGTATTGTAAGATGTATTATGTAATAGGTTCATTTGTCATTTATTTCAAATGTGCAACTTGGGCATATGAGATCTTGTCACTAATATTGATGGAGAAGTGTGTTAAAAACATGTCTACCAAAAGATTGAATGTTGTGATAGATTGATTTGGTAAGTCATAAAACCACTGTAAGGCATAATATTTTAAACTACATGGAAATAACTTTGTAAGAAGCCAATCATTGGACACATAGTCCAAACATGCTACATGAAAAGCTCAGAGATGGTGTTGTGGGTCACCCTTACCATCATATAATGTAATCTTAGGTGCCATTAATCTGGATGGCAAGGGAGTTGTCACTGTGTGGTATGCCAAAGGTGTATGTAAGATAATATTAAAATTTAAGGCATGTGATGGCCTAGTATCTTCCTTCTCAAGATGTAACACCTTATATTGTAGAGTATGAACTTTATGTATAAGGTATTGTACATATGGAATGGAGGAACTAGCCACAAGAGGTTTAGTTTTCACTAAAGGTTGTTGAATTACAATTGTTGGTTGTGCTAGTTGAGTTGGCCCCATTGTAGGTGTAACAATGTTATTAGCTGGGAGAGTTGAAGATTGACCATTGTTTGACTTGTTATTAATTTCCATTATGACTTGTAAGATTTATGCATGATCAAAGGGATATTCCTAAATTCTATCTTTGAAGCTCTATAGGACCTCATCTTTCTTGACAATTATGTTATCATTGTTAAGGGGAGTGAGAGTGTCCTAATTTCCAAATTGTGTATCATTTTGTTCTTGATTATATTGTTCATCTTCAGATGCATTATCATTGAAATCCACATAATCAAGTTGTGAAGGATCAACAACAGGAGTTACAATAGGTCCCTTATCCATGTTATAAGCTCTAATGGTAGGAATCTGAATATGCTTTATAAGATTACCAACTAGCCTATCACTTCTTATTAATGGAAGAGAGATTATTTTTTTAAATGGCATATAGTAAACAAATTGGAATAGAGTTACTAAAATAAAATATATGAGGATCCCTTGATAATTAATCAAACGAAGAACATGGACATGTGATATCATTAGTGTATTATCTTAAGGATGAAGAGGAAGGGAATGTAGAAACAATGAAGGGACCTGAGTAAAGGTTAAGTGAGGAAAGAGCCCAAGATGAAATATAAGAGGATGAAGAGCTATAAAAGGCTAAAGTAATAAGCCTAGGAAGCTTGAATAAAGAAAAAACTCTAGCTAGAGCACTAAACCAACATATGCTTACTGAAGAAGAAAGATAAAATATTAATAAGGTAGCTTCTTCTCTTGCTTCTTCTATTACTATTTTATATATTCAAGCTATAAATTTTACACTTACCATTCCAAGGCCACCATTTTAAAATTCAATTGATTATTTCTATTCTTTCAATATCAACCCAAATAATGGCTCTATAGAAGAGAGTCTATTTTGAAATTTAGTTTCAATTTCTATTTTTTATCCACAAGGTCCACTAGTCCCCCCAAATATTTATCTCAATTGGATCTATAATTTCCATAATCTACACCTGTATAATGGGCCACAATGATAGTTGTGAGAACTCTAGGCCTAACCAAATATGTGGCTTAAGTCACCCCTCAAAGGAAAGCATTAATATGGAAAAGGATTATTTATCCAACCCTCCAATTCCTTATTCAAATAAATGCTTCATTAACACCTCCAATAATATCTAACCCTCCAATGATTAATCCACCCTCTACCTCTGAAGACCCAATCCAACTTGAAGAAAAAGGAGAACTTATTGTCCTTCACTAGGTTAAATAGCTATAAGGCCGAATGGATGATACACAAAACCTAGTCCTCATAGAGTTGCCCATGATCTCTACTTGATTTGATTAAAAAATGTGTCATAATTCAAAGGGTGAGAAAGAGGAATTCAATGAACACAAGTACAAGGGAGGAGATAGAGTTTGAACAATGTTGCATCCTAATTTCACTCTATGTTTTGTAACCTTGGAATCCATGGATTAATATGGTTATCATTTGATTATTATTGCTTGGATTTGAGAGTTATGACATATATTGGTTATGGGATAGTGATATGTTATTTAATTTATATGATATAATAGTTTTACTTTCTTATTTTGTACATTATGGATGTACATTTATTAGTTTTGCATCATTGATTGATATATATGATGACTCAAACTAACTAATTACTTGTCACGAGATGGATGTAGGATTAATTATACCCTCAAAGCATGATAGAGAGAGAGCATCATTGGAGAAGATGACATAGTTGGTATGATTGGTGGATGACAGAGGAACTGCTAGTAACCCAACACATACATCATAATAGAATAACGTGTTTATCTCTGTTTGATCTAGATAGTTTTTTTTTGAATAATTATATATTCTAATGTGATTGTGTTTTGGTTGATGCTTATGACCATCTAATTATGTGATTTCATGGATAAATGTAGCTATATAATCATATAGTCGCATTGTTATTACATTCCAGAAAATTAACCTTAATTAAAGGATTTAAATATTAATAGCATTAGTCTTGTGCTATAATGAAATTATTAATTTGGCATAATTAATATTTTAAGAGATAATTACCTATTAAAATTAAATTAAATAAATTTAATTGTCTAGATAATGCTAACTTAGAATGCTAAATCCTTTGCATGGAATTTATTGGGATCTAAAGGCAATCAATCTTTTTATTATGACTCAAGTGGACTTAAGTTATTTATTAACTTGGATTTAAACAAAGAATATTAGCATGCATGATTTTTGAAATAAAAAAAATCTCAAAGTTAATTGAATATAATTAATTGTTAAACTAAAATAATAAAGTAGTGATTAATATATGATTTAAAGAAATTAATTAAAGCTCCAACTAAGTCAAGTTAATTGTTTTTAAACTAAAAAAAGGGATTTATAAATTAAGTCTTATGAAATTGAATAAGATAGGGGAAGAGGATATACAGTGATAAAAGGATGAGGAGAATTAAGGGAGCATTTTATAAGTAAGAAAATCCAAATGAGTTCATCTTACTATAGGAAACTATCTTAAAAGGTAAAAGGTATTACGCTCAACCCCAAATCAAACTCTATGCAAAATAATTAGAAATTGGTTTGTATTCAACCTATGTATATTAGAGTTAAATATATGCAGATACAAACATTTTATATATAGAAAATATGGTTGGAATGGCTCAAAATTCGTAAAAGTTATGTAACATATATCAAGAATATATAATGTATGCATAATACATCAAAATGTCTATGCTTTAGGTTGAGAAACGAATTATTCCTTTGCAAAAGTGAGTTGTGTATCATTATTTATACATTGACTGCATACAATTAAGACTGTGTCCTATATATAAGACCAGTGCTTTATAAAGGTGGCTACATTGCATATATTAGTCAGCACTAATAAATATATGTGGTTGCATACCTGTTAAGTAAATCATATATGTATATGTCTACACATTTGATGTAGTATAACTATCAAAAGAGAAAAATTGTACATTAGTTGTTAATTAAACTCTATCATAAATGTATAATTAGGAGAAAAATGTATATATATGTCAATTTAGACTATGTTTTATATACATACAGACAATTTTTACAAATATAGATTGCATTTTGATATATCTCTTTAATCAATATAAAGGGTTTTTGGTTCCAAATGGTTTTAAGCAATGCATTTTCTAGGCACAATAATAACTGTGCATCTTGATTCTAATGGATTGAAGTTGAAACACTAGGCAATATTGTGCTTAGTTTTAAGAACAATTTTAGTTATTTGCATTGGTATTAATGGATTAAAACTTTAACCATGTTGTTTGTCTTTTTTGGCTAAATAAATTTTAATTATTTCATGGATATAATAGAAGAAGTGTGCATGGCTTCAATATAGTGAATATAAATGCCAGGGTTATTTTTCATATGTGAGTCATGATTGTAGAGTTATATTTTAAATTATGGATGCATGTGTAAATTGTCCTCTACTATGCCATTCAAGGGTTGGACTTTCATTAATAAGGTTAACACATGTTTCTTTACTATTAATCCATTTGTTTTAGGATGTTTTTCAAAATCTACTCTCCGTTAATTCATCTTCTTTCAAGGATGGGTTCTAATTTGACTGTTAATAGCTATCTTGTAAACAATTTCTATGCATAAGTTGATTGGATTGTAGACACTCTTCTTTTAAACTTTTTGATGCTTCCTCTAAGATCATCGTACTAGAGGATTGTAATTTTCCCTTTGTTCAGCCATCAATGATGGAATGCTTAGTATATTCCAGTTAAGAAAAAAAATAGTAAATGTAGGAATAAACTATGTTTCCTCTTTTTTTCAAGATTGAATGTTCAGTGGAACTTTAGTTTTGCCTCAGATTTTCATATTGCGATTTAAATTGAGTTATACTACCAGCCCAAGTAGTGATGTGAGCCCAAATGACATTTTAAGCATGAATTGCATGTTTATTTTAAATAATGAGTATAATTATCATGGGATCCTTAAGAGAATCTAATACTTTAAAAAAAAACATGCATCATTTTTAACTTTATATTTATACAAGTTTAATGGTAAATATAATGACTTAATTATGGTGCGTAGTGGATGTTTACTTGATATTTTCTAATTAGAATTAGTTATGTGGTATAATTATATATTTTAGTGGTATATGTAATATTCGGCTTAGATTATAAATGACACTTAGAATAAATTAAAATAGTATACATTTATATATTTTATGTATAGTGCATATTACAGAGATATAGGTATTTTTAGTAATAAGTTGCCAATAATTTATATGGTCTAGAAATCTGACTAAGAACAATAAAAGACTTTAGACATATTTTAAATTATATCTCATTATTTTTTAGTAAAGTTATGTTGAAAATATACCTAACTGAGGATTTAGGAATTAGTATAAAAATAAAGTATATGGGAGTATCAGGTATTATAATTCTAATTTTACAGACAAATATAATTCTAATTTCTATATTGATTAATATTTGTGTATGATACATATCACAAATGCAATTAATTTATATAAGGGTATATATATATGGGAAATATAACTTCACATGAATTTAATTATGCAGTTTAAACCTATGGTATACCTGGGTGGTATAACTCATATTTGCTTGATTAATATTTATAAGTGAAAAATTATGTATTCATGTTTGAGCTGGGTGCTCATACACAATGAGCTATGATATAATGGGATGTCATAGAATTATACAGTATTAAAGTATGTTATACCCAGATGTTACATACTATAATTGTTATGTCTAGACCCACTTTTAAGTAAATGTATATGTGTTGAGTATAACTATGAATAGTATGCTTTGTAAAAGTTAGTAGGACATTATGTATGCATGCATACAACCTTGAGAGTGTAATTAAATGCTAGATCATAATATTATGTGTTCCATAAAAACTATGACTTGTGTTGTTACTTAAATAAAATTTTATATTCTATGTATTTAAGACTACTTTGTATGACTGATATTACAAAACTAGTAGTTATGTTTTAGAACACTAGACTACAATAATATGGGTTATCATGAGGTATAGTTTGTATAAAATTTATTGTGGTAGTTTAAATCTACAGTTAAATATATATTTTACCGGGTGGTATAAACCATAATCATTATTTTTAGTATTAGTTAGATAATAATGTAAGATTCATTCATACGTTTGATGAATTAAATGTATACTTTGCTTACTCCTATGTTTATCATGTATTATGATATAATTGCTAGTAGGATGTAAATTGTATGAATCTTGTGATAAAATATATGAGTTTGTAATTCAATTTTCTTGGTGAAGAAAATAGAAATTTGAGAAGAATTTAAAACAAAAAAATTGAAAACTATTTAAAATATGGATTTTTTTGTAATTTATTTATTAAAAAAATCTGATATCTAATTTTTTTTATTTATTTATTTTTTAATAATACTTACACATTATCAAATACTTCATTTGTTGTATTAGTAACATGAGATAATATGTTATATATGTAAATATTTTTTAATAAAATAAGAATTACTATAAATTAGTAGTGAATTACTATCATTTTATATCATTTATAATATTAACATCATTCTATTTTTTAATAATAAAAAACAAAAAAAATAAATAAAAGGAGGTGAGTTTGTAAAATGAGATATATAAATGTCTCACTTTAATCAGAAGAAATTTGGTTACAATAATTTAATTTGGATCTGTGAATTGATTACAAACATTCAAATGATAATAAATGTGACTATTTCAAACTGCGTATTATTATCTATGAGGCCACCCAAATACTATATTCAACTAATTAAAAAATATTTTTCTTTCTTCCATTTTGTATTCTTTCTCAACATTAAAGTTGGGATAATATGAGAAACTTTATGATACCTATTAAAAATATAAAAAAATTACACATTGAAATTTGAGGGCAAAAATTAAAATTGAATGCACAAACAGAAAACAACTGACAAGAGGATCCATTTATTATAATAGTTTATCACAAGTTACAGAAGCTCATGGCTCATTCTCCTCTTGTCATAAAGAAAACTTGAGACAACTTTTACTTAATGGCAGTGAATACTATAATATACGAAATAAATTCATTACACACATTTCTCAATGTCATTGCGAAGAGTCATCCTGCATGAAGGATGAGCAGAGAGTGGAAATTTCCTTGGTATGGTCAATCCAAACTTTTCTTGCATATTCACCTCACCCTCCACACTCCAATAAAATCAATGTATCAATCGTGCCACTACCAACTCAACCACAAAAAGCCCCATTGAAATCCCAAGGCATCCCCTTCTTCCTGTTCCAAATGGTAGAAATTTAAAGTACTAACCTCTCGCATCTATATTTATTCCAATAAATCTCTCAGGTTTGAATTGGTAAGGATCATCCCAAACACTTTCATCCCTTCCCATGGCCCATATATTCACAAACATCCTTGTTTTCGATGGAATGAAATATCTCACCACATTGCAACCCTTTGTGGACTCGTGTGGAATGAGAAGATGGCCTTGGTGGATGTAATCAGAATGTCTCCTTCACTACACATCATAAGTATTTATAATTTATTATGTCACTCTCCTTAAGTAAACCATGCCTACCGACCTTCGATTCAATTTCTTGCTATGTGGTTGCCATTACATGAGGGTTTCTCAGCAGCTCACGCATTACCCATTGAAATCCCAAGGCATCCCCTTCATCCTGTTATGGAGCATGTTATGCCACTGGTAAATTTTTACCAATGGAATAACATGTTCCATACTAGAAGACAATACAATATTAATATTTAAACATTCGCCAAAGGATTTAACCATATGATGTTTTACCATACATCAGTATATCATGTACCAAAGGGAGTTGACCCCAATAACCACTGAGATCCCATCAAACATGATATAATCAAATCAACTATGTGATTAGGCATGATGTAAACACTTGAGATATGGATATAAAAAGCATAACAAGTAGTAGCAAAACACAATAAACATGAACTTAGCTATAATATATATCAAAAACATAGATACACGAGTTAATAAAAACATGTCAAGTATATGAAAACATGTTATGTAACTGAAGGCACTCTAAGCATGTGAAAAAACATTAATTTTATGATGACAAGTGAGAAAAACAAGCATACAAGGACACAACCAGTAGATAAGACACACAACAACATATAAGGAAAATAATTTTGAATTTTGAATCATCATGTTTCATTCAGAAACCTTCTCTAAAAGACTATCATAAATGAGTCTTTTTATATACTAAGATGGGATGCAACCACACCAATCTAATCCCTAAAAATCCACATGTACACGCATTTATAAAAAATCAAGTCTTTGTATGAGCTCTTATGAATTTACATAAGATTTTCTCACCTTTTTAGAGTTTTTCTAACTTTGAGCATTAGATCTTATAAATTTGCACAATAGTTTCTTACTTACTTGTGCATAAACTTCCTTGCTTGCTTGTGTAAGACCTTCCTTCCTTACACAATTTTTTTTAATTTCTCATGCATAACCTTCCTTCCTTGTGTATAACCCTCCTTAATTGAGCAAAACCTTCTTTGCTCATGCATAACCTTACTTACTCATGTAAAACCTTCCTTACTTTCTCACGCTATACTTTTCATACTTGCTCATGAAAAACATTCATTCCTTACTCGTGCATAACCATTCTTCCTTGTTTGTGCAAAACTACCCTTCCTTGCTCACGTAGAACCTTCCTTCCTTACGTAGAACCTTCCTTGCTTGCTTGCATAGAACCTTCATTTACTTTCTCATATGAAACCTTCTTTACTTACTCATTCAAAACCTTCCTTACTCTTATAAAACCTTCCTTAATTACTCATGAATAACCTTTTTTAATTGTATGTGTGGAACCTTCCTTGCTTACATATAACTTTTCTTACTCACTTAACCAAAACCTTATACACTCACTCGTGCAAATATTTCAAGACTCAAGTAAAGACTTTCCTACTTTATCATGTATGAAACCTTCCTTACCTACTTGTTTGAAATATTCCTTGCTGCTGTAGAACCTTATTACTTCTATAAAACTTTCCTTACTTACTCCTATAAAACATTACTTACTCAAACGTATTCATCCTTGCTTGCATGGAGCCTTCCTTACTCATGCATAACCTTCCTTCCTTACTCATACAAAACCTTATGTTGATGTGTGTTATATGTACACTAGATAACCTTATGAGATAGCCTCTAACATTTTAGGATTAGTGAAAAAAAAATCATTATAAGGTATTATTTGTGGGGTATCAGGTTTTGTAAATAATTTATTGGTGGAATAGCGGTGAGTAGAGTAGTTTTTTATCTTAGATGGTTCAAATATGATATGAATCTAGATCTACTTGAGATAGATGGATTGATGATGAATCTAACCTAAGGTGGGTAGGATCAAAATAAATTCAAAAGAAGGAAAGGTAGAGAAGGAAAGAAGGTATGTAGATCAAACAAGATGAATCATTTCTAATCTAGATTTTGAACTAATAGATGAACAAGCCATCAGGAACCAATGTTTCTCGTAAGCTACTATAAGTACACAAAAAATCAAGCACAATTAAGATTCATATGGATCAAGAGTATAATGAACTTTATCATATATAATCAAAGGTTGCTATGTTTGTGAGATTATAATTTCACATATACAAAAGGAGATTATGATTATAAAACAAAAGCATTCAAATTAGCAATAACATAATATGAATAACTATATTAAAAGAATAATCATGCACAACCTAAATACTTAGATACCATTTTGACATAACTTCTTACAAGATTCACAAGTTTGGAAAAGAACAAGATTTGCACATTAGGACCAATTATAGAAAAATCCATAGAATTTATTATTAATATTAGTAGCCAAAATTATCCTCTCTTTGAGATTGTGAGGATATAAATATATATATTTTTGGGGAAAAGATGCCTCATTCTCCAAGTAAATTCTAAATTTACATCTCCAATAATAGAACTGTGTGGTAAAATCATGCAGAGCATGCATATACAAAAGTGTATAGATAAATAGGATTCCTCGACCAATATATATATATATTGGTCAAGGAATCCTAATATATATATATATTGGTTGAGGAATCCTAATATATATATATATATGTATGTATGTATGTATGTATGTCAAATAAATTTGAAACCATCAATCCCAATTTAATTTAATCATGTAAATATATATACATATGTAAGGTGGTTTTGATGTTTCACTATTAGAAGAAGAAAATGGTTGCATGATAACTATAAAAACAAGAGTAGTTGTATCCCCTTGAAGAATCGAAACTGGTCTTGTTAGAGAATGCATTACTACATATCCAAAAAAATTGGGACCTTGTGATGATATTAAAGTCATGTGGCTCTAAGTTTATCTAATAATGCATGTGTAGTTTCAAACTCTTTATCAATAATATTAAATTCGAGCAAGGAAAGATTAAATACTTTTATGGCTTCAGCCATCAACCTTGTATGCTCTGCCTTTGAGCTCTTAAATTCCACTCCAAGGGATTTAGCCTTAGTTACTTTATCTTTGGAAAATTTTATTAAGTACAAAATATCATCATTAGTTTTATAGATAGTTCCTTCAACTTCCTCCTCAAATTTATTTGCATCTACTTTAAGAAGCATTTCAAAATTAGGCTTGTTTACTAGTTGCCCAATAGAGGTTATCACATCTATGACCTTCATAGCTCTCAAGATATATAAGGCCTCATTCTTATGGTTTAAAAAATGCCCTATCAAAACATTCATCTGTGTGTGCTAGTTAAAGGCACCATCCCTTTTTAAAATTACATAAGTTAAGGTATATGCAACATCTTGGGTAAAGATTAGTTTTAGGTGATTGAATGCACTACTTCTTAGACACTGAACTAGGAAGCTAAGCTTCTTTTTGAAATTTTTCATTTGGTGTCATATTTTTAGAACCTTGAACCTCTCAAGCTTACTCTCACCCCTATAAGCTCAAATATTATTCAAATGTTATACAACCTTGTGGCTACACTCTAAACACTATCTAATGTAATCTAGGACTACATATTTCATTTGTAAACTGCTTAAATGCTTTTATAAATTTTTTGAAAAAATAATGCTATCAGTCACTTGAGAGATCAAAATCATAATGTTCATATCTTAGATTAATGGCAAAGTGACTTGTCTTTGCTTATATTTCTAAAGCCTAAACCTTGAATACATAATTCATGCAAAATCAATGAAAATAATGACCCTTTTAATTTTGTTCATGTTTATATTTAAATTCACTAGTCAACTTATATCGTCCATCCCATTTGATTATTTTGTAAAAATAGGAGGGTATTTAACAGCCATCCAAATGGAAAAAATGGAGGGGTATTTGATAAGATCATCCATACCTTCCGATTATATCATTCATGTTGACTCCATAATCCCTCCAAGTTAATACATATAGTTCCTTTGAATTCGTAGGAAGAAAATTGAAATTTAATTAAACTTAGAAATTAATGTGCACTAGATAATACAAATGGCTAATGAATCAAAATAGATAACACAATAGCAATTGTTCACGTAAATATAATTACTCTTTTAGAAAGTTGTTTGACATTTTTTTGGTTAGGAAATAGTCTTAACATGTGTGAATAAATATAATTTAAATATTTAATAATGAGTTGTAGAACATTTCTCATAATATTTTAGGCATGATATTAGTTGAGAGAGAATAAAATTTGTTAGACAAACCACCTAAATCTAGTGTATGGAGTTAGATGAGTTTTTATAGGAGTTAGAGATAAACTCCTATATATATTGTAATGCCTTGATTAATTAATATTTAAGATGATTGACTCACAATTTGTACTATGTACACTTTGATTTTTTGGTGATTTCATGCATTATGGGTTAAAACCTAACATTTTTGTGCAGTGAGAATATAATGCAAAGGGAAAAAAATTAAGCGTTGTGATTGGAAAAAGGAAACAAAGAGAATGGATTCCAAATCCATGTGATCAGTGAAGAGGGAATTCTAACAAGGAATAACATTCTTCTTCTCTTTCCCTAATATTAATGTATACATCATCTTCAATTTTTGTATATCAATAAAAAGGGAAATGAGGCAAAATATGGTGGTCTTGCAAGGAGGGCACTCTTGATAGTGCAATAAAAGTTAGGACCTGATATTCAATATTACCAATACCAAATTTTACCTTTTCAAATGTTAATGTTTTTTATTTATGAATTGTTAGAGTGAAAACTATTTTTCAGCATAAGTTATTTAAAGTTACCTCTGGTTAAATGAGGGCGGGGAAGGGAGTGGTGTTGTCAACATAATTTGATAATTTTTTGGATCCCATGGTGAACCTATATATTTTTTCATCTGCACAACAACAAAAATTGAAATCCAGGTCGTTTGATGCCAACTCTATAAATTATAGCATCAATTTCATTGACAGCACCACTAACCAAGCTAGACTCAAGCTACAGATTAGATATAAATAACCATGATTTGTTATCCTTTTGATAAAATAATTTTGGTATATCTAATTTATTATCATTTGGATCTTCAAAATTCCTTTTTCCTAGTACCTTCTATGTTTCTTTGTATAAATGGCATATATAATGATTTCAACATTTTATTGTTATGTGTTGAAACCAAATAATTTGTTGATTATAAGTGAATTGGTATGTGAAATGATGTTTTTACTTCATAATACAAATATATATATATATATATATATGTTTGAGACATTAATAGATTCTATTCTTCAATTTTTTGTTAATTATTTCATACATTCAATAGCATATTTTGAAAATTCACTTGGCATTAATTGGAGCCTTTTTGACAAAAAATGAGAGTAGTGTAATATAAAATTTAAACATTTGCGAAAGGATTTAACCATATGATGCTCTACTATACATTGGTATATCATGTACCAAAAGGAGCTGACCCAAATAGGGTAAGTGTACAAAGTTGGTGGACAAAAAGTGGCCTATCTGTGGACATGATTTTCCTCAAATTTTAGAAATCTAAAATTTTGTAGATAATTTGAGATATCTACACTCCAAATTTGAAGATAGTGTAAGAACATGAAATGTAGCATTTTAAGTCTATTTTTCAAAACAGTATTTTTTTTTTTAAATGGATAAGTATAACTAGGTCAAACATCTAGAATTTGAAGAGGAACTCCTATTTTTTTAATAAAATAGAGTAGATAGACAGTCGTGTGGCACACCATTTTTTTAGCAGTGTTTTATATTTTTTGAAACACTTCAATGAAAATTTACATAAGATCTAGTTTGTGACCTATATTTTTTTATATTTTTCAATGAATACTTTTTTTTATGAATTTTACAATTAAATATATCCTGAAAACAAACAAAAAAATAGATAGCCACCCATGTGGTGTGCCTAACTACCTCAAAAAAAGTGATTTTTTATATATGAATGTATGTATAATTAGGCCTAGTTTGTGACCATATAACTTGTTTTTCACTTGGATAAATTAAAGACAAATTATATGAACATGTATAGGCATGTATGTTTGTGGCATGTAGTGGCCTAAAAAAGGTATAGTTAGAAATCAACATAGTTTAAAACCTTAAATTAATCCAAAAATCATATTTTTAGAAATAGGAGAGTGTGCTCATTATGATGGTATTAAGTTTTTGAATTTTCACATTAAAATTAGTAGTGTATTTGGTGATCAAAGTTGAATTTTATTGTTTTTTATCATAACTCTCAGATTCAACTTTAGATTGATAGGTCCAAGCCTTTGGCTCAGGAATCCAAGCCATTCTCAAGCCAAAAGGTGCCAAATTTGAATTAAAATTCAAATAACATGATTGTGTTATTGTATAATACGATCATGTTAATAGATAACATGATCATGTTATTATAAAATTAATAACATGATCACATTATTGTTGTTTTGCACATTAAAGTAGTGAACATGTAGATGGAATGAACCTTGGTTAATAGATAATGTGATCATGTTACTAATAATGTGACCACATTACCAATAACGTGACTGCATTATCAATAGCACGATCACATTACCAATAATGAAATTGTGTTATTTATAACATGACCACTTTATCAATAATAAAACCATGGTATTTATAATGTGATCATGTTATCAATAATGTGATCGTGTTCCTATTATTTTGCACATAAACTACTCTAAATGTTAAGTATAAGTTTACATTTACATTTATAATGTGATCATGTTCCTTATACTTTAAATTTATTTTAGTAAATATAATAAATTAGGATCACTCTACATCTGATAGAGTTGGTCTGATAGCTACATGCCTTAAAATATTGAAAATATTTTTTTAAAATCCAATATGGTCAATACTTAGGCATTTTCAAGGTCTAGGTATTAAACCTTGGGATTTTAGCACAAAACTTTTGCAAATGATATCCATTTTTGCTAAATATATAGTCATTTTTAGGTTTTTGTGCCTTCTAAATTGATTCTTGACATTTATAAGAGTCTAATGTTTGTCAAAATTGAAGATTTAAAACTACTAATTTTGAAATTGATTCAAAATGGTTTGATTGGGGTAGTGAAGGTCATATTAATGACCTACACACATCAAACAACCACTTTGTGTTAATTTGACTTGGTCATCATCCCTCCATCATCCTTGATCACTTCCTACTCATCCCTCATTACCCTTAATCACTCTCTCATCATTCCTCATTATCCCTAATCACTCCCTCATTGACCCTCACTATCCCTACTCATCTCTAATCATTCCCTTATCATCTGTAATCACTCCTCCATTGACCCTCACTATCCCTCATCATCCATAATCATTCCCTCCCTATCCTTCATCATCCCTAATCATTGTTTCCTCATCCCTCCTCATCCCCATTCACTCCATCCTCATCCCTCCTCATCCCTAATCACTCCGTCATTAACCTTCATTGTCTCTCATCATGTCTAATCACTTAAGATTACCATCTCTAATCACTCCTTCATTGACTATCACCATCCCTCATCATCCTAATCACTCCCTCCTCATCCTCATATTCCATAATCAATCTTTCTTCATCCCTCATCATCACTAATCACTCCCTAATTAAAATTCACCATCCCTCATCACTCCATCATTGACCCTCATCATCCCTCACCATCCTTAATCTCTCCCTTATCATCTGACATAATTATATAATATAAAGATATATTTGATTCTAATCATATGTTGTTTAATGCATTATAATATAAATTAAATATTTTCTAGGACTTGTTGTGTTGTCAATACCCATTTATGATAGTCAATTTTATTACTGAATGAATTGGATGATCTTCCAAATTTATAGTCAAGTAACATAAGTACTAATACAAAATAGAGTTTGAATATTATTTCATTGAATTATATTTGTTGTGTAACCGACTAGATGAAAATTTATTTGGTTCCACATTTGGTAGCTTAGTTCAAAAGATAAAAATTAAACACAAATCTCTTGTATAATTTTATAATTTTGAGAAGATTTAAATCAAATGCAAATTGATTTAGTGTTTCCCATTCCTGTATGACTTGAATCTTGGTCAGGTTCACACATGCAATCCTTGTGTCTGTTATGTATCCAAAAAATTTATCTCTTGCATGAAAAATAAGTATTTATTCATGTTACCATAAAAATATGTTTCTACAAAATGTGAAACACTAGTTCAGCATGATGTAGATGTTCATACCATGTTTTCTAAAGATTAAGATGTCATCATGGTAGATTAAAAAATGACATAGGTAAAGGGCCTAAGGATGTCATTCAACATCTCAATAAATTAATTTTCTACATGATTTAACCTAAAAGGCATAACCAACTAGTCAATTAATCCTTCCTTTATTTTTAAGACTATATTCTAAATGTCTAGAGGTTCAACATGAATATGTTGATACCCAAACTTAAGATCAATTTTGGAAAAGAATTCTACACCACGGATATGGAAGAAAAATGACTTAATATTTAGATGAAGATAATATTTATTCACTTTAATCTTGTTAATATTTTTTTAATTGATTCACAACTTTGGCACAAGCAAAATTGGGCTTTTGTAAGGCAATGATTTTGGCATGATGTGTCCATTATCCATGATTTCATGCATCTACCACTTGATCCATTCATTCTCTAGAAATGATATGTTGTATAAAGAGGTTTGATGTAGAGGTATTTAAGGGATCAAATCAATAGTATTTTTTAGTGTATATTATGTAGTAACTTATTTAGGTGACATAAAGATATCCTTGTATTCATATAGTTTACGGTTCAATTATTTTGTCTTTTTTATTGTTAGATAAACCACACTATGATATGGTGACATAAGGATGTTATTAAATTTACTTCTTACCATCAATATTATACTTATTACTAGAATTGATAAGATTCTTGCACTTCCTAGCACTAATGACCGAAAGATTATGAACTATGATATATGGTATTTTAGATCATGGTAATCTATCACAAAATTTCAAGGATTTATTTCATAGACTACATGTCGATGGTAAAAAATGGTTGACCACATGTAAAACAACACACACCTCTAATGGTGAGATTTCACAAAGGATTACATCTTTAAAAAGTTTGATTTTCTACACTGAGTGACACTACTAGGTGATCCATTTCTCAAAGCCTACACTAGACCATACACTAGCTTATGGTTATGGATGATGTATAAATTTTAAGTTCAATTTTTTAAAATATGATTAAGGATAAATTAAATTATTCTAACTCCCATTGGAAATGATGAAGTGTATTGGCTCACCATTGATTTACATTTGTTAATGAAACAATAGTTTTACTTCATATAATTTCTTGTTGGGGGAAGTAGAGATATTTTTAGTACCGACCATATTATTGGGTTCATAATCTATTATCTACTTACCTTTTTATAAGATCATAAAATTTATACTATATTTTTGAAGGGTTAATGTATTCCAATCAACCATAGCAGCCAACTTATGGTGTAGATGGTTTTATGAACCATAGTTTAAAAACATGGCTTATCAAAACTCATGAGTACTTGGAATTCACCTGCAAAACAAGTAATCATCCAAACACTTGTGATCTGAGTATCTTCCAGATAATCATGAGTTTTAGTGATTACTCACCAAAATTTGAGGTTATGACATGAACTTCACAACGACTATATAGTAACATTCTACAGAAAAGAGAGGTTTTTTTTCAAAAACATTGCGATAAAGTTTGACCAAATCAAATGTTTTATATCTACTTAAATGGTAACATTTATGTCATCAATATTCAATATTTAAATCTAAAGAAATATTAATTTGAGAACAAACATACAAAATGCAAAGAAACAAAGACAAATATCTATTGAACAAGGAGAAAGCAAAATCTATCAAAACAAGTTCTGGTGCACTTACCAAATATGAAATATTTTTATTTCAAATATAAAGAATCGATTACCAAACCATGTATAATTTCAAAAAGGCTTTTCAAAAAACTATAAACATGTTTCTAGAGTAATTCTTGTTTTGTATTAAATTATAATTAAGAAGTAGAGACATTAGACCAGTCAAACCAAAAACACAAAAAATAAAAATAAAGCATTCAAATATTTAGCAACCATGTGTATGCACATATATGATGATGATAATAAATACACATAATCTATAATCTGGGTACAATTAAAGATCCATGATTTCAAACCCTAACCAAGGAATTAAGGCTGTTAAGTTCTAAATTTGAGTATGCATTATTGATTAAATTCATTATCAATAATTTTTAGTTACATTTGGCCATAGTTGACCCATTTGCTTTCTTTTTTTTTCTAGACTATGTATCATGGCAAAGTGTATAATCTCATGAATGACTCTTCATAATGACCTTGAGAAATTTGTGTAATGAATTTATCTCATATATTATTCATCATTATCAAGTAAATCCTATCTCAAGTTTTCCCTCTAATAAAGGAGGACCATGAGCCATGAACTTCTAAGCTTGGGATAAACTATTATAATATAGACAACCTAAATGGATTATCTTTATGGTGGTAATATAGATAGCCTAAATGGATCCTCTCTATGATGATATTTTATTTGTGTATATGATTTTATTCTTAACCTTGAAATTATAGTATAAAAATTAAATTATAAAATTATGTTCATATTTATTTAGTTCTTAATTTAATTGTAAATAAGGGTGCTATGTGCCAAGTATCTGTGGGGTAGACATAGTTTATATGTGATGTTTTCAGGTCTTGATGTGATGTTTTCACCTTAAAATGAAAAAAAAGTGATAGTCAATCATAAATCATATATGATTTACTACAAAACAAATCACGCTAAACAAAATTATCATAACCAATGTTATAACTACTGGAATGGCCCATTACACCATATTTTGAAATAAACAGTAACCCATCTCATCTCTTTTTAAACCATTATCCATGAGAGTGAAATAATTGAACTTCATAAAAATACCTACAACTAATATGACTTCTCTGATGTAGTGATTTGCATTGGTGGCTCTTTTCATAGGAAGAGACCCATTAGGAATTAGCCTTCTATCACAACATCCAAATTTATCATTCAAACCAATGTAACTTCACTCACTTTCGACCCATCCTAGAATTACAAATGTATACAACATGCTAAAGAATTTAGTGATTTCAGTTGTGGTTGATGATATAGTTGGTCCTTTACCTTTGGCTAAAAATAAGATCATTAACCTCCTTACACATATTTACATTAAGGAGCTCATCTAAATCATGGCCTCTTGTAACTATTTTGATGACACATTTTTGTTGTAAGAGCACCAAATCCCTTATTTCAAGCAAATTTAAACAACACCAAATAGTCAAAAGATCCAGAGAGAACTAATCACCACATTATGTAGATAAAATTAAAAACGTACTAACAATTAGCCTTGAAATATTCATAATCTATGCAAATTTAGGACAACTTTACATTATTTCTACATATTAAAGTCGTGAATGAAGTGGTTAAAAGATATTATACTAGAGTTTAGCTCATTTAGATCATGCAGCGAATGTATCTGAACATAAAATGATCTCTAAATTATTTTAACACACCAACACTATATTATTATTTCTTTACACTCTGATAATAAAACATTCAAGACATTACACATATATATAGGACTATGATTCCTATAATTTCTCCACCATTTTCTCTCACCCAAAATCCTATGATTATGCAAACCTATATATGATATATTGTTATAAAAATATATCTCAACAATAATATATTCTATCTAATATCATAATATTGTCTATAACAATATTACTACCAAATACTAATTAACGAACCTATTACTATTTACCTATCGATAAATACCCAAATTTACATAATGTGAAAACTAATCCTAACATTCCTACCATAGTTTTTACATGGTACAATATATCTCATTTTTTCATTGTAGCGTGCCACCTCTGTGTGTTCATGATGTTCTCTGCATACATGTGCCATCGCACATCTCTTTCTTCACACTCATCTGTAAGTGGTTTTCTAGGTTCACTAATAACCTTACAAAATGGTTTTCACAAGTTCACCAATAACCTTACAAAATAGTTTTCTCAGGTTCACCACTTACCTTACAAAATGGTTTTCTCGGGTTCACCACTAACCTTACAAAATGGTTTTCACAGGTTCACCACTAACCTTTCATCATGATTGCTACAATGTTTTTTAGATTAATATTCTCCAAATGTAAATATACCAAAAGGGCTACATGGGAATATTATTCACAAGTGAACAGGTACAAATGTTCCTATTTTTCACACATGCTAAAAAATAAATGTAACTACCACACCACACTCAAAAAATTGAAATCCACACAACTAAAAATAACACACCACACAAAATGTCACCATATCATTGGTGTATCCCCATCATTGGCGACTGAAGAGAGGTCATTAAAAGATATCCTTCCTTTGTGTATCCTCCAACCTCCAGTATCTTCAATGCTTACTTAGTTGGTTATGCCATGAAGATAATTATCCCCCCCCACACTCTTGGCATATCTTTTACAAAATAGACATTGGTTACCCCGATAATGCATCCATGTACAATTTTGATTTTTGACATAAGACTTTTGGGACAACAACTCAAGACACAAATTGACTCTTGACATATTATTATTTTCATGACCAAATGACTAATGACCAAAATCTAATTAAAGATTAGATTTGACAACATATTTATTATTTTTGAATTTTTACAAAAAAATAAAAAACCAAAACCTAAATAGTACATGGGACCAAAGATAAAATTAATGAGTAAACATTTCATACGCATAAATATAAAACTTTAAAGACATAAAAATATAATAATGATAACACTAAATCCTAAAAGACATAACTTAAAAATTATGACACGACTCTTTAATGATGTGGGAAAATGAATTAATTGATAGCTAGCAACAGGGGAATCAACATGCAAGATGAAGACAGGTTGGATGAAATGCATGAGCAATATGAACACATGAAACATAGTAATGATTGACTCATACCAGTTTTTGGGTTTGAATAAGGTCTTGAATTTGAACTTTTAACACACTGATTGACTGCATTAAATAATCCTCAGGTGTTTGAATGCATCCACATTGCAGGGAATTAACAATGACTATAGAGTAACCTTGTTAAATAAGACAATTATATACTATATACCTGAAATTGATCTTGACATAGAACAAAAGCACAAAACTTAGCTGGATATGCATGGTAAGGATGAAAATGATAATCAACATAATTGAATCCTACCAGATTTAGATCAAATGATTAATTGCATAGGTTTGGATCCTACCATCCATGCCAGTTATACGTAGTCGATGCCAATTGTAAACATAGTCATTTTGATAAGCCAAAGGATGATAGAATAATAGCATAAGCAAATATGAAATAGAATCAGTCTATAATGCATAAATAAATAAAATGGATGCATAATCTAGTAGTCTAAAAGGAACATATAATGATGAGATGTTTCTTTGATGATGTTGTGGAAGTCTTTGGAGAATAATTTGAGTCGTTATGTCAGATGTAGGAGCTTGACTTGGAGGTATCTCATTGTGAAGACAATGAATGCCCTGATGGTTGACCCTAATGTATTTGAGTAATTCTGAACTAGATTTCTTATTGTAATATTGTATCATCCTCTGTTATGTTCACCATTGCAAAATAATAAAATTGAATGCCAATGATGCATGGGATATATGACAAATTATTGATTGATGATAGAGTTGGACATAACTCAAATCTGCATATGTAATGGTTGCACTTCACTCTTCAAACAAATGTTCAGATCCATACAAATGTATTGCTTTGAGTGATTATTCTGGTGAAAATGACACTCGGACTAAACTCTACATGAATCTTATCTAAAAAAATATAGATATAAAATCAAATATATATATGATGAATTTCATAGATAAGGGCAACAAAAAACTAACAAAGGAGCTACCCCATTTAATATTCAATCTTCCATACCCACTCTGATACCAAATAAAGTGGTTAAAGGATCTTATACTAGAGTTTAGCTCATTTGGATCATGCAACAAAAAGAGTCAAACACAAAATGCTTTTTGAATTATTTTAAGACATTACACATATATATAGGAATATGATTCCTATAATTTCTCCATCATTTTCTCTCACCTAAAATCCTATGATTATTTAAACCTATATATGATATATTGTTATAAAAACATATCTCAAATATAATATATTCTATCTAATATCATAATATTGTTTATAATAATATTACTACCAAATACTAATTAACAAACCTAATACTATTTACCTCTCAGTAAATACCCAAATTTACACAATGTGAAAACTAATCTTAACAGTGAATGAGGAAATCATACTTTCCACTACCCAAAAAAAATAGAATCCACTTCTATAATCTAGATTAAAATATATTGCGTAGCAGTGAATGATCATTGCAGACCAAACATGTCCAGTTGGTGAAGTGGAATGTATAGTAAATGTTTCCTTATGTCTTTAGTGGGTAGTTTAGGGTTTACATGTACTAGTATAAGAGATCTACTATTTAGTTTTATTAGTTTTTTGATGGAAAATATAAAATGCAATTACAACTAGTGTGTGCGATTTGAGTCTAGTGCCTCTCTCTTGCTAGCAGACTATTTTTTTGAAAAAGAGATGTGCATCATATCCTAAGGGCATTATAATCAATCCTAGATCCCAAAAGATCATACAACTTAGATTTGATCTTTCCATCAATGGATGTAAATAACCTCACCTTTCTAAATGGATTTTGCTCATTTTTGACCATTTACATAATCTATAGAGTGCATTTAATGCCAGCCTAAAGTAAATGCCATAATTGGTGTATATCAGTCTTGCAACCTAAAATAAATAACATAATAATATTTATATCAATAAAATTAATAACAAGAAAACCAAATAAAATGTGTGTTCTACTTTCACAATGTTTTCATGATAAAGATGGGATCTTACCTTGCTTGATTAGGGAATCTAAAAAATATACATTAGGCCTGATCTATAATCTTAGTCAGTTTTCAATTCTTGTTCTTATTTCTAACATCCTCTAAAATTATTTGTTTTAAGAAACAATTATCAGAAATACACTTTTTGAAAAATTTAAAACATTTTAAACTTGATAACAAGAATGTTTGGAATGATATAGTACAAATAAATCAGCAATAGTCTTATCAACAGAAGCTCTCAATAACTAGACCACCAGTGAAAATTTTAACATTAATGCATGAAAAAATAATCCACAAAATATGCATATAACTATTAATAATCACGGATTCAATAAAAAAATGCATCTATTTAACTTGATGGGATTATCTTCTCTTTGATAGGGATGAGTAATTTTAAATTGTAAAATCAGGTATTAAAATGGCCAAGAGAAAAAATTAGAAGACTATTCGTATTGAGTAATGAGTATCCTTGGACTTCAAGGAAAAACCATTACATGCAATACTTGTTATACAATGATGTGATTATGGGAAGTAAAATCATTTGAATTGATAGTGTTGGTTTTTTTGTAGTTCACAGAAACCAACAAGAGTAATATGCATAAGAATAAATTATATTACTAGATAGTGATAGAACTGAGACCAAAATTGTCCTCTAGTATCATATATAGGTTCATAAACATTCAACACCTATAATATGAGAAAAAAAAAATTAAAATTGAAACAAGAATTACATTCTCTTCTAATAGAATGCACATCAGAAAAATATTTGTTTTATGTTTCAATTGACAACAATATTTAATTGTTTTGAGTGTATGGGAGAAGTAAAATGTCACATAACATGATCAAAACAAACAAAATAACCAAAAAATAAATACACTAGAATAAATGGAAGGATCAATGGGGCTATAAGTTTATGTGTGATCCTAACCAATATGAAAAGGGATAACCTTGGAATGATTTTATAATATAGGTATGAATAGATGTAAGGTCAATGTTGTTTTCCTATACGAAATGAATGAACCTTGAAAAAATACCACAAAATTAAATCCAATTAATGTATTTCTAAAGGGAAACCTGCCAACCCAGCTATCAAAATGTATGTGATGAATATATCTTCCCTGCCAGAGTAAAAGAAAAAGAAAATTTGTAGTATATCAAATGCTATTGTTGTTTATTTAATATTTTCACAGTAAAATTTAAAAATGGGGATCAACAAACTTTCATAGAAATGGGAAACCTAAAAGTTAGTATCTTTTGGACAATCAAAAACCATGTTTAAAAATGTAGTTAGATAAACATATTATGGAAACTACCACATCTAGTGTAGAATATGGGTTTAATGTGCTTGATAATATGAAAATGAAAAGTAAGAGCCTAAGATGACAATGCTTTGTAATTGAGCTCTAAAAGGTGTATAGGAGAAAGAAAAGCTTGCTCAAAATGGTGCCTTATACTCCTCATCTAAATTTTGAATGATGTTAGGATGGACTCTACACATGGCAATGATCAATATCCAATCCAAAGTAATGGTGATAATGAAGAATGGCCACCACCACAACATATCATGTATTTGGCTAAAATATACTTTAATTTTTTTTATCAATGTAAACATTAGTAAATGGATAATGGATAAGCTCATTAGGTAGCATTCCCATGCCCCTATTACCTCCAAGGGGGCCCCTAGAATTGAACAGAGGCCATCATAGTTAATCAATTTGTAAATGCATATTACTTTACAAGCATTCACCATGGATTTCCATGAACTATTCCCATTGTTGGAAAACAAATGATATGTTTTACCATAAGGTTGAACTGTGCATTATTAATTTGTTTGGCTACACAACTCATGTCACCACCAATATGGGGCCTACTAGAGCTCATCTTCTTCTACACAAAAAACACAACTATATGATTAATTTTTTACATGATGCAAATTGATCACTACAACAAAACAAAATGAAAATAATTATATATATGTCATATATGACATCATAGAATCATATCAAGTATATATTCTAGGTCAATATAGTTACAGACCCTGACAGCCCCATTTCCCCTCAACATTCCATTGTGTTGGCATCAAACTTGAACCATGAAGCACAAGCTCTACAACTCACATGATGCTCTTTCTTCTACCATTGTCTCCAATGACCATGACTCCTCAAACAAAATGAACTATAGAAAACCCTACAAATGCCAAAAAAAGTCTTAACAAACTCATTTTAGTGAGAAAACCAAGTAAATAAGGTGATATAATTTGTGTTTATTAGAATCCCATATTCTTGCAATAAACACAAAATATTTTCACCAAAAATCTTGCTCAACATTCTAGAAGATTTGACCTTTCAACCTCAAGCAATGAGATACAAATGCAGTTGCACCCACTGGAAACCAGGCAAACCCATAAAATGTAATAATATTGAAGTTACAAAAGGAAACAATGCTCTATGTGAAAATTGGTAATGTACTGGGGGCACACGATCTTCTTCTATTTCTCTGTCAACTCATAAAAATATGTTGTTGTTACTTATATAGTATAAATTCCCCTTTTAGTGGGATTCTAAAATTAACTGGATCTGCCTTGGGGCTGGGCATTATTTTCTCTCTCTGATTTGTATCGAAAACATGGTACAAGTGCAACACCTTATCTTTTTGTATTTTTAACTCTTTGTTGCCTATTGTGTTGTCATCTGTACATGGAACCAAAAAACAATAGATATATATCAATGATCTGCCTGTACCTAGATAGGCATCATGGATATACAAAATTTTGAAATGAAAAAATATTTTTAATTTTAATTCATGTTTATTTGTTTAGACTAGGCTCTGTGAAACTATGAAATTGAGCTAAGAAACAATGAAATCGTTGAGCAAACTATGAATTCATCCTACAGGAAAATGAGTCTTTTCCTTTGCATTTTGAGATAACTACAAAATTATTTTACATTTATGAATTCATCTATTTTAGTAGCAAAATTTTTATTTGCAGTAGCAAAATTGCATTTTTGGGTAATGAAATCACATTTCTGGGTTGCAAATTCATGATGTCAAACTACCAAATCACTCACTAACCTTAAAATCACTAGAAAATTATGAAATCATTGCTCTCTATTTCTATGTTTTCTTACAGATTTTCCAGAATTGTGAAATCATTACCTGAACCATGAAATTATTTTCTGAACCATGAAATTATTTTATCATAATAGTGAAATCACCAAAATGAGTTGTGAAATCATTCTAGAACTGTGAAATCACCTATTGTAAGTTTTTGCATTTGGATTTTTTTCCTATGTTTTCATGTTTGAATAATTTTATAGTTCGTAGTTTACTGCATAACTATGAAATCATTCTAGAGAGTTGAAACTTGTGTTTTTGTTGAGCTAACTTGTAGGAATGTAACTTTTATTCAAACATAAATTAGTCCCCTAACTTGTTTAAAAGGAATTAAGCTAAGGAAAAATAATTGAATGCTTTTTGAACCAAATTTCTCATTTTGCACAAATCCAAGTTTTACAAAGGTTGAAAATACATTCACATTTTGTTAAGGTGTTTTAAAATTCACTTAAACAATTTGTTTTTAGCATTTTACAATTTTTTCAAGTGTAAACATGGCCAAGGGGCCAAAAGATTCATAAACATTTCAGTTTGGTGTTAAGTAAAATTAATCTACATCTTTGGGTAGAGGTCCAAGATCTTTTTCAATTTTTGTTCATTTTTTGCAAAACACTTAGATTAAATTTTCTTGATTTTGGAAAAATAAAAACTCTAGCATGTATGTTATCCCCCATTCCCTTTAGGGAACTCAGGTGACCAATAGTGCTTATATTATTTCCCTTTTTATAATGTTGAGTTGGAAAGAAAGTTGTGTATACTCTCCCCAAGCTCTGAGTGACTTGGGTGGTTCAAAAAGTGACCTCTAACGTATTTCCCTTTTAATTTATTTCTTTAATGCACTTGACTTATGGACGGGATTTCATCGCCTCCCCATGAGTTCTTTAGGGGTATGTTGACATGGGGCTTCATCTTCCAACATCATACCAACCCCACTCCATGGTGGGGTGTACAAATTATGGCACATGATACTAGGATTGCCAGGGGTCTGAGTAGTTAGCCTCTCTAATCTTAACAAAAACTCAGTTTAGGTCTAGATAAACATTGGAATCCACTAAGAAGTAAATAGATGGAGTTTTTATGTAAAATAATAGAACCTTGCATATAAATTTAGTTGGTATGAACCTAATTGAAGTGATTGCACCCCTTATGTTAGCCACACTTGGGACATCTCTAATGCATGAAACTTATAGATTTTAGATAAATCCCCACTTGCCATGGAGTTTCACGCTAAATTTCAAGTGCTCCTCACTCTAATTTCATGCCATGTATCAATTCTTGAGAGATAGATGGGGGCATAAAAAACTCTACCTACACCTATACTTTCTTTTTTATATTAACACTTAATTACTCACAAGCATTGGTATATCGGTGGAAACTTTGGATGAAGCTATGCACACCCATTTTATTTATATGGGATAGGATGAGCCATGTGTGCTTCTTTTATTTTTTTATTTACATTACATGTTTTATACTCAAACTATTTATATGATCACATCATAAAAAGTCTATAACTAATCACATGTTTATACACCACTTTAGCCTAAGAAGTGTTATTTTGTCCTTTTGACACCACACTTTTGCCATAGACATTTTAAAAATATTTATGTGTGTGTCATTTGTTTAAATGGGGCAACATTACACTTCTTGTTTCATCCCAAGTTTTTACCTTAGAGTTTTAAAACAAAAACCATTTTCATACCCTTTGAGTGAGATAGCATCGTTACATTACTCGTATTGTTTCAAAGCCTTTGCTTTGTGTTGAACTGAGTTTGAAATTATGTATGCCTTTGGTATATAATTGATATTGTTATACCATCCATTTGGGTCTAGAATGTTATTTATTTGAGAAACCAAGTCTTCTAAATTAAGTTTAAAATTTGTCTTATGAAATTTAGATTCAAACATTGAGTGGTTTATACCTATGCCTTATGTAATTTGGCTTGGGTGTTTACCTCTTATTTTTATATTGTACAACTTGGATTAATTCTTTACTTGCCTTGAAGATCTTTTCTCCTAGATTTTTTTCCTTGAACTAAGGTCAAAACTCTCTTTTGAAGTACAATCTTAAGCATGGTTAGTTTACATTTAAGTCTTGTTTATCACTTGGGCTTGAATGTTGTACTCATCGCTCTTATTTTTGATTACTTGAGACTGAATTTCCAAATTAGTTTATGTGTGTGCCTAAGGTCCAAATTCTTATACCAAGGTCAATTTTGTGTTTGAATCCATGTGCCTAATTTGAGTCCAAAGTGTTTTGAATTATTTTAGAGCTAGATTAATTGCCTTGAAAGTTTTACATCGACCTAGTTATTTTTAAAGTCTAGCTTTGTGCCTTGTTTCTAAAGACCTAAAATTTTACCTTTCAATTTTTAGACCTAGTTGTTTTCAAGGCCAGCTTTGTGCCTTGTTTTGAAAGACCTAGCATTTTCCCTTTCATTTTTTAGACCTAGTTTTTTTCAAGTCTAGCTTTGTGCCTTGTTTCCAAATACCTAGCATTTACATTTTGTTTTTTTAGACCTAAAATTTGCCTTAGTTTTTAGATTTTGTATATTGAAAGTACAAGGTGATCTAATATGTCATAAGCTACCCTATAAACTAAAATCAAAGTTCATGGAATTATACACTTGAATAATCTTATTCATGCTTAACTCTAAATATTTTTGTATATATTAATTTCATGTATCGAATGGTTCTCTATAAATATTTTACCTCTATCTATTATTGTACTCTATAATTTTGTAAATCTAAAGTACATTTTTCATTCATATTTAATGTTATAGTGATCAATTTTAATTTTATCCACTAAAATTCATGTGTTTATTAATTTCATATTAAGTAATTATTTTGGTATGTGAGTGATCAAGGCCTAAATTTTTTAGATATATGGTTGTATTTAAATTTTTTATTCTTAAAATACAATCAATTTTTTGAAGAGTGGATTAGATGTAAAGCAAAATTTTAAATTGGTCATCAAAAAATATAAAACATTATTTTATATATGTTCTCTCTATAGTTTCCTCTTCCTATTATGAATTATATTATCATTTAAAGGGAAATGTTGAATAAATATTTCTTTCTATAATATTCAGTGTTTGTGCATCCTTCATGTAGGACAACTACTTGCAATGATGTTAATAAATTTGTGTAATAAATTTATTTCTCATATTTTTCACTGATGTCAAATAAACCTTGTCTCAAAAATAAACCTTAACTCAAATTTTATGTAAGAAATATATTTTGTATATTATTCACCGCTATCAAATAAACCTTGTCTCAAATTTCCTTTATGATAAAGGAGGACCATGAGTCCTAAGTTCTAAATCTTGTGATAACTATCATAATATAAATACAACATAAATGGATCCTCTTACCTTGGGTATTTTTTTGTGTATATGATTTTATTTTTCACCTTGAAATTATATTCTAATTTTTTAATATTTTTTATGTGTCATAAATGGATCTTTTTGCCATGTTTTGAATGTCAAACAACTATGAAATTTTTTTTTTAAAGATATTTTTCTTCATTTTTAAATAACTCTGGTATTTGGGTGGCTTCACTGTCAACAATGATCAATTGGAAATAGTATTGATTATTGTCAGTAATAAATATTTTATCGAATGTTCATTTTTGTACTATGAAAAGGCCTCTTGCAAATATTGATCAATATATGTTAATATCTTTTGCCATATGAAACTCATTTCATTGATCAAAATGTATTGGATATATTGCACAGATTATTACATTACTGCAAGTGTTTTCTATTCCAATGGTTTTATTTATTATATACGTATGTAAAGTCCAATCCTTTTTTGCATATTAAATATATTATCAACCAACTTGTCATGTAAAGATTCTCTAATAATTAAAAAATGTAATTGTTCCTATTTTCAAGTCAAACAAGCAAAATAACCAAGCTAATTACCAAACCATTATTCTTCTAAAAAAATTGTATATTTAAACCCTTGAAAGATAAATTAGTCAATTGATAACAATAATAGGGCTAAGAGAAAATTTGTTTGTAATAATCAACATCATACTAGTAATGATCACCTTGTCACCTTTGTGGTAGCCATGTGTGTCCCATGTTATCCCATAAAAGTTTGTTGGGTATGTATCACCTATTGCATCAATACATAATCTCCTCTTATAATGACATTTATAAATGAGGAATAACTTTGATCTTGTCCTCATCTATGTAAGACATGAATTACATTTCTTACGAGCCTAAAAACTACCACATGAATGTTAGCTAATGGTTCAATTGGGTCTTGCATCAATGCAATATCACATCATGGTAGTACACTTTATAATATTATGGTGCATGGGATTAATCAGAGAGCATTGTGTTGTCATATATACAAAAAAAACATGAAAATAAACATTAGTCACATCATCTATTAAATCAAACTATATATGCATCACTACATTGCATCATATGCATACATATCTCTAATTCTAGGAACTATAATGTTATTAATAACACTCTTATTTCCCAAAAGCATTATCTTTTAAATGACAAAATATTTATTATATCAACCATAGAATACCATATCTTCATCCTCCTTCGTTAGTTGTGATATCACTTTTGACTTCCACCTTCTAACAAAATTGAGGGTATTGGTTGCATTCAACATGCTCACTACTCTATATCCATAACTAAAATCATTATAATATAGAGGCCTTTGGGTCCCAAGTATCTCTATCTGTATTTCTTAGTCTTTGTACTCATACTTATACAATTAGAGTCTCTCCTCTACATATCCCACCTCAATAAGGGTGATTGCCAAAACTGTAGTGGGATCATCATATCTACGAATCCTATAAAATATACTACCTAATAGGTGTTTGTACCTTCTCCTTCATAATTTTATTTTTATACACCCCATTTTGGCCACAAATGGCTTCCAACCAAACTTTAGATTGATTTATGTATACACATAATATTTTCAACTTTTATTAAATATTGACGCTTTACATCTTGCAAGAACCCATCAAGACTCAATCTCTCTGAGTGCATGCCCTAAGGGGTGCACTAGGAAAGGGGTGGGTAGAAATTTTGTGTTTCACAAGATTTTTTTCCATTTTTTTCCAAATTATTACCAATCTAACTAGTTCCTAAAACCTTTCCCTAAGTTGTTTTTCCTCCTTTACACAGTCTTCTAGTCTTTTTCCTCTTTCCATCCTTCATTTCCTTTCTTGACACCCATTTGACCTATTTATCATGCTAGGTTGACTTGGTCAACCTAGTATAGTTTAGGGATCCTTTTCTCTTTTTTGATTTGTTAGCCTTCCAGCCGATCTAACACAGACCTATTGAGTTAGCCTAAAAATATGTTAGGTCGACTAGGTCAACCTGGCACAGTCAACATATTTGAATGATCTTAGGATAAGTTCTACCCATAAATACAAGGTCATTTTGGTCATTATTAAGATATGCAATCAATTGTTATTATTCACATGCTTCTTCACAATCTTCTCTTCCACCATTCTACTTGAGGAGACTTAGCTTAGGTTTCTTATTTTGAAGAATCTAGTCTTGTGGGTAGGTCTTAGATGCTTTGGCCTAACAAAGTGATCCTTAAGAACCACAACAACCTCTTGTAAAGACCCTTTATCTAAGGGAGAGATTGAGTCTCGATGGGTTTACATTTAGGTAAGTATATTCTAACCTTTTTCTCCTCTCTTTTAGTAAATAGAAGTATCATAAGTGTTGGCTCGAATAATATTGCTCTTTATATTATATGTATTAGGGTGTTATTCATACTTACTTTATTTGAGGTTCCCTATACATGTTTTATTTGCTTTGCTTTACTAACCCTGACTTTGTGCCACAAGCTTTGGTGTGCACTTGATTAGATTTACTTTTCTTATTATTAGATTAGTGAAATATTAAATCATAAGACTCTTTTAGGGTTGTGCGATTACGTTAGACTATAGGCCCTGGAACCCTACCTCACATGGTGTGTTGTGACAAGTGATCCCCTAATCAAGTCTAACAGATCCTCACATTGGTCATGCTCCCACTTAACAATTATATGCCCCCAATTAGAAGTGTATGTGTGCTCTATCCCATTCGATCTAAGATTGATTTATGGACATGATGCATTTTTAATTGCATACAATTTCTACCAAATAGTGAAAATTAAACCTAGGAATCATTGAATGTCTCAATTTCATTCATGCATCAAACATTCATGTTCAAAATCATGTTGAGGCATCTCTATTTGGGTTATGATCCTATATGCAATAATAACCTCTCATGGATTCATCTCCAGTTAACTTGTGATCTAGCAAATTGACAGGTTGGCCTTTGGACCCATTAAGTGGGACACTTGAACAATTCCTAAAGTGCAAAAATGCTAAACAAAATGAATTAAATAAAAAAAATTAAATTAAATGATTGAGTGAAATTTCCATGTATAATTAGTGAAATAAAATTTTTTAAAAGGAAATTCCAATAAAAACGAGGTCATGATGATGTCATTATTCTCAAAGTCAAGGAATTAAAAATATCTCCCTAAATGCCTTAAATTTAAAAATGTAGAGCCATGCTTAATAAATGGGATCTCTATCCCAAATATTAACTACATGTCCCCTCGTTATCTCAATTAGGGTTAGTTTAAACTCAACCATAGTTAAATTTAACCTAACTACACTTGGGTTAGAGTTAGTTTGGGAGGCTATAAATATAAGTATTCATCCTTTGATCAAAAAATCTCTCAATCCAAAGTTATAATGTTCATTTATTGAGGGACAAATATTATTTTGTGTAAGGTTATGATGTTAAAATACTTTCAAGAAGCTCCTTTGGTATAGTGTTATCATGCCCATTTGTTAAGCCAAAGCCAAAACCAAGCCCAACATTACCAAGGTGATAAGGAGAGATGATGCAAAGAACACCACTGCCAAATAATTTTTGATCACACAACTAGGCACATCAATTCATGGCCAACATACAACTCTTGCTCTCATAGAACATAAACATTGTTTACTTTATCGTCATTTGGTAGTTACTTGTATAATTCTCTAGCTCCTTGAGTGTCTAGGCTAGAGGTGTAATTTTCATTAGTGTGTTTTTATTTGATTTTGATTATACTAACACCATACTAATCTCAATAATTGGATTCATATTGATCACATAATGGCATGCCCAGTGGTAGCACGCACCCCACAAGTATGAATGGAGTATCTTGGGAGCTTTTTGGAGCCAAGAAGATTTCATTCTAGAACTTAATTTCTTGATTTATTTCTAACTTTTTTGTGTTTGACTTATGACTTCAAATTTGTGACTATGTAACTATAAATTCAACAAGGTAACCATAATATCATCAATTGAATTTGTGAATTCATCTTGAAAAACTATGAAATCACTTTGGTTTAGACTCAACTCTGTGAAACTACAAAATTGAGCTCAAAAATAGCAAAATCATTGAACAAATTGTGAATTCATCCTATTAGAAAATGAGTCTTTTCCTTTGCCTTTTGAGATAACTATGAAATTAGTTTACATTTGTGAATTCATCTATTTTAGTAGCAAAATTATTATTTACAGTAGCAAAATTGCATTTTTGAGTAACAAAATTGCATTTCTAGGTTGTGAATTCATGATGTTGAACTGTGAAATCCTTCACTAACTACAAAATCACCAAAAAAATTTGAAATCATTGCTTTCTATTTCTATGTTTTCTTGTAAGTTTTATGAAATTACAAAATCATTACTTGAACTATGAAATCAGTTGCCTGAACCATGAAATTATTTGTCAGAGTAGTGAAATCATCTAAACAAGTTATAAAATCATTCTAAAACTACAAAATTACCACTGTAAGTTTTTACATTCAAGTTTTTTCTATGTTTTTCATGCTTGAACAATTTTGCAGTTCATAATTTACTGTGTAGCTACAAAATCATTCTAAATTATTGAAACTTGTGTTTTCATTGAACTAACTTTTAGGGATGTAACTTTTTCTCAAACACAAATTAATCCACTAACTTTTTTGTAAGGAGTTAAGCCAAGGAAAAATAATTGAATGATCTTTGAACCAAATTCTTCATTTTACACAAATCCAAGATTTATAAAGGTTGAAAATACATTCACATTTTTTTAAGGTGTTTTAAAATTCACTTAAATAATTTATTTTTAGCATTTTAAAAACTTTTAGAAATGAAAAAATGGCAAAGGGGCCAAAAAATTCATAAACATTTCAATTTGATGTTAAGTAAAATGAATCTACATATTTAGTTAAATCTCCTAACAGCTTTTTTAATTTTTGTTTGTTCTTTGCAAACCACTTAGACTAAATTTTCTTGATTTTGGAAAAACACAAACTCTAGCATGTATGCTCTCCCCCTATTCCCTTTAGGGAACTAGGGTGACCAAAAGCACTTAGTTTATTTCCCTTATTTGTAAAGTTGAGTTGGAAAGAAAGTTGTGTATGCTCTCCCCAAGCTTTGAGCGACTTGGATGATTCAAAAGTGACCTCTAAAGTCTTTCCCTTTTAATTTATTTCTTTTATAAACTTGGATTATGGGTAGGAGTTCATCAAATTCTCATGAGTTATTTAGGTTTGTGTTGACCTGGGGTTTCATTCCTAGCATCATACTGAGATTCCCAGGGGCCAAGCGGTTAGCCTCTCTGATCCTAAAAAAAAATTAGGTTAGGTCTAGATAAAAATTATACTCCACTAAGAAGTACACAGATGGAGTCATGATGCAAAGGAATAGAGCCTTGTATAGTAAGTTAGTCAGTATGAACCCAATTGATGTGATTATACCCCTTACATTAGCCACACTTGGGATCATCTAAAACACATGAAATTTATAAAATTTAGACAAATCCCCACTTGTCATGGAATTTTATGCTAAATTTTGAGTGTTCCCCTCTCTAATTATGTGCTATGTATCAATGCTTGAGAGACATAAGGGGCGTAAAAAAATTTAACTGCACATGTACTTTATTTTTTTATTAACACTTAATTACTCACAACCATTGGTATATCGGTGGAAACTTTGACTAAAGCTATGCACACTCATGTTAGTTATAGGGAATAAGATGAGCCATGTATGCTAATTCTATTTTTTATTTACATTACATGTTTTTAGATAAAAATTGTTTATATTATTGCATCACAACAAGTCCAAAACCAATCACATTTTTATACACCATTTTAACCTAAGAAGTATTATTTTGTGCATTTGATACCACACTTTTTCCTTAGACATTTTCAAAACATTTGTGTGTGTGTCATTTATTTAAATGGGGCATCATTACGTTACCCATTTCATCCAAACTTTTTGCCTTAGATTTTTGAAATAAAACCATTTTCATACCTTTTAAGCAAGATAGCATCGTTACATTGCTCGTATTATTTAAAAACCTTTGCCTTATGTCAAACCACATTTGAAACCATGTATGCCTTAAGTCTATCATCGGTGTTTCTATGCCATCCATTTGGGTCTAGAATGTTATTTATTTGATAATCCAAATCTTCTAAACCAAGTTCAAAATTTGTCTTATGAAGTGTTGATTCAAACATTGAATGGTTTATACCTATACCTTGTGTAATTTGGCTTTGGTGTTTACCTCTTACTTTTTTATTATATAACTTGGACTCATTATTTGTTTGCCTTGAAAATATTTTTACATAGATTTAGGAAGTGGTCTCTTTATCATATGCCTCGCATCTATTTGTTTCCTTGATCTAAGGTCCAAACTCTCTTTTCAAGTATAACCTTAAACATGGTTAGTTTACAGTTGAGTCTTCTTATCACTTGGGCTTGAATGTTTTAATCATCGCTCTTATTTTTGCTTATTTGAGATTGAAGTTTCCAATTAGTTTAGGCAGGTGCAAAAGGTCCAATGTCTTATACCAAGGTCAATTTTGTGTTTGAATATATGTGCCTAGATTGAGTTCAAAGTGTTTCAAATTGTTTTAGAGCTAGATTAATTACCTTGCAAGTTTTACATCGACCTAATTATTTTTAAAGTATAGCTTTGTGCCTTGTTTCTAAAGACCTGGCATTTTCCTTTTCAATTTTAGACCTAGTTGTTTTTAAAAGTCTAGCTTTGTGCCTTGTTTCCAAAGACCTAGAATTTTACCTTTCATTTTTTAGACCTAGTTGTTTTCAAGTCTAGCTGTGTGCCTTGTTTCCAAAGACCTAGTATTTACCCTTTCATTTTTCAGTCCTAGTTATTTTTAAGTCTAGTTTTGTGCCTTGTTTCTAAATACCTAGCATTTACCTTTTATTTTTTTAGACCTAACATTTGCCTTAGTTTTTAGATTTGTTTGTTTCTTTTGAGTCTATATTTGTGGCTTATTCACAAAGACCTCACAACTTTTTGCATTTACGACCTTATTAAATTTATTTAAAACACTTTGCCAAAACTAGGATTCAAAACTTACCATTCATTTGACCATTTGTGTGTAAGACATTAGACCTTGGATACATTTAGACCAAGCTTATCATTGCCAATTTTAGAGAAGAGCTCCATTTCTAGGCCAAGTTTAAACCATTTTCAATAATAGATCAGATACTTATTCCAAGTCTTATTGTGTTTCAAACCTAAACAAATTCCAAGACCATTTTCATATACCAAGATAGCCCTATTTAGGCTAATTTCCAACCTAGCCATGTTGATTATCATATGTTGAGATCACCATTATTTGGGTGAATTAAAGTACCAAGTTGACCCTTTCAATGATAATGGTAACCAATCCCATACCTATACAATTAACCCTCCTTTGGCATGTGTTATCAACTAAGCTTCACAACGCTCAAGGATTACCAATTTAAGCCCTCATCCTTTGGCCTACACTAACAACCAAGCTCTACATCACCCAAGGATTACCATTATAGGCCCTCATCATTTGGCATGTGATATCAAACAAGCTCTATAACACCCAAGGATTAGCATTATAGGCCCTCATATTTTGGCTTACACTAGCAAGAAAGCTTCACAACACCCATTCATTACCATTCCAAGCCCTCAACCTTCAACCTGCATTAGCGACCAAGCTTCACAATACCCATTCATTACTATTCCAAGCCCTATTCCTTTGGCTTGCATTAGCAACCAAGCTTTGAAGTGCCCATTCTTTACCATTCCAAGCCCTTCCAAATTTGGTAACCCATTATCCCAACAAGGTTACATAATTATAACTAAACAGATCATAGTTACTATCCTAGACCCATAGCCAACCTTTGTTGAGCCCATATTTGATGAGCCTATTTAAAAATATCTCGTTATTAAACCATGAGCCATTCTTCATCCATTACCTAACTTCCCCCACTTTATAAAATCCAAGTCAGTCTTCAAGACACAATAAAGCTAGTCATTACCTCTCTAAGAGTTATCTTTTAAAGACCAAGATGTGTTAAAAAATGATATTTTGCAACCAATTGTAAACCAAGGCCAAGAAAACCAATAAATTTGTGATGTTTTTATTGAAACACCTATTTTTGATGAGTTAACCTTTTTTGAATCACCCTTTGACCATTACCCTCTTTTTAAGGAGCCTCACTTTGACAAGCCAGTCTCTATAGAGTTTCTTGTTGACCCTTTCCATTTGGTTGAGAAGTCTCACTTTGACAAGTTAGTCTTTGTTAAATCACCCCCTAATGATTAATATCACCTTTGGGAAAATAATTATTTTGACCATTACCCTATTTTTAAGGAGCCTCACTTTAATGATCCGGTCTATGTGGAATCCTTAACTGAGCTTATTTCTAAAGATCCCATTGTTCAACCCTAGTCCATTACTCTTCCAATTCCAAACATTCAACATATCCTCTTTGTTTCCACACCAGATGAAGAATCAACATTAAAATTAGGTTATATTTTTGAACCGATATCAGATTTAGCATTAGAAGCAAAATCAACATCAATCTCAACATCAGATTCAAAGGCCCTTGAGTCAGATTCAAATTCAAAATTAGAATACATTCATGGTTGTGAAAACATTGGTTACACATGCCTCATAAATCAATTTGAATACATTTATGATCCTTCCATGATTTTTTAGGGTGATTACTTCATCATCGATAAAATTTATCCTAGTATCTTTTACGAGGATCACGTTACCTCTTATCATTCCATGTGCCATTAGTGCCACCCAATATAGTCATTATATTAACATTAGACCTCCCATAAGTGTTGATTGACACTGATAGAATCACACTTAATGAACTACATCCATGGTGACATATTGGTTGAAAAATATCAATGGGGCAAAGACCACATCCATGTAGAAGAATAAAAATCTCCTAGTGAAACCTTTTTGAAGGTGATAAGGGGTAATCAAATTCCAAATTCAGCATCTCCTAGTGAAACCTTGTTTGAGGTGATAGAAGACAATCAAAGTCAAAAGTCAACATTCCTTAGTGAAAGATTCTCATAGGGACTATGGGATAATCAAGATAACTTTAATGGTGAAAACCTCTTCAAGGAACCAATAGCTAAGCACTACAGTTCTTCAATGCTTGATGAAGACATTATCAAAGATAACATCAATACATCTCCCAATCTATAACATAATTAGATGGTAGCATCGCTCAAGCCCAAATCATAAAAAATATGGTGGTCCTATCGATAACATATTCATAAGTCTTTGGCCCCACCATAACCAAAATTATGTCAAATCCAAAATTAGTAACATGGTGTGTACCTAAAAATCCCAATCTTAATTTATTTCCCAACCATTATACATTCCATTATGATCCATCTCTCCATCACCAAATAGAACCTTCAAACCCATATTTATATTTATTTACCATACTTGTCCACACTTTCCTTTAAAAAGGCTATGAACACATCTTGTCTTAAATTTTATAGGAAATAGAATCGAAGACTAACAAAGATCACAACAACATTATTGGAGTTCAAATCAACAATAAGTTCTTGATAGAGTAGTTATTTAGAAGAGGTATGGGCTAGTAATTTACAAGATTGACTATTCTAGTTGTATCATACATTGATTAGGACGTGCATCTCCACATCAACAAGAAAAACATAACCATTTTCCTTACCTTTCCATTTACCTTGCCTTTCCATTTGCTTTAGCTTGTCATTTACCTTGCCTTTTCCATTTTCCCTTCACATTACCATTATTTCATACGTTTCCATATGCCTTGTCTTACTATCCTTTCATACCTTGGATACCTTTTAACTACATTAACTTGAGGTCCTTCAAGACTATATAGGCAGTGCTTAATTTACATTGAGGTCAGCTCAGTCACCCCTTTTCCAATGCTATTATCATTTTATGAGCAATTTAAGTTTGAACTCTTTCATCACTTTACGAGCAACGTAAGCCATGCTCTTATTATTTTTTAAGTTGAACCATTTTGTGTCTCATCATTCTCCATTGAGTTGTGATGCATATAAAATTCCAAAAACATTCAAAATATTTTAAATATCATAAAAATTAGAAAATTGGCTTACAATCTCCTAAAGAGATATAAATCCCCAAAATTCACAAACATTTGGCCCTAGCTAAACCTAGGTAGCTATCTTCAATCCACCCTACTAATTCAAAATCCATTATTGGTTCCAATCCATTCCATAACCACTGGGGGTGTAACCTTTAGTTTGCATGTATTCTTTCTTAGAGGCAAGATCTAATTCGCACTTTTTAGGCCTAGCTCACAACTTTCACCCTATTGGGGTAAATCAAAGTGTGCAACATTTATCGGGATATCTTATCCCTTCATGTTGGTACCTTATATATAGTTTGCTTGGGTGCACCATCCATTTATAATTCTATTAAGCATTCACATGTAGGTATTGACTTGGTTAAATATAAGATGTTTTTTGTTTTTTTACTTTCAAGCTTTCTATGTGTTTATTTGCTTAGTTGTTTGTTTGTTTATTTAGCTATTTGTTTGTTTTCATTATTTTTACTTGACTCAATGTATATGAATTCATTAGGTGATTCATTATGCATTATACTTGAGTCCATCCATATTTATACAGCAACATTACCATCATTGTTTTTATCATTGGTGCATTATTTTCAATTATTTATTGGATCAGGAATCAATCTTTATGCACATTATAACGAGGTCATCATGGTGTTTTATATCATGGTGTATACCATTAATACAACATAAATTAGTTTAGTGTAACTTACAGGCAATGGTGTCACATAAACCTCTCCTTGTTCACCTTGGCAACTCATCCCACCCTCCCTGATTAAATCAACTTATTGACCATTCTAGTTGTATCAATGCTAATGAGGACAAGCATCTCTACATTGGTAGGTACAATTGAATCATTCACATTGATCAATTATTATTCTAATATTCTATGCCTCATTTCATTTTATCCCACTTTTGGGTCAACTACATTCGTATGAGGTCTATTTGAACTATGTAGGCAGCACTTAATAAAATGTATCTCAGGTCAGCTTGACCACTTTCTTTATTCCAATCATCTCTTTCATCACTTCATGCATCCTCGTGTCCCTAGTTGTTTGTGGTTTCTTCAGTCATTAAACCATTGTATCTATGTTTGTGTGTACTCATATTTAATCTATGTAACAGGTTATATCCTTGAGTTATGCTTCTCAATCTACCCTACTGAGGCACAACTAATTTATCATGATTAAATCTGGCCTACTGGGGTAAATTCACTATTCAATCCAATCATCCAAATGATTATAACCACCTTTGGGAAAATAATTGTTTTGACTCATCTACCCTGATGGGGTACATACCTGTGCCACTGATTATAACCACCTTTGGGCAAATCAATGTCTCAACCTCTATTACTGATTATAATTGCTTTTGGGAAAATTAATATTTTTAAATCAATGCATATAAACATTAGATCGATTGAATTAATCTCATCCTTGGGTTAATTTCATTCTTATTCTTGTTTATTTTTGTGGGATCATTCATCAATCATATGTGTTGACTACTCCCTCGAGGGCTCATCATCATAGGCTTCCCAAACTTTGTTTGGAGCATCATTCCATCATTGCATGGAATTTTATTCTTAACCAAGGCATTAAATAATTTTTAATTCTTTGAGAAGATATTACTATGGATATGTCTCATAATTCCTTCCTAAATAGGGGAAAATGTAGACAACCCATTTTAGCCACAACTGGCTTCCAACTAGACTTTACATTGATTTCAACCAAATAGTGCAAATTAAGTCTAAGAATCAATGAATGTCCTAATTTCATCCATGCATCATAAATTAGTGCTTATAATCATGTCAAGGCATCCCTATTTGGGATATTATCCTATACATAATAGTAACCTCTCATGGATTCATCTCTAGACAACTTATTAAAGTGGGGCACTTGAATAATTCCTAAAGTATAAAAATGCTAAGCAAAATGAATTAACTAAGTAAATTAAATTAAATGATTAAGTGAAATTTCCATGTGAAATTAGTGAAAATGAATTTTGTAAAAAGGAAATTTTAATAAAAATGAGGTCATGATGATGTCATCATCCTCAAAGTCAAGGAATTAAAAATATCTCTTTAAATGCCTTAAATTCAGAAATGGAGAGCCATGCTTAATAAATGGTATCTCTATCCCCTAATATTAATTATATGTCCCCTCCTTAACTCAACTAGAGTTAATTTAAACTCAATTATGGTTAACCCTATCGTAACTATACTTGGGTTAAAGTTAGTCTGGGAGGCTATAAATACAAGGCTTCACCCATTGATCAAAAAAGATCTCAATCCAAAGTTATAATACTCATTTTTTGATAGATAAAGCTTATTTTGTGTAAGGTTGTGATGTTAAAATATATTCAAGAAGCTTCTTTGGTATAGTGTTATCATGCCCATTTGTTAATCCAAGCCCAACATTACCAAGGTGACAAGGAGAGATGGTGCAAGAAGCACCATTACCAAAGAATCTTTGATCACATAATCAAGCACATCAATTCATGGCCAACATATAAATCTTACTCTTATAAAAGGTAAACATTGATTGTTTTGTCTCCATTTGAAATTTTCTTGTATAGTTCTCTAGCTCTTTAAGTGTCTTAGCTAGAGGTGTAAGTATCATTAGAGTGTTTTTTATTGATTTTTATCATAATAACACCATCCAACTATCCCCTCTTGGATTCTTATTTATCACATTATCAGCCAACTCTAATCTATATCCTTGTCTTATTCCTCAATGTTAAAGAGCTTGTTGAGTTCTCAAAACTAGTATGTGTAGTCTTGGCACCTATCCTTTTGCCCTTTATGGAAATCTAGCATGTGTTTCCATATCTGTGGGAGCATCTATAAGTGTCACTAGGTGTGGTAACATGAACTATCATATAATTCAATCACAATAATTTGGCTTAATTCACCAAGTAAAGCACCCTGTAATCTCAATCAAATCATAAGCTCCTACTATAGATAACCAAATCAGCCATGAATCTATTGTACATATATATGGGGTCCATACTATATCTCCCATCCTAATTGTCTCCTATCTCAATTAATCACTCCAAGATCTAACCAAACCCATAAGCCCATTCCCTGGCTTAGGGCAAGTGTCTTGCCACCTATATTGATTTTCTTATCAACTTGAACATTGGGAATCTCTCATAGATCCAAATTATAAATAGTATAACTAGCCCAATCTCTAGGTACTCTCATATCAATATGTTATAAAATTCACGCATTAGTTATGCTCAAATGAAAACTCCCATACTATACAATGTGCACTCTAACATTGTCTTGAACATAAATATAGTTAAAATAATAACACCTCCATCTGACTTGTGACATAAAATCCATGTCACCATAATGCTAATAATTTCCTTCCACATATATGAAATTGACACTAAGAACACACCCCTCAATCACACAATTTATGACTGTGGATGATAGTGGTCTACCCTTATGACCAATTAATCTAATGTTCTATGCTCAGCATCTATCTTAAGGATGTCATAAATCATAGGTGTACCCTCTATGGATAGACCCAATATAATGTGCACATCCCTCAAGGTAATATCCATCTCCATTGTATACCAATAAACCATAAACTTGAATGTGTCAGTGCATGTCTCCCACAAGTATATAAACATGATGAATAAATATTCATCCAATGTAACTTGACACATCTCCATAATATCCCTAAGCCCAAGAATAATTAGAAGAGCCTTGTCTAAATCTGATAATTTGGCTAGTAGATCATGTAGCCAAGAGGTATCCACAATTTACCATGGCTAAACTCATCTTTAATCTTACAAAAATAAAACACCATATCCCAAGTAGTCTCATGTTATACAAAAATCAAACAAATATAAGAGAAAATTAAAAAAATCAAATTTATAACTATATCTTCCTTTATGACATTATGTAACTAGTTATGCGTGTAAATTTCTATTTCATTGGCCATTTTGATAGTCTCACATTGCTTATTTTTACATGTTCTACTAGATTGGCCATTTTGATTAATGTCATTGGCCCTCCTTTATCTCCCAATTTCATCAGCCATTTTGAAAAAATGTCATCGACCTATTTCCCATAATCAACTAAATAAGTGATCTAACATAGCATTATCGACCAACTTGTGATTTATTGATTCCAAAAATCATTGATTAGGCCGATGATGTTATGAATGTGCATGAACCTATTAATTGCTCCTAAACATTTCATGTTTACTAAGATATTATTCTAACAAAGATCCATTATTCTCCATTTTATTCAATATACTTAAACGACATTTGGGGGTAATTTTGATATGTGGATTTTATCTGACACTCCATAATCCTAATCTACCCTATCTTCCAATCCTAGATTTAAATACAAAACCTAGCTTGATGATCATTGAAACTGGTCTTGGTGGGATCCTCTACATCTTCCTTCTATGCCCTCTCACTATTATCTCTCTTTGTGATAGAAATGGATTGACATATATATACAAGTCTTAAATTGTAATATAACAAGTGAAGGGCCATGTCCCCTTTTTATGTCTTATAAATCAAAAGTTAAAAACTCTCAAAAACTATCTCTCAAATTTAGTATATTCAGCATATTTGCAATCATAGAGCCTATTGGAAAACCATAAGAAGTGATAGAATCATTTAATTACAAGGAATTTTATGATTTTATTGAAATAGATTTGTAAAAATATATAAAAATCACTTATTTTACAGGCCTACGAGACCTGTCTCAACACTACTTTGGCACCTTACACCAATGTGCTTATTAAAACTAGTTATATAAGTGAAGGTATGCATATTTATTTATTTGCATTTTTTTATCTCGAATATACTATCATTCATTACAACACTTACTTATTGTCTTTATGCTACTATGTTATTTTTCCAAAGCACCATCCCACATTACACTATTTTGACATGTAATGAGATTTGGGTGGGGAATATGCATACATGTTATTTTTATTTACTAATACCTTGAATATTAATTTCCCTAAGTGTACATCCTAAAAATTACACCAGGATCAGGATGGGTTGGTTCATGGAACTTTTTGAGAGCTTTTGTCATGCATTTTCATTCTTACTACCACCTTCATTCCCCCATGACATAAAATTTGATTGTGCCATGAAGTTCTTACTCTCTCTTTGCCTTTATTTTCCCCCCTTATGTGCATTCATCTAACATCATCATATCGATCAAAGATGTCTTACATTTCCCATGATATTTCAAATGTTAATGGTTAGGTTGATGTCATCCTAATAAAGTTGGAAACCTTTGTATATCTCGACCGAAATAAATGACATCAACTAAATCTAAGTATTTAATAATGGGTTTTGGATATGTATTTATTAGGTTCTCATTTTTCATTTATTAAGTTATATAAATAAAATCTAATTATCTCATGCACACAATTCAACCTTAGGACTAATAAAATTAATAATTAGGGCTAAGGATTTTAGACTAAAGGAAGACAAGCTAGCATAAAGACCTGATGATATCAAGGAGAGAACTTAAGCCAGCAAGGTACACCTATTATTAGTAGTCCCTAAATTGGGTATGTTTATGTCTTCTTCCTTTGACCTTAAATTTTCTCATAATGTGATAAAAATAAAGAGGGGGGTTAATATACCAATAAGTCAACCCAATGTAAATATCATAACCCTAGATACTCCTTTTGTATGTTAGATAGTATATTAGATTGGTTCATTTTATGTTTATCTATGATAAGATTTGGAAATGTTTGTTAGCACATTATTATATTTACATGCTCTTGATTTACACCTCATGGTTACCGTCTAATGACACTTATACAACCGTCATATTAGATACATTTTGTTAATAATTAATGGCATTTTAATTTCTTTAATAACCATTATTACTCTTTCTTTACCATCTTACATCTAGTTAGGGTTTACACTTATTTTTTTTAACCTTTTAGTGTTTATCTTATGTAAATCCAATGTTTGATTAAATGGTTGAGTAGACGAAATTAGGGAAATAATATGTATAAAATAACCATTAATTTGTTACAGAATTGACTCGCTTTGAATTTAAAAATAATAATAAATAGTAAAAATAAAGACTTATCTACAAAACACCTAATACAAATGATCTGAGTGATGGAAATTGAGATGGCTACAGGTCTGAGTATCATCAACTAGATCCCTATATTATAACCCCTCCTAGATATTAGCACCACATTTAGATAGTATAATTATGTGGCTCTAGTGTCTTGATATTAGTGATAATGTCCTCTATGTAGAACTATCCCAAACTTTTGAGTGCACTTATGTTTGGGTTTTTGGGGTCTGTTCTTGTGTACATGAATTATTGAACTCTATATTGTGCTTTTTATGACTGATTTATGATGCAAACCCTAATCCTCCTTGTAATTAGGGTATGAGATAAAAAGTGTGTTCATGAGTAGGATAGGTTGGACATCCTCAACATCCCATTGTGAAGATATTTTCCCACATACCAATACTCAAAAGAGGCATCAATATCGATCTAGTTTTCCCCACCTAAGTGTTGGTACAAGTGCAAGTGATGCTAGTATGATAGTGGCCTTGAGTGCCTAGAGTGTTCTTGAGATTGGAAATCTAAAAAATTTAAGCTTAGGGTTGTTGTCAATAGTAGTATGTATAAGTAGCATAGAATAAGGAATGATAACCTTGATTTTGATCAACTTATTTCATGTTTGAATAGGTATTTGTATATAATTTTCATCCAGTGGATATAGGGATATAATTCATGTATTAATAGTGTTTTGTTGCTTGTGTGGATAATAAAAGATGTCTAAGCCAACCTTGGGAGGCTTTTACTTTTGAAACTATATTCATTCAAGAAAGCTAGGGTAAATGAAATAGGTTATATTTAGGAGACACTAGCAGCACGTGTCTCTAGTGTCCTTAATGTGTTGTTAATGTCCATTTGGTATAACACTAGGCACGAAGGGCTAGGATCAAGCAATGAGGTTCTAACAATGCATTTGAGTTGACTAAGGACACATGTGGCCCACAAGAAGGTTGGATAAGTGTGATAATAGACTCTAGGATGGATCTAGGGCTAATATAGGGATAGGTAGTCTCAAGTAGCACTATTAACACTCAAATACCACTTTTAGGTGATTACATTCCCCCCCCAACCCTTTTATACTATAAATGCAACAAAGTGAAATAACTAGTATAAATAAAAAAGAAGTGTACCTAGACTTACCTAGGAAGTGAAGCCTATGAAACTAAATCTGAGTATGTGAAGTTGGGTCTGCGTATGTGAAGCATGATCTAATATGTGTCCTATAAATCAAAAGTGCATAAATCAATCCTTATTTAAGAGATATCAAAATCAAAAGACTATGTTGAGTAAAGAAGTAAAAGTAAGTAATGTTGAATAAAGAGATGGGAAAGAGGAAAGGAATGAATACACTTCATTGGGTACCCAAACCAAAAAATGTACCTGGTGACAACCTGTGTGTATGTGTATATAGTGATCAAACAGTGAATATCTTGGATTGAGATGATAACTTGTTCAATCCTCATGTGTGGGTGGCTCAATAACTCAATCCAATTTTTAATCCATCATTACCCACCCCTGTATGGTGGATCATGACCTATGAATAGCTTGGATTGGACTGATAGTGTGTACAACCCTCTCATACAAGTGGTTCAATAACTCAAATAGGTTATGCCTCCATCATTTCCCACCAATGTGTATTATATACATCTAAAAATTAAACTACATGAAGTACTAAAAATTTATACCTATGTATGTCAGCTCTATGTTCACTCGGATACATTAGGTGGCTCTGGGCCACTCAAGAATGCCAAATAATGCAGATGGAGTAAGGCATGAAACTGATGATAACCTAGAATATAATTTGAAGTGTATACAACATAGATAATGACATGAACCTTTTCAATCCATATGATCAACTAGTATGTAACTAATCATATGAAAATAATGTTTTGCACACATGCCCCCAATTTATTATCTAAGTATATTGATTTTAGACTAAGTTGTAATAACTAGATTTGAGTATCTGTACTAAATATGGAAATGGCCATGTTGTGTATGATGCCCCCAATCTGAGTAATTGATATGAATTTGAGATGAGCTAATATGAATCTAATCAAAAACTAATTATATATTATAAACCTATAATTGGATTTGTGCAAACCTGTATTGTACTTATTGTATTGTTCTATATAATTTGATTTGTTCTAAAATTGAGGCTAGTGGATAGTAGCACCACATATTTTATAGTATCACCATGTGGTTCTAGTGTCCACATTTGGGTGCTAAGGTCCTTTTAGTTTGAATTATGTGTGACTATAATGCTTTTTGAACTGTTGTTTTCCCTTTGTGTTTACCTATGTCTAATTTTTTGTAACTGATCCTGTGTGCTAAAAAATGTACTTTGAGTACAATATAAGATCCTGATCTCTGTGACAAACCCTTGTGAATTCCCTCTCTTTTGAGGGTATTTGTTGAACCTATGTAATAATTATCCTCAAAATAAAAATATATGTAAAATGTTTGCTAGATGAAACATTTATGATAACTACATGATAATTCAATATAATGTGCATATATAACATCAAAATGTAAGAGAATTTGAGCATATGTAATGTAAGATATATGTCATGTCTAGCATTCCACAAGGGTGTCAAGATAGATGTACTCAGTGTATGTAATAACAAATCTTAGTAATATTAAGTAGGTAACTAAGGGTATGGGGCATGGTGTCCATCACAACACCCAAGTAGAAAGGGTAGATGCTTGAGGTCCCTCATAGCATCGAAAACTAGTGTGTGTAATAAGAAAATATAAGTTCCATGGCCATAAAACATACATGAAAGCATACATACATACATGAAATAATATGATGTCAATTGTACATAGTGTAGATAATGACACAGAATTTATCACTCCACCTAATCAACTGGTGTGTAAGTAAGCATGTTGAAATAATGTGTTGCACACACGCCCCCAATTTAGTATCTAATTATATTAATTCTGGACTAAGTTGTAATAATTATAACTGAGTATCTAACTAAATATGGGAATGATCATGTCATGCATGATGCCCCCAATCTAAGCAATTGATATGAAGCTGAGCTAAGTTAAGTATAACTAATAAACCTATAACTAGATATGTGCAAACCTGTATCATACCTATTATATTTTCCTATCCAATGTGAGTGTTTCTAAAATTGAGGCTATTAGATAATAGTGCCACATCTAAGACAATAGTGCCATGTGTTGCTTGTGTCCCCATTTGGGTGCTAATATCCTTCGAGTCTAAATTTTTTACCACTGTACTGCTTTTTGAGTCACTATTTTTCCTTTGTGTTTACATGTGTTTGATTTTATATAACTGAGTCTATGTGCTTAAAAATGTACTATGAGTGTATTATAGGAAACTTATCTATGTGATGAACCCCTATGAATGTCCCTATTTTGAGGGTAGTTGTTGAATCTATGCAAGAACTGTCCTCAAAAGAAAAATATTTTCAAAATGTGTGTTAACTAGAGAATTTATGATAACTGCGTGATAATCCAATAGAATGTGCATACATAACATCAAAATTTAAGATAATCTAAGCATAAGTAAGTAATGTAAGATGTATGTCATGTATATCATTTTAAAAAGGTATTAATATAGATGTAATCAATGTATGCAACAATTAATCAAAGTAATACTAAATAGATAGATAGGGGGATGTGGCATGATGTCCATCATGGCACCTAAATAGGAAGGGTAGATGCATAAGGTGCCTCATGTTATCAAAAATTGTTGTGTGTAACAAGTAAATACAAATGCCATGGCCATGATGCATACATAAAAACACATGCAACATGTAAATAGGCCAAGGCAGCACAATACAAGGGACATAACACATGTCACTAAATATAAGAAAATAAGACATACGAGGACATGTTCAAATGTCCACATATGTAAGCAATAAACAAGTTGGCTTAAATCCACATAAAAGGACATTTTTAAATTTTTGCATACACAATTAGGAAAACACACACAATGACATGGGAAAATGTCCAAAGCATACATATTATGAGTAGAAGTGGCATAGACCCAAAGAACAATGGCATATTAAAATGCCCTTGAATAGAAGAAGCATATAGATACAATCTAGTCTAAACTACTTAAGCTAGAAATGAAAGTATGTATGAATATGTAATGCAAATCTCTATAATAGTGAGGATGTACATATGTTGAATCTAAAGTAGTAAGATCTGACAAAAAATCAAAGTATGAGTACTAATGATCAATATCTAGATATAACAATGTTAAAGTTGGAATGTAGAGAATGTAAGGAACCTAGTGATTGAAACTGTGTATAAGATGCCCCCAAGTGGTCGAATGTGTCAAGTGAATAACCATGGATTGGTGTATATGCCCCTAGTGGGTAGATAATAGCAAGTCTAGATCATTGTAGTGGACCTGAGTCATGTAAGCAATCTACAAGCACTCAACAAGAATAAGTGAAGCATGTAGTATGATAAAACTAACTATACTAAGATAGCTAGCATATGTAATGTCTAGAAAATATAATAAATGTAAACATAAAAATGCATACAATCTATAGGTCTTGTGTATTTTAAGTAATTATTTGAATGTTTTGTGTTTTTGACATATTGTATTATTTTTGTATTGTTTGGAAATAATCTATGTACAAGCAATATGAAAATGAACTATGTACAAGGAGCAAGGGAGAAGGATAGTGCGTACAAGAAGAAAGAAACCATACTAACCAATGAGTCTCATGGGAGATTATCACTATGACATGTATTAAATAAGAGAATTATGATCATGTGTATTGTGTGAAAGGGGAATTGTGATCCCATAATCTACTATACTGAGTAATCTATATCTATATTTGTATCGATATCAGCCTATGCAGTGGTCCTAGGAATTTGTGGCACTAATTATGGTGTCCTATGAATTGTAGGGGTATTAGGAACCCATATGGTAGAAGAGGTCATAGTTGACATAGGTATCCTATGCTGAGAAGCTCAAGAGCCTAATAATATTGATCTCAACAAAAAGTGAGTGGAGGAAGGCCCTCTATAATCTGTGACATATCTCTGATGTAAGGTTCTCTCTAATAATGGTCTTCATGGGAGATTTATTAGGGATTAGCTTTTACATTGTGTAACTTTGGGTATTTATAAAGAGGTAAATAGTATATTTGGTTGTTAGTTATATTTGGCCGTAATAAGCTATCATAATATTGTTATAAACAATGATACGAATATATATTAGATTATATTATATTGTTATGATTTATAACAATATATCATAAATAGGTGTGTGTATAATTTGAGAGATTTGGATGAGAGATTAATGGATAAATAATCTCCATAAATATAGGAATGATATTTCTATATATATGTAAACTTCTGAATGTTTTATTAATCAGAACATGAATAGTATAATATAGTTTTGTGTTAAAAATATTTTCTCTTTGGCTCCTTTTTTTTGTGTTAATATTTTGCAAATATAAACCAGATATATCATCTAGTATCAAATTAGGTTTTTGTAATGAGAGCTTAATCATTTAGTAAGAGGCAATCATTCAGTCCTACGCCCCTGACAATGATAGTTTTTTGGGAATAAAATATTATTTTGTAGATGAGTTATATTTTTCTATTAGATCATGTGTGTTTATTTTCATTTGCATAGGAGAGAAAGGTTCATTCCATTCGCTATTCATTACACATCCCTGGTGTAATTTGATCTTCATTGTTTGGTCTTGGAGGTCTACACTATTCAAATATGGTGTTTTTCTTTTAAATGGGAGTTCACAACTAGTTTAAATAATTTACTATGTAATCAAAGCCATCTATGCTGAAGACACTTTGACTACAACAAAATCATCTTGAAGTGACAAATCATCATGTTATTTGTTATCCTACACAATCCTCTTGTTCAGTGTCTTCATATGATCTATTGCCATTCAAATTTTATGTATGCAAATTCTATTCTACAAATAGCATGTAATGTGGTGAGAGGAAGGTTATAGAATTTGATTTTTGAGTCAACATTGCATTGGATCATCTCCCTTCAAGACTCCATCATTCAATGTTTTCATACGTTAGTTTGTGCATTTCCGATGTCTTGTCCTCTACCACAAATTTGCATAATTCATTGGTTTTACATTTCATCATTATTTTCAAATACATACAAGCATCCAACTCAATGCTTTCTATGGGATCAACTTCCAAATTGTGTTTCTACATAGGTCAGGTAAAGTGAGTCATTTAAGTTTTAGAATAGTCTTGTTTTGTCATTCTAGATTTAAATCTTTATAAAGTTTTATATTTCAAGTCTTAAATTTGGTCTTATAATATGTTGTTATCTAGTAATAAAGTCATAATTTCATATGGTCAAATCAATAGTATTCTTAGAATCAGTTTTATTGTTAAGCTTTAGTTTCAGTCTTGTCTATTTGTGTATTTTTAATATATGTTCAAAATATCAATAGTGTCAAGTATATCGACAAAGTCAAAAGTCATTATTAAAGAGTCAATTTTTTAAATGTGTAGTTTCTGGTCAAAGATTCAGAGTTTTTTAGTAAGTCGTTAGTGTCACAAGGTCTAAAAAAATGTAAAAATAAAAATAATTTGTCTTACGAATGCATTTTTGAGCAACCCCAACATCCTAAGTCAAATATTGTGGGGGGGGGCTCTATTCCCTTCAAAATCATGCACCTAAGATTTAACGACACTTCATTTTTTGAGTAAACAACAACCTACTAGAGGATGGAGGATATATGAAGGAAGGAGGTTTCCATAGTCTCTCATCAGTCACCAACGATGGGGCCTAGAATGTTTTGGTGGCATTTTATGCGATGTTTTTTTAATTTCTTCTATGTGTTTTCAAAATAAAAACAGAAGAATATGCATGTTCAAGATATGTAATTTGTGTGCAAATTCTAAACATAATTCCTTGATGTGAAAACATTGTGAAAAGACAAAAATCATTAATGTAAGTCAGTTCATGGATCTTGAAAGGGTTTGTGGTAGAGATCTAGAAAACCACATGAGGTGAACAATGTTTTGGCAATAGTTAAGAGAGCAACTACTATAGATATCCCATGACTGCCTTATTTATGGAGATAACCCTCAGTGACACGTCTATTGTAGTCACATAAATTAAATGCAAGATGTGTTCCTTGGCATAATAATGGTCATGTGCAGCAAGATTGCATCAATAGTATGTAGACCTAAGAGTATGTGGTGGCATACAATTTTATTCATTCTGTTCATGTCAAAGTTTGTGGTAAAACTGTAAAATCAGGGGAGGAGTGAGGCTCTCTTTGTATCAAGGTCATGAGACAAATAGGGCATGCTACAATGGGTGAGCATACTGCAAGTGAGAGTGTGAATGTTTTTGCACCATGTGAAAACTAAGGGGGGAATGTTAGGGATTATCTTTTACATTGTGTAACTTTGGGTATTTACTGAGAGGTAAATAGTGTATTTGGTTGTAATAAGATGTCATAATATTGTTATAACCAATGTTACAAATATAGATTAAATTATATTATATTGTTATGATTTATAACAATATATCATATATAAGTGTGTGCATAATCTAAGAGATTTGGGTGAGAGATTAATGGAGAAAAAATATCCATAAATATAGGAATGATAATCCTATATATATGTAAACTCCCAAATGTTTTATTAATAAGAACATGAATAATATAATATATTTTTGTGATAAAAATATTTTCTCTTTGGCTCATTTTTTTGTGTTATTCTTCTATAGATATAAACTAGATCTATTAAGAGTATGTGTATGTGTCGATATTGTAGGAGTAGACCTCACCTATAATGGTGTCTCAACTAAAATTTGTGATATATCAATAAGAATTATGCTCTAAGTTGTAACTAATAATTTTGTTATATCTGGTACATATATTAGAACTATAACTAGTAATTATGAAGTAACTGCATGTGGAATGGGTAGAGGAACTAATATGAAAGACCCTCAACTTTGACTACTTGATTTACATGTATGTATTTTAGGCATATGCGCACTATGAATGGGATGGATCCTAGCTACTGTATACATGGCCTACCCAATAATTTATCAAACATGCCTACACTAGGTGCTACTAAGAATTGAGTGGCTATATGTATTAGTCTAACCTGCAATGGAAGTATAATCTCCCTAATGAATCTTTGAACATGACCATTGAAACCACTAATAATTGTTTATGGGGAATATGTCCTACTCTGAATACCCTAAATGTTGTAAAAATGTCATTGTGTACATGTTGATTCTTGACCTATTGTCAACCATAACACTCTGGATAGGATGATGATCTATGTATGCTCTTACAAAGACTGGATGTAAATTTGTATCATCATCAAAAATCTCCTAGTCTGAGAAGGTGATGAGTGGTCTATATAGAATTTTGGTGTGGTACATACCAATGATGTTGTGAAATGGGTATGCCTCCTCTATAATAATATGATATGAAGCTAGTGGTGGATGTGTCTGATATATGTAGTGAACACCTTAAGTGCTCCCTACCTCATTCACTATGTGCTTTAGAAATGGGTCTTAGATTATATTTAATGCCTTAAGTTTCATTTTCTATACTTTTGGTGATTTTATGGGTGTGCCCACATCAATAATGTTAGCCTTAATCAAATCTTGGATCTTATGTTTTAGCTTATGCATTTATTTATTGTATGGTCTTGTGCCATGTGGTACTCATAGAATGCATTGGAATCATAGCTTTTTGGAAGAGCATGTATCATATTAACCTCTTTAATAAGAGGGAGAGATATTACATTGCATTCTAAGAGCTATAATAAAACTCGTGTTGGTGACTCTAGAATGTTGGTGAAGATTTGACATTGAGGAGCAAATAAAACCAAGGGAGGAGATGGATCAAAAGTTACGTTAATTGTGACCTTTTGATCACTCTTGTTCTTAATGGTCCTTACCTTTTATGGAGGTTTATTTGAACTTTTAGCAATTGATTTTGATCCATTGGTATATTTTATTTTTCCCATTGATAAAATCTTGACCTCTCTTTCTTTTACTATGTGGCACAAATTTGTGAATGTTGGAAACTTATTAAACAAGATATCTTCATGTAATGTTGGTAAAATACTTTATTTGAAGATATCGTAAAGCTCTTTGTCTACCATGGGGCTAGTCAATTTAGCTAATATAGTATTGTATTGTAAGATGTATTATGTAATAGGTTCATTTGTCATTTATTTCAACTTTGCAACTTGGGCATATGAGATCTTGTCACTAATATTGATGGAGAAGTGTGTTAAAAACATGTCTACCAAAAGATTGAATGTTGTGATAGATTGATTTGGTAAGTCATAAAACCACTGTAAGGCATAATATTTTAAACTACATGGAAATAAATTTATGAGAAGCTAATCATTGGACACATAGTCCAAACATGCTACATGAAAAGCTCAAAGATGGTGTTGTGGGTCACCCTTACCATCATATAATGTAAGCTTAGGTGCCACGAATCTGGATGGTAAGGGAGTTGTCACTATGTGGTATGCCAAAGGTGTATGTAAGATAATATTAAAATTTAAGGCATGTGATGGCCTAGTATCTTCCTTCTCAAGATGTAACACCTTAGATTGTAGAGTATGCACCTCATGCATAAGGGATTGTACATATGGAGTGGAGGAACTAGCCATAAGAGGTGTAGTTTTCACTAAATGTTATTGAATTACAATTGTTGGTTGTGTTAGCTGAGTTAGCTCCATTGTAGGTGTAATAATGTTATTAGCTGGGAGAGTTGAAGATTGACCATTGTTTGATTTGTTATTAATTTCCATTATGACTTGTAAGATTTATGCATGATCAAAGGGATATTCCCAAATTCTATATCTAAAGCTCTGTAGGACCTCATCTTTATTGACAATTATGTTATCATTGTTAAGGGGAGGGAGAATGTCCTGATTTCCAAATTGTGTATCATTTTGTTATTGATTATATTGTTCATCTTCATATGCATTATCATTGAAATCCACATAATTAGGGTGTGAAGGATCAACAACATGAGTTACAATAGGTCCCTTATCCATGTTATAAGCTTGAATGGTAGGAATCTGAATATGTTTTATAAGATTACCAACTAGTTTATCACTTCTTCTTAATGGAAGAGAGATAAATTTTTTAGATGGCACATACTAAAAAAATTAGAATAGAGTTGATAAAACAAAATATATGAAATAAAAAAAAATTAAAGTAGCTAATGAAAACAAAAAAAAAGGATATAAACCCTAGGAACATCTAGGGCTAGGGTTTGAGCAATGTTCTAAGTAAGTCAGATTCACCAAATGTTTTAACCTTTTAGGGTTTAGCTTATGTAAATCTTATTTTTAATTAAAGGATTGAGTAGAATAAATTAGGGAAATAATATCCATAAAATAGCCACTAATTTGTTATATAATTGACTAGATTTAACTTTCTAAAAATAGTAATAAACAGTCCAAATAAAGACTTATCTAAAAAACACCTAATATAAATGATTTAAGTGCTAGAAAATTAGATTAAAGTAGGTCTAAGTGTCATCAACTAGATCCCTATGTCAAAACCCCTCCTAGACAGTAGTGCCACATTTGGACAGTAGTATCATGTGGCTCTAGTGTGTTGATATTGACACTAATGTCCTCTGTGTAGGACAATCCCAAACTTTTGAGTGCACCTGTGTCTGGGTTCCTAGGGTTAATTTCCATGTGCATGAATTATTGAACTTTGTGTTGTATCTATTATGATTGATTTATGATGCAAACCCTAATCCTCCTTAAAATTAGGGTATGAGTTGAAAAGTGTGTTCATTAGTAGGATAGGTTGGACATCCTCAACACCCTATTATGAAGAGAGTTACCTACATACCAATACTCTAAGGAGAGAACAAGCCCAATGTAGTTCTCCCCACCTAAGTGCTGGTAAAAATGCAAGTGATGCTAGTATGATAGTGGCCTTGAGTGCCTTTAGTGTGCTTGAGATTATAAATTTGTAAAATCTGAGCTTAGGGTTGTTTTAGATTGTAGTATACAGTAGTAGGACAAAATGGGAATTGATAACCTAGATTTTGCCCAACTTGTTTCATGTCTGAATAGGTGTTTGCATCTAATTTCCATCTAATGGATATAGTGATAACTTTCATGTATTTATAGTATTATGTTGCTTGTTTAGATAATGAAATATATCTAGGCCGACCTTATGAGGCTTTTACTTTTGAAAATATATTCATTCAATAAAGCTAGGGTAAAGGAAATATGCACCATTTTAAGGACACTAGTGCCACGTGGCTCTAGTGTCCTTAATGTTGTGTTAATGTATAACTAGAAGAACACTGGGCATGAAGGGTCAAGATTGGGAAATGAGGGTTTGAAACTATGTTTGAGCTAACTAGCGATACCTGTGGCCCATATGAAGACTATATAAGTGTGATAATGGGCTCTAAGATGGGTCTAGGGCTAAGCTAGGGATATGTAGTCTCAACTAGTACTCTTATCACTCAAATACCACTTTTAGGTGATTACATTATTGTTTGAGTAGATTCCCCTTTGATATCCCTTACAACCTCTTGTGCTCACAAGCTTTATCTATATCCCTAGTCCAATATATGGACCCTAATATAGTATGTGTGTTAGATTTATAAGGGTCTTGGACAACGTCTTCTATTTTAGATGACCTATATATTGGAGACCATTTTAAGCTTACAAACAACATTTTCCTTACTTTTTTTTGTATACTCTCCATGTCACATACCTATGTTTGATGTGGTTTCCTTGTTTACATTGTGTTCCTTATATGAGTTATTTTTTTTACTTCATGTATGATATGTTTTCCCTATTTTTTATATCTACTTTATGCACGACTATGCTTACTCTATGTTTAACATTTTGCTTTAATTTTTTGTTATGTGTGTGATATGTTTGCATCACTTTCACTATATACTGTGTTTTGTACATTTATTTTATGATTAGTGTGCCTTCTTTGCTTGTATTATCTACTTTGTGCTATTGTGTTTAGTGCCATGATATAAATCACACATAGTTATCTTATCTTCCATGATTCATATCATTTAGGTTTTTTTCATATCTTACCTACTTATATTCCATGATTCATACCATTTAGGTGATTTTCATAGCTTACCTACATTTCCATGCTTCCTATCATGCATCTTTTAGGGGAAAGGCTCGATATGTGTGCTTTACATTGATATATATGTTACTACACTACCTTTATTGGGTAATACTACCTTGGTGCTTAATTAATTATTTTTTTTCACATAAGGGGCATATCATTCATATGTTTTTGTACTACTTACATGTTGCTTACTTAGATAAAATCAACTCTACACTTACATTGTTTATACTTTGCCCATGTCGTCTATATTCCTTTTGTGCATCATTAATTACATGTTTCTTATGTGGGGTATACTACACTTGTGCTTATATAGATTACATCACTAGATCACTAGTTGGCGGGGTGGGGGGGGGGAGGAGGGCGCAAAAATATAACATACAAGCTTTCATAATGATATATTACTATGTTAGACATATTTGCTTTAATTTCATATATTACACATGATGAGTATAATCCTTTATTTTTAGATACATGCTTCACATATTGATCCCACATCTCAAAAGTGGGGCATAGATACTACATCACTTTGATATGTATGCACATTGACATATCAAAGTGGGGCATTGTATAGACACTTAATTTTAGTACAAGTTAGTTAATAGGAGTAGATTTTCAATGTTGTAGGTTACTTGTGTGTTTGTAAATTATTAGTTCATATTAGACTCTTTTTTGAAAAATTTATTCATATTTTTGGGTGTCCCTCTACCTTTTTCTTATTCATTCATCACTCTCTTCTTTGCATCATATTTCCTTTGGGTTCTAGGTTTTTTTCCCATAACCATACACTAAATGGTTATGAGGCCCCAAATTGTGTAGTGTACGATTCTAGGATGTACATTTGTGGCCCTTATTTTGGGTCTTGTTTGTTGTGTGTTCCTAAGTTTTCAACATTTCCCACACATGATGTGTTATTTTGGGCACCAATAGGATCCTAATTTCAATTTGAGAAGTCTATATATACATAGACACGTTAGTGCATATTGGGCATGAATGAACACAAAATCAATTAAAGGACTCCATCTAGAGATCAATTATGAAATTGGAAGAGCAATCAAGCATTTAGAGCATAATTCAAACAGATATGAAACATTTATTTCTATTTCACGCATTCATTCTAGTATAGAAAGTCATATAATACAAGGTCATGTATTCACTGGACTACCTACTAAATATGCATTATACTTGGTGTACTAATTTCAAATTTTAGACAAGAATATTAGGGGCCTAATAATAATTGAGGGATAACACAAGCCTCTGAATACACCCCTCATTTTTTTGGTCTTGAAGGAGATCAATTTCATAGAGGTTTGCATAAAATTTTGGGAAAGTGGGCGAGTTTTTCTAAAAACTAACGCTGATGAGTAGGATTTTCAAATAATTTGTTTTACGTGAAAGTTATCGGAACTAAAACTTGATGGTTTTAAAAGAATACACTAATGTTTTTAAAAGAGTGTATTGATAGTTTTAGTGAGCAGTGTTTGTTTTTTTTAATTTTCTGAGGTTTGTCCACCTTATTGTTCGGACCTTATCTACACTGTTTGTTTATAATAATTGTCTCTAAATTCATGCCATACCTAATATTCTTCTAAAATATCCTCTTTTCATCTATTACTACATCAAGAATATTCTTCTATACAATTAAATCTTATTTTATTATTTAGATATGATTAAGCTTATTTACAATATTTTATAGATTAATATACTATATATTAATATAAAACCAATCTTTTAAAAAAAAATTCAATAAACTCTTTTATTTATTTATTTTTTAAATTTTTATATATTAATATTTCTTTTATTAATTTTTTTTTTTTTTTAATTATATTTTAAATAATTGAAAATCCATATAATAATTAGAAGTATTCAAACCTATCACATCTTAAAAGTTGGCTCACCAATCCCCCTTTCAATGTGAATTTGAATTAATCAGATTTAATATCTGAAAATAAAATTAGTGAGTAAACATTTAAATAACAAATTCATAAAAGAATACAATCGAAAAATAAAACATTAAAATTTTTCAAACACAACTTGCATAATATAAATTTAATGACTAAAGAAAATACAATTTAATTTAAATTTTTGGTATTTTTTATTTTTTTGGTTAGCGTGCTTCTTTACCCAAGAGGAAAATGAACATTAAGTGATTATTTTATTTAGATTTATTAATGATATATGCCATCACTATATTTCTCAATTTGATCATTCGACCCTTCTCTAAGGTATGATATATAGAAAAATAAAAAATAAGCATAAATATAAATAAGTTGGGAGTTTCGGAGAATAGTTGAGTTATGAAGTTTTTTTAATCTGAAAAATAGATTTATATTATTAATACATAAAATTATATTACTATTGTTATAAAAAAAAGGTGATATAATATCAATCCTACAAATTGATAAAGGAGATCATTTAAATAATTTTAAAAGATCGTCATTTTAATTAATAAAAAATAAAAGTATGTTATTAAAGTCATTTAATTTTTTTTAAACTTTTCATTAAAAAATAATACATAGGAAAAAGTATTATAGTAATAATACGGGAAATACCAAATTAACATGTAGAACATTAAGTGATTATAGTAATGAAGAACAATTCAATTAAAGGTGGCAGGTGGTCATCCATTTTTTTACCCCTACCACTGCCACTAAGGATCCATATTAAGTATAAGCTCCCACCCATCATTGGTTGACCTAAATTTTAGATCTGGTACGTAATTATGTTATTAAGCTACTTCCATTATTCTATAATATGTAAGTATGTCATATGGATCACTTGTATATGTATATATATGACTATATGTCCAAAGATGAAATGACCATAGAACTAGTCAACAAGGCCTCAAAATATCACAGCATCAAATCAAGTACAATATCTAAGAAACATTATTACAATATAAAAAGTCCACCACAAACTTAGCACAAGAAAACTAACAGCATAAAAAACCAAATAGTCCAAAAAGGATAAAGTTATATATCATCAAAAGGCTTGGCACCACCATGCCCATACTTATCCTTCACAATCCCACCTTCGCCAATAGTTCCAAAGTGACCACTCTCTATCTTCTCAACTCTTGATTGCCCTTCAATATTTTTAATTTTTTTATTAAGGGGACTAAAGTATTCAACATGGGAAAACAACCTTCTCATATTAGAGTTTTAAATAAACATCACCAGCTCATCTCTTTCAACTTTGCCACCTTTCTTGATGAAATTATAAAGTATGGTAACCAATTCATTAACATTAGCTCAATCATATTACCCACCATCAACTGCAAGGCCCTTCTATGAGAGCAAAAATTATCACCACTCCCTAGGCTTGAAGGTTGAGGTGACTCAACATCACCACCAAAAATCTTGTCAAGATCAAATCTTGTCTTTTCATTGCCATTTAATCTCTCACTATTTTTTGCATGTTGTAAATGTTTAAGAGAGGTCTATAAATCCAAGAGCACAACTTCATTATCTATTGTATAATCATCTTTATCTTGTCTTTTAGAATCAAACATCCCAACCAAAGTCAAGTCAGGGTCATCTAGTTGCTCAAAATAAACATCTTTCATCCATGTCCACTCATACTATGTGCTTTGAACATCAGCTACTGAGTAAGGGAAAATATTCCAATTAGGTGTAGGAATCATCCCCAAAAAACCACCTATGTCCAGCAAGTAGTTGGAATTTATCTTCATCATGTTGATTTTGAGAAATCATTCCATTTTACACTTGTGGCACCTATAACTTCAACTGTGAAGTTAGTAAGCACCCTAGACTTGAACTAAAAAACCTCTATATTCCTTTTCTTCTATAAAAAATAGATAATTTTAGTGGAAAAAACAAACCAAATTTATGACAAAATTGTGAACTTTATTTTTGACACACACATAATTGAAAGAAATATTAAACCAAGAGATATAACATGCAAATAAAAAAGACCAATTGCTTAAGCAGTATTTCTAAACTCTAACAATATAAGGACATTTTTAAAAAAATGATCAGTAGTTTCCAACTCACAACATAATAAACATAAAGGCTTACTCAAAACACCATTAGAAAGAACAATACCAACAATAATCTTGTTATGAAGAAGCAACCATCCAAAACATGACTTTTTATTTTCAAGACATGAGGTCTAAATGAAATCAAACCTAAACTTCCAACTATAAATAGGGTCACATACATTCCACAAATGATTGAGGTTAAGGTATATACTTTTGGTAAAAAAGAGCTTATTGTATAACATCTTCATGGTAAACTCATTAAGAAGAAGGTCATTAATCCTTTTAATGTTTTCCCAAAACTCATCTTCATCTTCTAAAATAGAAACAAATTTGGCATTATGTAGAGAATTTTTCAGCAAGGTATAGGTCCTTTGTTGGAGGATAGAATGTGAAATATATTCTTAAAAACATTCCATGAAGCCAAACTATCCTGAGAGAAGAGGCCACTAAAAGTCTTTTATCCCTTAAACAACCAAACAAAATATGAACATCCCATGATTATAGACAATAGACACATGTTACCAGTGAGGTTCCACCAAATGGATATATATCCTTGGCACCTTGACCCCAGCCTAAAATGATTGTATTAGATTGTCCTAAAGTCTTACGTTACCTACACCCCCAAACAAGGGGATTCCCAGGTACTTTTTTAGGAGATTACCAATATTGAAACTCAAAATAATGACAAGTTGTAGTTGGGATTGCCTTTCCACATTCATGAAGTAGACCTCAGCTTTATTTTCGTTGACCAACTAGCCTAAAGCATCCTCATAGTCCAATATAATTTTCTTTAAGGTTTGGCCTTCCATAGCTTAAGCAACACCAAAGAGGATAGTGTCATCAGAAAACTAATGATGAGGGAAACTATCCATACCCTATGTCACTTTGAGCCCATTCATCCTACCCTCCAACAAGGCCCCAAAAAAAGACATGCTTAGTGATTTTGCCATTAGGATGAAGAGAAAGGGGGAGATGGGATCCCCTTGGATGCCTCAAATAACCCAGTAGGTTCACCATTCACTAGTACTAAAAATCTTCAACTAGCAATACAATTGAAGATCCAATTGCACCACCTTCTATTAGAACCAAAATTTTCCACTAATTTGATCAAGAAGCACTAGTCCACCTTGTCATAGGATTTATTAATGTCTAATTTCATAATCATCCCCTTCCTATGATTACTCAAAAGGGAGTGTAGAATCTCATGGGTGATGATGACACCATCCTAGATTTGTCTACCTAAGACAAAACCCCCTTGTTCATTGAAATTAGAGAATTCAAGATAGGCTTGTGCCAAAAAGATATAGAATTAGATATGGTTTTATATATAGTGTTGAAAAGGGAGATATTTGGTATGATTTATATATAGGGCCACTTTTTACTTTATTCGAGATTCTTCTACCATGATGACTACCTCATCCCCAACAATGTCCCAGAAGCACTGAAAGAAGGTTGTTGGGAACCCATCTGGCCTAGGGGATTTATCTTTGCCCATCAAGAAGACCATAACTCTAATTTATTCTTGTGTGAATGGTTTCATCAACTTATCATTATGTTGGGTGCTCATAATTATAACTATGAAGTTGAGGCTATTAGACTATGCCCTAAGATTCAAAGCCTTGGTGCTACACAATAGCTCTTGGAAATTGTCAACTGCTTCCTTCTTGGTGTCAGAGTTGGTTTCCAACACACACCCATCCCTATTCTTGATGTTGTAAATGTGATTAACCTTTCTCCTTTCTCACATGGAGTTGTGAAAAAATTTCATGTTTTTGTCTCCCTCCTTGAGCCATTATTCCTTTGACTTTTGTTTCTAGTATACCTCCTCCCTGATATGTAATTTAACAAGCTATAATAGAAGGGAATTCTCTCTATGGTAAATATCAACATCCATACCAAAAGCTAAAATGATTTGGTTTATGTTTCCAAATTTAGATTTTACCCACTCAATCTCCTAAAAAATATTTTTAAAGCTAGATTGATTCCAAGACTAGATGAAAGTCTTGATATATTTAAGCTTTTTACTCATAAAAAACATCTTAGTTATAGTCAGTAAGGGCCTTATTCCACCATTCCTTGAGAAAGTCATGAATTTTTGGATCCTAAAGCCACATTTGTTAAAATTTTAAAGGGCATAGGGGGGAGCACCATCAACAATAATTTTCAACTCAATAGGGGCGTGATCACAACCAAAAATTAGTAGAATATTAATTTCCAATATCTAATCAATGTCTAGGCAATTTGGAGAATAAAAAATCTATCTAATATTTCTATATTGTTTCAAAAACCTTCCCTCCAGTTAGTCTAAGATAACAAGCTAGTTTTTGAAACCATGTCCATCAATCATGAGGCAATAACAAAATTGGAGAAATCTTTTCGAGGTTGGGTTCCCTGCACTATCCCACCTCTTTTTTTAGAACTTGAGATAATGGCATTGAAATCCCCTATTACTTTACACTTATATCCTTGAAACATAGCCAATTGATCAATAATATATGTCCAACATTGGGATTTGAGGGAAATATAATTTTTCCTATAAATATTAAATAGAAAGAAGATGATATCAGAAGCATAATCTAGCATTTTACATAACTGCCAGTTATCCCCTAATCTACAGTCTTCCATTTGCACCAGTAATGGGGACCAGATGATTTCCAAATCATCCACCTAAGGCCCCATTAGATTCCACAAAGGTCCCTTTCCATCTATTCCATCCTTTACTCATCATATCCTCAACATCTTCTTTTTTAACTTAGTCTCTTAGAAGAATAAGATATCAAACCTAGGTTTTGCATCTGACTCCTGACTAGGCATCTTTTGTTAGGGGAATTCAATACCTTAACATTCCATGAAAATAACTTCATGACACAGGAGAGGGGAATTTCACTCCCACCCCCACTTATTAGAGACAATAATATTTTCAATAGTAGATTGCTTACCTGTTGAGACTTTAGCCTCTGTAATATCCTTGTTGATTTTCATCCTCTTTTGTTATGGGATCCATAGTTTGTTTGAGACAATAGGTAGTCCCTTTATGACAAGGTGAGGACTTTCATGGAATTCAACTCCTCATCATCACTCATATCTCCCATCTAGGGGGATAAATTCAGATTTCCAACCCACCCAGAATCCTCCAATTGAGCTCTCAGTGTATCTTCATTAATTTCATCTTCCTTCATTGCCCCAGGGTTCAATTTTATGAAGTATGTGAGTTTATGAGCTTTATCATAGATGAAATTAGTCTCTTTTAGCATGGTTTCAGGGGAGAGACCCTATCAACCCCCTAAATTTTCTCTAAAATCAAGAGTGGATTTTACATTGGAGCTGTGAAAATTAGGGGTAGGCTCAATTGCCATCTGAGGGGTAGGGGAAGGCTCAATTTCCATATAAGGAGGCCATCCTTTATTACAATAGAGGAATGATTCAGATTGGGGACCTGGTTTAGGATTCAAAGATTGAACAAAAAATTTAGGAGCACCCTTCAAAGGACATTGGTTGTGGATGTGCCCTACTTTTTGGCATTTGAAGCATTGAAACATTTTTTTTCAACATCAATCCTTTACTCCAAAATCCCTCTAAAGGATTGGAGAAAGATGCATTCTATAATCTTATCTTCCAAATATAGAAACACACGAACTCTATCATATGAATCAAGGACACCCTCACTAGTGATTGGATCAATACATATGAGTTCCCTATCATTGCCCCAATCATTTTGCAAGCAAACTTCAATCTAGTATTCATAAATGCCCTTGTTTCATTATGGATGGATCAAATTTAGGGCACCACTCTCGAAGCCAGAGACCAAAATCCTCCATCATCTAGGGGCCTCCATCCAAAATTTCCTTTTTTTAGCCTCGATCGGATAGATGATCACGAAAAAACCCTTAAGAAGAAACTGTATTGAAATCCCTAAACCCCAAGCAGATGATACCTAGGATTCCACTGTGTTGATTGCTAGCCACTTCCTAGTGACCTTTCTAATCAAACCCTTGGCTCTCATATTTTTTATTTTGTCCTCAAAACTCATGTTGTTGAATAAAATTGTTTTAGGTTAGGGCATGGAGGGGTTGAAATCAACTTCCACAACTGGAGATTGGATTGAAGAGACCTCCATGTTGTTGCCCTCATCCTCGTAGACTGGAGTAGACTAAGGCTTACTCATTCCTAGTGGGATTTAATTTTCCCATGATGTGACCCTTTGGGTTTAATGAGCTTAAGATAGGGATCTTCATGCCACTTGTGATCGCTCACCATCTAACTGCTCCTATTGTGCCTCCTAAATCATCTACATGAGCTTGTTCTTAGAACTATTGCTGCTCTTTTTGAATTTGTAAACAATGCCACTTGCATGAGTACTCTAATTATCATGTGAGCATGCCATTCCAATGTATTAGGTTTTTCTAAGCCCATATGCCACATATTTACTTATACTTTTAAAAAATAAGGAACAAAACATTAAATCGATATTTTAGACTTGAGTAAATGTTGTTCACATTTATAAGTTCATTCTCTTCATTTTAAATTTAAGTGTATAGTATTTTTTTAAAGATTAAACATTTTCAATGAAAATTATTTAAGGGTTTCTTGTATATTATTATGAGACCTCTTTACTACTTTTCATCTTATGAATAAAAAATTTAATTAATGTGGAGAAGAATTTTTTTATGAATTAAATTTTTATCATTCAGTTAAAAGAGAACCTTTAAAATGTATATACATGCATACTCTTATTATTTGAATATTTTATTTTTATTTTGAAGATGGATAAAATAATGGTTGAAATCATTCATTTTGAAGCAAAAGATGTGAAGTCACTCTCATCAATGATGAATTATTCTCGTTAATCATTACTTTTGCCTTGGTTAGAAAATATAAACCAAAGCCACCATTACCTTCATTCTATCCACTACATACATTTGAAACCATTTCCATACACTCCATCCACCATCACCCTGTGTAATAAAAAAAACCTAATTTAAAACACATAACAAATTTGTATTTTGTGCAAAGATAAACTCTAAATATTAAACTAATGAAAATGTTTTTACGGATAACTATAAAAATAATTTTACCCAATGAGCATGGTGGACCATTAGTGAACAAAGGGCATAAACTTGCATAGCTAGCTTCATATATAAATTACATCAAATGCATGTATGCAAGAACCACATGGACTTTAGCACATATGATAACAATCAATATAAACACAACAAATAGAAACCCAAAAATATAATAGAACCTTCCCATTCAAATGTTAAACATGATGAATAAAATCTTAATGAAGAGGGTTCCAAATGGATATACACTTGCCCCAAAGATAAAAAGTCAAAATGGGTATTTTCTAGATGGAATTTCTCTAGAAATCTAATTAGTTCTCATAGGATTTTGAATATCTTCATCTCGGGCTCTAATAAATCCTACCAAAAGGGTGAGATGCATGAAAATGTAAACCTAGAGTGATAAAATAATGAAGTAAAGGGAAATAGGGATGGTTGTATTATGTCTACCCTAAAGAATGCATATCGGATGATACAACATATTTACTTATATTTTTAAAAAGTAAGGAACAAGACCTTAAATCAATATTTTAGACGCGAGTAAATGTTGTTCACATTTAGAAGTTCATTCTCTTCATTTTATAATTAAGTGTATAGTATTTATTTGAATATTAAATATTTTCAATGAAAATAATTTAAGGGTTTCTTGTATATTACTATGAGACCCCTTTGTTATTTTCGGTCTTATGACATAAAATTCTGAATCAATGTGGAGAAGATTTTTTCTATGAAATAAAATTTTATCATTCGGTTGAAATAAAACTTTTAAAATGTATATATTTGCTTACTTTGATTATTTGAAGGTTTTGTTTTTAGTTTCAAGATGGAGTAAATGATGAATTAAATTATTCATATTGAATCAAAAGACATGAAGTCACTTTCATCAATGATTACTTCCTCCCATTCATCATTATTTTTACCTTGGCTAAAAAATCTAAACCAAAACCACCATTGACTTCATTTTATCCATTACATACATTTGAAACCCTTTCCATACACTCCATCCACTCTCACCCTGTGTAAGAAAAAAAACTACTTTAAAACACAAAACAAATTTGTATTTTGTACAAAGAGAAACTCTAAATATTAAACTAATACAAATGTTTTTATGAATGACTATAAAAATATACCCAATGAGCATGATGGACCATTATTAAAAAAGTGACATAAACCCATATAGTTAGCTTCATGGAAAAATTGCATCGAGTCTCGCTACACTTTTTACCTAACAACCCTTCTACAACCATTGTTATTCCTCTCAAAATAAAGCTATGTAAAAGCTCCTCCTACAACCTCATGCAATGCACAAAATATTTTGTATTTTACAGTAAATGCACAAAAGGATTATAAGATTGAGCCATTGAAGCAATCTCACAAAATATTTGTGAGATTGAGTCATTGAAGTGGTAAAGGTAGTGGAAGAAATGTGCATAAGCAAATGCAGTCGAATAAAAAGGTATATGAAAAGGTAGTCAATGAAATATATATGATTTGTCACCCAAAGATCCAACTATCTACGTACTCCTCAATAACAAGAATCAATACACCAAAATACTAACTCTTTGCAAAAAAATTGAAACAATACATAATAATCAAAGTCTATAACATGCTCAACATTTAATTAATTAGGTGAATGAAGAGATATCTAAAATAATATTTAAAGTAAGAATATTTCTGAATAAAGCCTAGATGAATATTTTAAAATTAAAGGGTACAAAATTTTATAGTTGTTAAAGTAGTATATTTTATCAAGATTTCTTATTGGAGAAATTTAATAAATCATTTATCTTGGGTAATTATTATAGTTCTGCCTTGGCATCACATAATAATCACCTTGATATGAAATAAAAAATACGCTCACATAATGAGAAGAAAAATAAATATTTTTTCTTTCTTAAGAATACTACCCTCCACTACTTATGTTAGAAATTTAATTTAATTTAATTTAGATATTAATGTCTAATACATAAGAAGCGTGGCAAATTTATTTCTAAAGAAACTAAGAATAATAATAAACAAACATAAATTTTCATTAATTTGAAAAAAAAATTGACAGAGTTCTTAGAGTAAAACTTGTACCTACCTTTTCATTATATTACAGTTTATCTTATTTAATATATTTCCCAAGTTTTAATGCACTCCTAATATATATAATATAACACACTAAATTGAATCAATATAGTGCATATAAAAAATGACATTATAAAGAAACACATAACAAATCAAATCAATATAATGCACCCTTAAGATAATCAATTGCATTAAAAATTAATCAATTCAAAAAAACAACAAAGCATACTCCCAAAAGATGGTAAGAACTTGTGGCCCAACACGACCCTTATAATCCATAGTCGAGTAACTAGGCTATTTATTGTTCATCTCTATTTGACTATCACTAATTGATTATTTTAACCTTTACACGACTCTCATGACAGAGACAAAGTTGTAATCCGCAGAGTTGCATTTTCATTATATTACACAATGTGTCTTAAATGCATAAAATATTTCTTAATATCTTTACCATTTATCTACCACAGTGAAACATTCATAGACACGATATGCATGTATCATACATATGACAAAGAACATTATGACATTTTATATATATGCATGCAATGGAAGCATTACATTATAGGAATAAAGACCATCATCCACAGAAATCATAAGCCTATGTAGTTCATGTAGACCCAAGTCATGATAGAGAATGATTACCATCAAAATTGGTATTCCTGCCTTCAATATTTTTACCTTAGTATTAGGCACAACTCTCTTATTGCAACACTAACATCTCTCATGTGTTCTTGTGGCCAAGGGACTTTTAAATGGTTGATGTTGTATGATCAAGATATTGAGTTTTCCACCATATGTTAAGCATTTAATATGGTATAACAAGTTGTAGACTACCATATACATGAAGGTATTTTATGTCACTTTGGACACCTATGTGTTCCAACAAAAGAATGATAAAAGATAATGTGGGAGTTAAACTACAGTTAAGTTTCATGACACTTTGGGGTGGTAAAGATAGTGGCAGTTCTCCATAAATACTTCTATTGGATGAATATTTGTCATGATGATCAAAATTATGATCCAGTCTTTATGGATTTCATTTAAGGTTTCTCATGATTAGGTGTGATCACGATTATGTCTTTGTTGTGTTTGACAAGGTTTCTAAGATTCTAGTGTTGATGCCTTGTACAAATGGGATCAAATATGAAGACATTATAATATTGTACTTTTAGCATGTATGGGTCCACCTTGACTTACTATAGACCATTATGTTAGATAGGTATAATAGGTTTCTTATTACTTTCTAGTCTAAATTATGGTCCAATGTGGAGATTGAGCTGACGAAGACCACTTCTTTTCATCCATAAACATATGGAAAAACAAAATTTGTTACCCATATGATGGTACATCTCTATCGTATGTATAACTCAAACCATATATGAACATGGGATGATAGTATACCATACATCCAACATAGTTATAATCGAGTGTTATTTCCACTAGTCCCTTTTGACATGGCATTACATATCATATTAGAGGAGGAATGTCCTCATGTATAAAATGAATCTGACAAGTCCATTAGATTTAATGAATGCATCTGACACATCCAAATCTAAATTCATTAAATCCTATAAAAAATAAGCCAAAAGTACATGCAATGCCATGAACAACATTGAGTCCCTCACAAATTATAGGTTGGTCATAAGATATGGATACATTTATAGAAAGAGCATTTGAGAAGTATAAATAGGAAACCCAAGCCTTTATGATAAAATCCATACACAATCAAATAATGATATGATAGGATAACTTCCACCACCATTACACATAACATGCATGTATGCAATAACCACATAAACTTTGGCACATATGATAACAATCAATATAAGCACAACAAAAAGAAACCCAAATACATAATATAACCTTCTTAGTGAAATGTTAAACATGGTGAATAAAATCTTAATGAATAAGGTTCCAAAGGGAAATACACTAGCCCCAAAGAATAGAAGTCAAAATGGGTATTTTTCAGATGGAATTTCTTTAAAAATCTAATTAGTTCTCATAGGATTTTGAATCTTTTCATCTCAGGTTCCAATAAATCCTACCAAAAGGGTGAGAGACATGAAAATGTAAACCTAGATGGATAAATTAATGAAGTAAAGGGAATTAGGGATGGTTGTGCTATGTCTAACATATATATATATGTATGTATATATATGTATGTATATATATGTATGTATATATATGTATATATATATATATATATATATATATATATATATATGTATATATATATATATATATGTATATATATATGTATATATATATATATATGTATATATATATATGTATATGTATATGTATATATGTATATGTATATATGTATATGTATATATATATATATACATACATATATACATATACATAGATATATATATATATGTATGTATGTATGTATGTGTGTGTGTGTGTGTGTGTGTGTGTGTGTGTGTATGTATGTATATGTATATATACATGTATATGTACATGTATGTATGTATATGTACATATATATATATGTGTGTGTGTGTGTGTGTGTGTGTATATACATATACATACATACATGTACATATACATGTGTGTGTATATATATATATATATATACGTGTGTGTGTGTGTGTCGGATGATGCAACATATTTATTTATATTTTAAAAAAGTAAGGAACAAGACATTAAATCAATATTTTACATTCGAATAAATGGTGTTCACATTTAGAAGTTCATTCTCTTCATTTTATAACTAAATGTATAATATTTTTTAAATATTAAATATTTTTAATGAAAATTCGTTAAGTGTTTCTTGTATATTACTATGAGACCCCTTTGCCACTTTTCATCTTATGACATAAAAATGTAAATCAATGTGGAGAAGAATTTTTCTATGAATTAAAATTTTATCATTCGGTTGAAACGGATCCTTAAAAATGTATATCCCTGCATACAATTATTATTTGAAGGTTTTGTTTTTTGTTTTAAAATGGAATAAATGATGGTTAAAAGCATGTCTTGAAGCAAAAGATATGAAGCCACTCTCATCAATGATGACTTCCTCTCATTTTTCATTACTTTTGCTTTGGCTGAAAAATCTAAACCAAAACCACCATTGCCTTCATTATATCCACTACATACATTTGAAACCCTTGCCATACACTCCATTCATTGTCACCCTATGTAAGAAAAACAACTAATTTAAAATATAAAACAAATTTATATTTTGTGTAAAAAAATATTATAAATATTAAACTAATAAAAACATTTTTATGAATAATTGTTATAAAAATTATACCCAACAAATATGGTGGACCATTAGTAAACAAATGACATAAACCCATATAATTAACTTCATGGAAAAATTATATCAAGTCTCGTTACACCTTTTACCCAACCACCCTTTTACAACCATTGTTATTCCTCTCAAAATCAAGCTATGTAAAAGTTCCTTGCACAACCTCTTGGAAAGAAATTATTTGGTCAAGGTTGGTGAAATATTTCCAAAAAAAAAAAGCATAATCTATTCGTTGGAGGTAATTTAGTTATTTATTCATTTCCTCCCTCCTCTCCTGTCATTTTATTTCAGTCATTTCCTACCTCCTATGTTTTCATTTTATTTCCTTTGTTTTGTTGAATGGTTTTCTTCTTGAGTGTGGCTACACATAATTGTTTGTTGTGTATGCATACATGTTACTAGTTTATAATATTGTTTATTTGTTTGTTTCTATTATTCAATATTTTCCTATATTTTTATTTGGATTTTTTTGAGTGCAACTAATCAAGCCATGGCTGCTCTACCTCCATTTAATAGGTGAAGTTATAGGGTATTTTGATATAGTTTTTGGCATTTAAATTTGGGCTCTAGTTCAGATTGCATTTGTGATTTTATAAATTTGGTTTCCAAATTTAACTATTGAATTTCATTTTAGTATGCATTTAATACTCTAATATTAAAATTATTTTTGCAAGGAACACAATTTTGATCACACAAATTGACTTTTAGACTATCTCTAACTGCAAAAAGGGGTTAACCAGGCACATACATGCATATTATTATTTATTTGGTAAATGATTCATGTTTTCCTTTCTATTTTATTTTCCATGATTTAAATGGATTGTGATTTCTTTTGAAAATCAATTTAGTTGTTGAATTTAGTTTTAGTTTCCCTTTTATATTCTATTCCTAAAATTCTTGTTGCAGGTTATAGATGTCTGATAACTCAAATTAAATCTCAAGTTGAGCTACAAAACGGAGTCAATGAGATACTTAATGGATGGTATTACTTATTTGATAATGATTCCTCTTTTCCTTTATACCATGATTGAAAGTTTCCTATATAACAGAAAATAGAAGCACTTATGTATCTTAAGTCTGATACAATCAACTCAACAAATGAGCAAAAGGAAGATAATAGAACTTATTTATCTAAATCATAATTGATGTACTTGGTCTATTTTGTGTTTATGTTGTCTACTTATGGGGATTCCTAACATTTTTTTGTCTTTCATAATAGTAGTTCAAACTATCTTGGTATAGGCATTTTTTTAAGGTGTTTGAGATACATAATCATAGTCAGTTGTGTAGCTATATCAGATTTCATCACAGCGCAACAAGTTTTAAGGAAATCTTTTACATATGTGATGGCGACCATAATGGTGTGATTTATTGTGCCGACACTTCATATGGTGAAAAACAATGGATGAATCTTATTCTAACAAAGGTATTATGTGGAATCATATAATATACATCTATTACGGCCATTATATTATGATGGTTAACCTCAAAACAAGTTTAAGTTTAGAGAGACCACTTTATCAGATTAACATGATAAAATGTTTCAGAGCGATGATGTATTTGAAAATTGAATTATTTGTTTTATATTATAAAGTATATTGCCTATGAAGATCATTAGCTTTGATCTTGCAAAATATTTATGTGGCTGCAAGTAGCCCTCTGTCAAGATTCATTGATGTTAAATCATTGGTTTCATGAAGATATCAGGTTTACAACAAATGTAACTAAAAGTTTAGAGGTTTTTTTAGAGTGGTTATACTTGTTTACTATTTTTGCAACTTTTCTTATAGGCTACCTCTCTTGCTAGAGCTTGTTTTTAGGATGGGAATTTGTGAGCATGGTGGAAGGTTGATTTAGAGATAAATGACCAGGTTTGAAACTATTATTTTTAGCTCTTTATTTTTTATTTTTACCAATTTTTAGATTTTGTCAATAGTTGATAAACACGTCTTTTGCAAGTAATGTTATTCTTAATTTTGCTCAAATGTTTCACTATATACACACACACACACACACACACACACACACACACACACACACACACACACTCTTTTGCTCAACGTTTATTAAATTTGGTAAAATATTAAACGCTAAAAATGACACGATATGTACACAATAATACTCAATACACTATTTAATTGTATTCATATACAGTAATGATGCAAAGTAACTTTCCTCAAAGTCTAAACCTTGTAAGTTGCATACACTTGTCTCAACCTTAAATGCTTCTTTTTAGCCTTTTTTTTTGGTTTTCCTAATTGTACAGACAATCAAAGATTGATTACCAGAATATAAGTCTCATTTAAAGTACCCTCTATTGATTTTTATCTCTCCACAAGTTTTTTTGATCTGAAACCACACTTAGACTAGTTTTCTAGCCCTTGTCTTCTTCAAATTAGGTCTCCCTAAGGCCTAACTGCACACAGTCCACTATATCCATACACCAACTATCTGTACAGGCTTAAAACCACTGGAATCTATTAGAAAACCTTAAATAGTATTCAATCACAAAGTTTTGAAATATTTGGCTGAATACAATTCTTGTAAATGGATTTTTAGTCTCAAAACCCTAACTCAAGGTTTCTCTGTTTTGTACAGCCCTAAGAGGGATTATTTTGAGATTTTGAATTATGAAAAGGATTTTAATGATCTATGAATGGTGTTTGACATATGTTAAACCCTTATCCAAATTCTCAAATCATAAAATAACCCCCCCAACACATCTGCTACACTTTTTAAGAAAGGTTTGTGCTTGATTGTGTGTGGATATACTAACATCTACAGGTTTGTGTTATCCTTTTCACAAAGAATTTTGGAAAGAATAAAATAAAAACATTTAATAACATTTAATAACATGTAAATCACTTATATAATGCACCAGGAGTCTCAAAAACAAGTCTTTAACATGTCTTTTTTCATTGATCAAGTATACGCAGTCAACTGCCAATACACATACACAAAAAATGGGGTTTGTATGCACCTTTTCTTCAACACCAGGGACTTTTCTTATTATTTATTGAAACTAAAGACTTAAAAAACTCTCATAAAATGATATTTAATGAAAATTTCATCCTTTTGTATGTCCTATAACTACTCTAACCACCCTTTGGACCTTCCAACGATCATTAAAGAGATAGTTAAGCAATAAAAACACATACAAAGTGGGCATTCCATATAATTAGGAGTTTGGACCCATGATATGAATTAATTGTGTATTTAATAATAAATTAAAACAATTTTATACCTTTACAATTCCTTTCACACACCTCTAAAATACCAAATCTAAGCAAAACCATTCAAATTTTAAAAAACTGAGTTTTGGTGGGAAAGTGCAAATTTGAATTTGTGAGAAACTAACACTAAAAATAACAAATATAATTGAAATATAATGATGTTATAAGAATCCTAAGACATCCTAGACCATCATCAAGACAAAATTTAATAATAAAACCAAAATTTTAAAAGAAAACTAGCCTAGAAGTGATGCCCCTACATCATACTCCTAGGGGGAAAAAAAAGAACTTAGGGACTATTGTCCATGAGTGTTTCCAAATTAATCCCATGATTTTTGATGTCATGTTAAGTCATCCATGTAGATTATTTAGATGTTTAATGTTTTCATTTGACCAAATACTTGAAATATTGCTTGTCTCTAGTTTGTTTGATCACTTGCTTGTCTAGAATGCATTCTAATTCCTCTTATTTGGCTTGAGCCAATTGTGTTTCCCAATCTGTATTATTTTAGTTGATCCTTATGTTGTGTCTTCACATTTTACTCCTTATTTTTAATGGTAAACTTCTATAACATTAAATATTGGTGATATACCTACACCACTAGGTAAATCTAACTCATAGGCATTGTTAGCAAACTTCCTGAGTACCTTACAAAGACCAATTTTCTTCTTCTTCAACTTATTGTACTCACCTCTTGGAAACCTCTCATTCCTAAGATGAGCCAAAACCAAATCTCAAATATAAAAACTTTCCTCCCTTCTACTTACATTTGTTTGCTTCTTGTACTTTTCCACACTAACTTCTAGATGCTTCCTTATCTGTTGATGTACTTCCTTCATGGCCACTACAAATTCTTCACCTTAAACACTCCTCTTGTTCATATGACTGATATTTATGAGTTAAAACAGTTATCTAGGTTGCATACCATATATCACTTAGAAAGTACTCATGCCAATGTTCCTATTGGTGGAGTCATTGTAAGCAAACTCTGCTTGAGGCAACACAAGATCCCACTGCTTTGGATTATCCTTAGATAGACACCTCAATAGGTTCTCTAGAATCCTCTTAACCACCTCAGTTTGACCATCCATCTGAGGGTGGTAAGTTGAATTGAAACTCAATTTTTTGCCTATCATTAGTGATCCTACATGGAATGAAGTGTGCCATTTTGGAAAATTTGTCCATAACTACGTATATGGAGTCAAAACCTCTTTATGTTCTAGGTAATCCCATAACAAAGTCCATGCTTATGGATTCCCAAGGCTTATTTGGGACTGGTAGAGGTTGAAACAAACCTGCATTAGTGCTCCTCCCTTTAGCCAATTAACAAATTTTACATCTCTCAACATATCTCCTCACTTTTGCTTGCATATTAGGCCAACAGTAGTGTCTAGTGAGTTGCTCCAAAGTTTTATCAAGCCCAAAGTGGCCTGTCATACTCCCACTATGTTTTTTGTGGATCAAATTATCTCTTATTGAACTTCTTGGCACACATAGTTTCACTCCCTTGAACAACCATCCATCTTGTAAGACATAGTCCAACCATGGCTCTTTTTTGAGTGTAGTTGGGTGCTTGAAAGCATTGTATGCTTCTTTGAAGTTTTCATCATCTTCATACATTTCCTTGAGTGACTCAATACCAACACTCTCAAGTTATATCCCATGCACCAACAAGTCTCTCCTACTCAATGCATATGTTATCTTATTACTTTGTCATTGCTTATGCTTGATAGTGAAGGTGAATTTTGCATGTACTCTACCCATTTCATGTGTCTTTGGTCTAACTTAGGTTGATTGGTGATAAATTGAAGTGCACGATTGTCTATATAGATAAAAAATTCCTTTGGCATTAGATAATGCCTCTACTTATTCAATGCTTACACCATTGCATAGAATTCTAAGTCATATGATGGGTAATTTTTCTTGGCATCATTCAACTTTTCACTGAAATAGGCTATAGGTCTACCCTTTTGGCTTAGTACAACCCCTACTACCACTCCACTTACATCACATTCTATCTAAAACACTTTGTTAAAGTCTGGCAATGATATTATAGGTTGTTCCATTATCCTTTGCTTCAAATATTTGAAATTTCTCTCATATTTCTCACCCCAAATAAACCTTTTATTATCTCCCTTAATGGTGTCTATGATAGGAGCATATATCCCACTAAAATTTCTAATAAACTTCCTATATAAATTTGTAAGTCCATGGAAGCTTCTTACCTCTCCAATTGTTCTAGCCATTGGTCACTCCATGATTACCTTCACCTTGTTCTTATCCATCTTTAACATGCCTTGAGAGATGAAAAATTATAGGTACAACAGTTCTAATTTCATAAACTCACACTTCTTGAGGTTGATTAATAACATTTCTTCTTATAGCCTTCTCATGACTAGATGTAAATGGTGAAGATGTTCCTCCTTGCTATGTTTGTAGATAAGTATATCATCCAAGTATACCACTAAAAACTTGCCAATAAAATATTTGAGAACTTCATTCATAAGCCTCATGAAAGTATTTGGTGCACTAGTCAAACCAAATAGAATAACCAACCATTCATACAATCCTTTATTTATTTTGAAAGCGGTTTTCCACTCATCCCTTTGTTAATCTAATAGTACCCACTTTTGACATCAATTTTGGAAAAATAATTTGCTCCACTCAATAAATCCATCAAATCTTCCATCCTAAGAAGTGGAAACCTATATCTAACTGTGATCTTGTTGATAGCCCTGGGATCTATACACATTCTCCACTCACCAACACTATAGGCACTACACAAGGACTAAGACTTTTTTTATCAGTCCTTTGTCTAGAAGCTCTTACAATTGTTTCTTGATCTCTGCATTTTCCTTAGGGTTCATATTTTAGGCTACCTTGATAGGCAAGCTTGCTTCAGGAATAAATTATATGTGATGAGTGATGTTCCTCATAGGTGGAAATGTACTTGGTAGCTCATTAACTATAATTTTTACATACCCCTCCAACATGTCTTGGATTTCTTGAGGTAATTCATTTATCTTAGTGGCTATCATACTATTCATATGCTTAACTACCAATGAAAATTCCAAATCCTCTTCATTCATAGCACTTTAAAACTTTTTACCACTTACCAACATCACATTTGACCCAACATGTTGGTCATTGTCTTCATCCTTCATAGGCATCAAGGTATGACTAACTCCATATTTGACAAAGGTGTATAAATTCACTATACCATCATGAGTGGTTTGCCTATCATATTCCTAAGGCCTCCCAAGAAGCACATGTCAAACATTCATGTGGATCACGTCATAAAGAACCTTGTCCTTGTAGCTTCCAACTTGAAATTCCACCCAACTTTACTCACTTACCAAAACTTGTTGTCCTTTTTTCAACCATGAGACCTTGTATGGTATGGGGTGAGGCAACTTCTTCAATCCAAGTTTACTAACCATTTCAACAGAAACTAGATTATCTATAGTTCTTGAATCTATGACCATTTTATAACTTTTACCTTGGCATTTGTAAGAAGTCCTGAAAAGTGTTTTCCTTTGTGGTGGATCCTTCTCCTTGGGTGTTTTAAATAATACTCTCCTCATTAGCAATGATTTTCCTACCTCAAGTTCCTTGACAAGTGATGGAAAACAAACACTCTCCTCTTCAACTCCCTATGCAATTGGATTTCTCCCTTTAGTTCTTATACTCCCTACTAGCTAATATTCTGGGCACTCCCATGATCTATGCCAAGTAAACTTGTTACATTTGAATCACCTTCCTGAAAATTCATCTAATCCTCCACCCCTTGATGCATATCCACACCTAAAATAAAGCCTTCTACCTCTAAGTCCTCCTCTTGAACTAGATGGCTGCTCATGTTAGGTACTAGACTCTCTTTGGCTTCTTTGTGAATATTTTTTGCCTCCTTACCAACCTCTACCCCTAAAACTTTTTCCTCTACCTCTATTTTTTTGGTTTTATTTCCTATTGAGTTTGTCTTCAACTTTCAAGACCAACTGGTAGCATTCTTATAGTGTTTTTGGACTAGAAAGACTCATCCTACAAGTTGTATGTCAAACCATTGATATACCTATCCACCTTGTCATTGTCATCTTCCATATGACATGATCTAATGCTCAGTTTTTAGAACTCTTCAGTAAAGTTTCTTACCCCCATCTCTTTTTGTTTCAAGTTTTGAAGTTTCTTGTACAAGTTAGTGATGTAATCACTAGGAAAGAACTTGCTCTTCAATTTTGTAACCATCATATCCCAAGAGCTGATCTTGTATTTTGATTTATTCATTCTCAGATCATGTATGTAATCCCACCATATGTATACATGGCCCTTCATCTTGGTCTTAATAAACTTCACATGTTGCTCTTCTAGTACATCTTCAAAATCAAATTACTTATCTAACTCTCATATCCAATCAAGGAGTTCTTCTCCACTAAGGCTACCTAAATATATTGGAAGTCTAGTTTGGGATTATATCCCTACCCTTTCACCACCTTTAAAAATCTCTCAAACTTTTTCTCTTCAATTTCTCTGTCTCCTTCATCTTCCAATTCCAGTGCCTATGGTTCTTCTTCCTCTTGGTCACTCAAATCACCTATGACTACTCCCCTTCTCAAATTAACCTCAACTATTGTGATTCTAGAATCAAAGTTGACTCGAAGGTTCTTCAACTCTTGAAATATTTCATCTCCCATCTATATGGCTATTGTTCTCTCACCTGTTGTATTCCTCCTTGGTGGCATCTTCTCTTCTCTCAGGTAATTTGTCAAACAACTTCTGGATTCTCTTCCTCTCAAAGATTCTCACCTTATCCACTCACTTATAAGTGTCTTAGTTTGGATCTGATACCAAAATGATGCAAATCAACTATCCTCAAAATATAAACCCTGCAAGTTGTATACACTTATCTCAACCTTAAAGGCTACCTTGTAGCCTTTTTTGGGGTTTTCTTGATTGTACGAACAATCAATGATTGTTTACCAAAATATAAGGCCCATTTCAAGTACCTTATATTTATTTTTATCTCTCCAAAAATTTTATTTGTCTAAAACCACACTTAAACCAATTTTCTAGCCCTTGTCTTCTTCAAATTAGGTCTCCCTAAGGCCTAATTGCATACAGTCCACTATATCCATACACCAACTGTCTGTACAGGCTTGAAACCACTAGAATATATTAAAACACCTTAAACACTAGTCAATCACAAAGTTTTGAAATAATTGGTTGGATACCATTCCTGGAAATGGATTTTTAGTCTCAAAACCCTAACCTAGTGTTTCTCTAAAAGCCCTAAGTCAATGTTTCTCTATTCTGTACAGACTTGAGAGGGATTATTTTGAGGTTTTGAATTATAAAAAGGATTTAAAGGATATATGAAGGATTTTTATCTCTATATAACCCTTCCTCAACTTCTCAAATCATTAGATAATCCCCCCAACACCTTTTCTACACATTTTAAGAAATGTTTGTGTTTGACTGTGTGTGGATATACTAACATCTACAGGTCTGTGTTATCCTTCTCACAAATAAGTATGGAAAGAATCAAATAAAACCATTAAATAACATGTAAATTAGTTACCTAATGCACCAATAGTCTCAAAAATAAGTCTTTAACATGTCTTTCTTCACTGATCAAGTATACACAGTCAATTGCCAATACACATACACATAAAATAGGGTATGTATGCACCTTTTCTTCAACACTAGGGACTTTTCTTGTTATTTATTGAAACTATAGCCTTAAAAATATCTCATAAAATGATATTGAACTAAAATTTCATCCTTTTGTACGTCCTATAACTACTCTAACCACCCTTTGAACCTTCCAACGGTCACTAAAGAGATAGTTAAGCAATAAGAACACATACAAAGTGGACATTTTGTAAAATTATGAGTTTGAACCCATGATATGAATTCATGTTGTATTTAAGAGGAAATTACAACATTTTTATACCTTGACAAGTCCTTTCACACCCCTCTATAATACCAAATCCAAGCAAACCCATTGAAATTTTCAAAAACTTAGTTTTGGTGGGAAAGTGCAAATTTAAATTTTTGAGAAGATAACACCTAAAATTGAAATATAAGGATGTTATAATCATCCTAAGATCTCCTAGACCATCATCAAGTCAAAATTGAATAATAAAACCAAAATTTGAAAAGAAAATTGGCCTAGAAGTGATGTTCCTGTATCAAGTATGGATATTTATACAATAGATTGGTCCTATATTTGACATATTTTTATCGATCCCACATATCCCTCAAACCATCATATACTATTATTTATAAACAAACCTATTAACTCTCAACTATATCTTAGCTACTACTATTCTATGTGGTGGTTGTTACAACCATATGATAACCCAATAACTATCAATACTTATTTAACTAAACCAACCTATAGTATATTATAAATTATATACTATGTGTAATGATTCCTATCATTCCTCCCTCTTCTCCACCTCATCATGCCTCCATCCCTCCCCCATTATTACATATAATTAAAAATTTGGATAGTGTTAATTGGAGCATGCTTTCAGATTGACATACTTATAAATAGTAGTGTTGTTGGCCTCACTGCACTTGGAAATAATTGGGGAATGAGGAAAAACACATCATTGATTGAGAAAAATTAACACAAGTGTTAATTTAGACACACAATACTTCATACACTTTATTCTATGTGAATAACATCATAGTGAATGGTGGGATTGGACCTCACCTCAACTGCTCTTATGGTTAGATTGAGCCTCTTTGATTAATTATGAAATAATAGTATTGGGACTAGGTCCTCATTATGTTTTCTTAGTTTGACAATATCAATGGTCCTACAAACCACATATAATTGCTTGAATCACTATGATGGCTTTGTCATTTTTATTTATATTACTTGTCAACTTAATGAGAATTGAATACCCCCAAACAAAAAAAAATGTAAGGGTGTCAAGTACTACCGATGATGCATCCTTTTACAATGCTAAATATTATATCTTTGTTTATAATAAAGTGCTTTCAAAACATGTAAGGGGAACTTTAGAATAGATAAACAATGACTCCAAAGAATCTAGAAAGCATGAAAATCTCTAAAAGGGGTATATACCTAAAACAAACATATTTTTAAAATACCATTTGGTGTTTATGTGTTTTGAACCATTGACTTTTTAAAACAATTCAAATTTCTTTATACTATAACCTAGGACCAACCCCTCTAGTACACTAATTTGAATCATTTGTTTCAAGCACTATTTATTAGGTATTCTATAAAACCTCTTTAAAAAAACCCAAAAAACCAAAAAAAACATCCCTTGAAAGAAAATAAGGCAAACTTAACAAAGTAAATACGGCCTCAACAACTTTTTAAATAAACTAAGGTAAATCTTATAAAGTACAAACAAACTCGACAACTTATTTTCATGACTGAATGTTATTATCAAAATTATTCACATGCCTTTTCTCATGATTTTTAGGTTGTTCACCCATTGATAAATTTTTATGAGCTACAAACTTCTACATGACATAAAGATTTAACTCCACTACTATTGTTTCCTTTGGATCACTACCTATTATTATGTTGTTATTTCCTTTCCAAATTTGTGTTCTCTATTATGCATCAAACTTCTTAGTCAATACAAAAAGTATTTTTAAACATTTTGGGTTTTTTCCTCTATGTTAACTTGCCAAAACATTTTAAATCACTGAATTTCATTAGAAAATTAAGAAGATATTGTAGTTTTAGTGATACTATATCAAGTCATGACACAAAGATTTAACTCCACTACTATTATTTCCTTTGGAGCACTACTTATTACTATGTTGTTGTTTCCTTTCCAAATTTGTGTTCTCTATTATGTATCAAACTTCTCAATCAATACAAAAAAAAAATTAACATTTTTAGGTTTTGTTCTCTTTGTTAACTTTCCAAAACATTATAAATCACTGAATTTCGTTAGAAAATTAGGAAGATATTGTAGTTTTAGTGATACTATATCAAGTTGTTACAAAATGCAGCACCACAATTATTGACTAATTTGATTTATCTTTAAATGAAGAACAACAAATGCACTTCAGCTCCAACACCAACCTCTCACTTGTAAAACACACACTAATAAAACAACCTACAATCTAATGATGCAATATAAAATACTCTCAACAAATTAAAAAAATTAAAATAAACTATTTTCATCAAGAATGTTCATCATCAATCAGGGAAATCAAGAGTATATTGGAGATCCCCCTTGACACCCATAAAAACTCCATTTTGCTTATGCCCTCAGCTTTGTGTCTCAGTGGCTCTCGCCTACTCTTGGCTCTCATGATATCACCAACCCTTGTCTCTCATGATCTCACCTATTCTAATACCAAATATTAAATTTGGTTATAGATTTAATATTACAAAACATAAGTTATGCACATAATAATATTCAATACACTGCTTAATTGTATTCATATGTGATAGGGATATTTATATAATAGATTGGTCCTATATTCTAGGACATGTTCTTATCAATCCCACATATCCTTTAAACCATCATATCCCATTCTTTCTCAATACACCCTATTAAATCTCAATTATCCCTTAGCCACTACTTTTCTATGTTGGTGTTGTTATAACCATACAACAACCCAATAACTATATATATTTATTTAATAAAACAAACCTATAGTATATCATAAATTACATATTATACGTAATAATTCCTAATAGTGTCTATCTGATATTTTATCATATCATCAGGTTTAGAATGCTAAATAAAAATCTAAAAGCATGTTCCTATTTCTATATTACCTACTATAACATTTCATGTTAATAGACCACCAAACATTGCTTTGTGTCCCTTCTTTTTATTATAGGTTGAGTAGACATTTCTTGAAAGAAGAATTTTAGTTGGAAGGGAAGTTGCACAGAACTTAGAAATAGGGCATTCAAAATCGTCAGCCCCAATATGCTCTTAAACAGAATTGGAAATAGTTAACGTCAAAAAAAATCCTAAATTTTTCATATAAAAATAAGAAAAGAACATGAAAAACACAATTATACATTTAATCCCATATAGATGAGGCTATAAATATTATACAAAAAATAACAACATGGGATGCATTAGAGGTTAAGGTTGTCTTTTGGCTTCATAAAAGAAAATCATGCTAACTCACCTTCTAACCCTTAATTGACCTCTCACACAAGTTGACCTCTAACCCATAGATAATATAGATTTTTGAAATTGATTTTAATGGCATTAAATGCACTCAATCATGCACCCAAAACACTAGAATAGTATATGATAATGTTTTGGTGGACTTTAATATTAATATTACATTATTTGTTATAAATAAGTTCTAAGGATATATGAGCACCAAATCCATAAATCCAAGACAATTGATGCCTTTTACAGGTTGGCATACTTAGAAAATTGTTCACTAGGTCCTGGTATATGAATATTACTATAAACTTGACATTAAAGTGGATGGAAGCCACTAAAACCATAATGTTATACTTTGAGATGAACTTGGTGCCCTCAAAGACTATTAATGTGGACTTACCAAGTCCTTTTCCATTGAAATAGTGTTATTTACACACCTTTAACTGATGTTTGCAAAAACATTGTAAGAATTTTTTTTAAAATAATCAACATTTGACCATGGTGCAGCCATGTTGTATGTGTGTCAGACATTTATGGCCTCCAAAAAGCACATGATTTTTCTAAAAAGGTGTTAGAATAACTAGAAAATTGTTGGAAAGATGTTGTGAATGCTCATACATGCTTTTGATAGACATTCCAAAACATGCTTTCAGCACATTTCCACTTTCACAATGTGTCTGAATTGACCCTCCACTATAAGTTTCTTGAAACTTAGGTTGGAAGCATGTGCCCATTGGGTAAACCATATAAGCCAATAAAAAAAAGACAAAAGTGAAATGAAAATATAGTGGATCTATCTATCTATATGCCTATATATATTGGACCTATATATACATAGATGGATAGATAGGTAGATGACAAGTGATATAAAAAGAACTATGTGTAGTAAAACATTGTGAGAAGGGTTAAAAGATAGATATATATATATATATCCCATGAAGATATACATATGCAAGTTATTATTTAACTTCCAGTGTTTCACAAAACTAACCACCATAAATGGAAAAATATGTTCATTTTCAAAGCCATTGAAATCACCCTAACAAGTGACATCAGAAAGTGTAGCATGAGTCTCAGATGCCTCTCTAATAAGATATAGTTTGGTAACCATAAAATTATACACATAGTTACAAGAGAGTTTAGTTTAATAGAATCTAACTTGTTTTTCCTATTTAAGTGAATGAAATAATATGCATTCCAATTCCTTTTTTGAATGAGTGAGTTCGTAGGTTGTGCAAAAATGTAAACTGTAAAATCTAGTGCATAAGCTTCATGACATTTCCACCAAGTCAATGATATTAGCCATTTCCTATCATCCTTAGTTGTTTCGAAGCCACATTCTATCTATATTTGTAATCATTGAATCTATCTTGAATGTTTGTTGTTTGTCTAAGTCATGGTATTTCCAGTCCAAGTAGTCATGCAAATCCTATATTATTTCTTAGGCTTGTAGATTGTAATGTAGCTCCTTTTAAATTAAGTAAGGTTTAAGTAACATGTGGGTACATGTAATAACATAATTCACAGTACATACCATTTCTTATCAACTTTTTTCCATATATATTTGTGATCTTCCAAATATGAACTTTGATTTTTTTGGTACCATGTTATCAATTATTTGACCCCATAATGGGTATGTTGCCATCAACTTGGCAAATAGTAATAGTGAGAAGATCCAACATTTTCAAGATATTATTTTGACATGAACTTGTAACTATAAATAGAGAGCAAAGTCCTTAGGGGAGGGGATTTGGAGTGGTACATTATAGTACTTAGCGCAGACAAACCAAGGTTCCAATCCTTTGGGCAGGCCTTGGTCAGCTTCACTTGGGTTTTGCAATTCAATCCATTGTTGTAGTTTCATACTTATAGGAATAATAGATGGCCGATATACAACCCACTATTCTAATGATATTTTCAAACGTAATGAAATTAATTTTAATAGTATATTAGAGAGTAACAAGCGAGATAAGAAGCAAATAACATGCACACGAGAAAACAAATCTTACCAATAATATAATTTATCTGTTATTCTATTAGTAACATATAAAGTACAAAAGATGCATATTTTGGTAGATGCCAGAGTAGCACACATGTCATTCATAACATACACACCTAGCCTTATAAATACAACTCATCTAAGATATGAAAATAGGATGAATATTAACGGATAAGAGAAAAAAGAAAAGAAAAGCAAAAGCAAAGGCTATATGTATAGAGGTTGGGGTTCTTGCTTTTATTTTTATATATAGGTGGAGGGGATCATCTATATAGAGCTAGGTATGGAGCATTAATGGATTTCAATCATCCCCCCTCTATATAGATGGAGATATTGGATGGGCCTCTGTTCTATCACTTGCTTGAAAGAGTGATAGTTGAGTGCCAGTGTTTAGTCTATCTGTCAGTCTTTAGTGCTTTCTATTATTCATATTTACAATCACTTGAGTGTGAGTTTTTATCATTTCCTCCCTACGTGAAGGAAATAACACCCAATCTCCCTTGCAAATGGAGAACTACCATTCAAAAGTGCATTGTATGAATTGCTTAGCATGTGTTTAAAGATTTGACTAAATAAGAAGGTGTTATGCTTGTGGAAAGTGATTTGAGTTTGAACATCAAGCATGGTATGTTTGGTCAAATGATTTTGAAAGTCATGAATATTAGCCTTAGGTTAAAACCTCCTCCAAGCGTGAAGGCTTGTAAAGCTTGAGCTGGAAGTTATTGACCACATCATGGATGCCAAACTGAGTTATCAGGTCCAAATGGAAGGCATTAGGACCATAGCTTGGATGATAGTATATATCTTATAACTAATTGGATTAAGCTTATAAAGCTTCTTCTAAAATGTTTCCTTATCTAATTAAAGACATACCTAGCCACCAACTTGGAAAGAATGAGGTGCTCAATGACAATCATGAATGCACTCAAACTTAGCTCAAGTTTGTTTAGTATATCCTAGAGTTTGGTGTGAATTTTGGCCAAATGTTGCATGAAATAAAAATATGTTTTTCTCATGATATGTGTTTGATTGTGAATGTGCATCAAAAATTGCATAATGTGTCAAAGGATGAAATCCATAACAAACTCAATGAGATGTGGGTAGCCCAGTTATAGCTATGTTGGGAACTGTTCAAATAGTCATGACAATTCTTATTCCACTGGTGATAAATGTAGAGACTATGTTGGACCAAAACAAAGATCCCAAATGGTGATAAATGCATCCCTGAGTAATCTTGATGGTGAAGACCTTGTGCTTGATAAATTCATGCTTGAGTGGGCCTAATGGTGAAGATCTTATGCTCGAGTGTGGGAGGCACATTTTTTAGTCCAAAGGGATGTAGAGTATGTCCTCCCCTAGTCTATCATAATCAGGTGTATGGGGTGGTCTCATGTCTCACATGTTGTAAACTACCTTGTATAGTGCATCAAACTTTTTGGACATTAAAAGGGACCCTTTCTTTATTTACCTTATTACTGAAGTTGTTAATGAAAGTTTGTAATGTATCCAATCTTGATAGCTACCATGGTTTACAAAGTGTTTTCTCCTCGTACACCATTAGCAATGATTAAATATTTTCAAAAGATAGTAGTGGATAAAGATGATATATAACACCATGGGACAGAAGATAAAATGGAGCAAAAGAGCACTAGGAAAGAGTAATTTTTTGAGAAGAATTGATATATATCAGACCCAAAACACTTAACCTTCTGAATGAATGGAGTTGTTTCCTCTTGTATATTAAAATAAGCCTAATAAACATTAAAAAAATGATGGCTAAAGATATTAAAATTACAAGTGCATCCACTTCTTTAGTAGCTGACTTGTGGTGCGCCTAACCTTTATTTTTTATTCTGTAAGTTTCTATATATTTCTTAATTTAGTTATATGAACGTGGTTAGTGTAGACATCCAATTCCTAACACCATTTGTGTTGAAATTATCAATCTTACTTGAATTGCACTCAAATGCACATTTTAGGCCAAAATCCATAAAACACCCTAAATGATTCGAACTTGTCATTTACAAGTGCCGATTTAGGTCAAATTATCCTTAAATGGGGAAATGCAATTTATGGGCCAGCTAACTTTGATTAGATCATTTCAGGTCAAATTACCAATTTTGTACTTAGGTACCTTGGGTTGTTTTTTTCTTCTAATTCATTGGTACACATCATGTACCTTTGTTATTTTGTGTTGGCAACATCCTAAATGGGATGGTGGATCCAACGCATCTAACATCACCTTCCAATTCTTCTCTAGTCAAATTATGATCCAGTAAAAGGACTTTCTAACCATTTTGATTAATTGAGGGCCAATTTCTAAATAGTTGCACAAATGTTGATTAACCTTGTTTAAGGTTAATTGATCCAAATCAAGACTTTAAGTTAATTTTACATGGAACTTGTTGAATAATTTTTTATTTTAATTTGATTTCTATTAACTGCATCATCAAGTGACAACATCATATGGGCTGGCATCCATAAGTCGTAAATGCATAAAATATCAGGATTATAGGTCTCCCATGCCTCATTAAGACCCTCCATGCCTATTCAATGCCCCTTATTCCAAAATCATTATGAGGGATATTTATAGATTTTAATTATATAAATCCATGACCACACATCTCAATCTTGAGATGGGCGGTCATGGTTAATCCTGACCAATCTCAAAAATCTATAAATACAGAGGTCATGAACATCATTTTTAAGCTTGATTTATGCAAAGTTATTATGTTGTATTGTCTCCAAAATCCTTTGCATTTGACCATTGATTTTCATTACAAGCTTCATTGATAGGATAGTTTAGTGATTCCAAATCATGAGTTTAGGTTTTACAAGGAGTTCTTGAGACATTGGAGGAGTTAGCCACCATTGTTGTTAAAGATAAGAGCTCTTGATCAAGAGAGAACATGCTTTTGAGCTGCATTGGTATGGTGAATCCATCTGGGAAGGTAATATGATGTTTCTTTCTTTCATTTGTTTCTTGTTATCCTTTGTAATTCCCACATGAATAGATAAGCTTAATTCAATTTGTTCTTATGCATTCTTCCTTTGATTTATTGGACTAATGTTTGACTAATCATGTTATGTAATTCTCTCTACATTTTGGCATGCACAATGGGACCACAACCCATAAATTTTCTCACAAAACCTCTACAAGCAACTCACTAATCTTTTACATGCAAGATCTTGGAGTTAGAGGCCCAAAAAAGTGAAAATTTAGCTTAAAATTCCATTAATCTGATAATCACATTTTTTTTCTAGAAACTTTGATTTTGCTTTCTAAAATGATATCGATGTTATGCAATTGTGATTTTGTGTAAATGAAATTGTTATTCGCTAAAAATCAATTTCATGGATGTAAGCAGTGATATTATCATCTAGAGCAGCGATATCATCCTTTTAGGAAGTGATGTCATCTCTTTTGGGTAGTGATATCATTCTTTTGGGCAACGATTTCATCATTCAAATGGTGATTTTGTATTTTATGTGTTTTCTTTCTGAAAACAACAATATTGTATCACCCAAAAATAATGATATCATCATCTGGTCTAGCGATTTCATTTGAAACAATGATATTGCATTTTTCTATGTTTTTGCTATCTGATAGTGGTGATTTTGTAGGAAACAGCGATATTGACTAGGTAATTTTGATTTTATAATAGAGACCTCAAATTTTAAAGTTTCTCCTTCCATTTGATAATTAGCTTCAAACCTAAAGATACTTTAACATTTTACTGTAGGATCAAGCTTGGGAATTTGATAAAACATGTTTTAGACCATCTTTTGCATGATTTTAAAATGAACTAGGAACTTTGTTTTAGTACTTAATGAAACATTTATGTGCTTAAGATGAATGTTTGATAGTAAGACTTTAAAATTTACAACTAAAGAATAAGGGGTCAAAATAACACCACTAAATCTTTCAAATTGATGCTTAAAAATGAACTCATCTTTCTAAGTTTTTGCATTCAATAGTTGTTTGAACTAGTTTTTGTTTGACAAAGAGAGGTATGTCACGTGTATGCTCTTCCACTTGTCCCCTTTAGGGAAACCTTGGAATCAAAAGCGCCCATATTTATTGAAAAAAGCCTAATCTAAGGCTTAGAAAGAATGTCATTTAAATTACTTCCCAAAAACTCGCAATAGTTTGGGTGATCTTGAAAATGACCCTAAAGTCTTTATCGTATCTTTTATTTCATTGCATCTTGGCTTGTGAGGGGGATTTCATTACCTCCCATGAGTTCTTTAGGGAAGATTTGACCTGAGGTTTCACCTTTTAGCATTGACTTCATCCACTCCCACTAAGATCAGAGGTTTGAGAAGTTAAACCACCTTCTAGTGATGGAGTTGCACACGGAATGTCTCTGCTCTTTCGACATCGCATTATACTGAGCAAATAGTAGGCTGTAGTGGTTGCAAAAAAGACTAAACCTTTTTTCAAAAAACCAAGCACTGTGGACACCCAATTACATGATTTTATTTTGTATCGTGATGTGAAAGTCATTATGTAATTGATTCCCCAAGAAATGTTTGAAAACTTACTAGTTTAGTTGACCACACTTTGCCATACCTTGTCTGTTAAACTTAAAATGATTATTTTTAGTCATTAGCTTAATTGGTCTTGATTTTTGTCTAAAACTACTTGTTAACTCAATGAACTTAACCAAAGCACTTTGTCCTCAATTTTTTTGATCAAGGGAGGCATTACGCTATCCAATTGGAAAATTTATCTTTCCCTTGTTCAAATTATTATCAAAAACTTTTGTGTCATGTCATCCACTTTGGCACAGTCATGTTGCCCAATTGAGTCTAGACCTATTACCCAATTTTTTAAAAATCCCTCATTTATAATTCACATTCAAGATTGAACCTTTCTAATTTTTAAGGGTTGATGTGTTAAATTGGGTTCACCATTTGCACACTAAACTTGTTCTAACCTGGGTTCAATTTTCCATTTGGATTGAGGGCCATTTATTAGACTCAAAATCACATTATCATCTTGGTAGACTCAAGTCATCTTGAGTATCGCTCATGCTTTGAGTCCTACAACATATTTTATCCTACTAGAACCATATGGCGACATTGTGCCACCCATTTGGCCCTAGCTTTGTAATTAGTGATTCACGCATGTTTTTACATCTTGAATTTCTTAGTTCATTTTGTCTTATTTGTAATCCAGAGATCTTTCCTCTAATTTTCTAGGGTCAACTTGTCAAAGTTGAAACTAGCTTTTACGGTATAGGTGAATCACAAAGATCTAGGCTTTGGTGTACTAATTTTCACTTTAGATATTTGAGTTGCTTTACCTTCTTCCAATCTATACAATTTCAGCTTTACCAAAAGTTGAGTAAATTCATGAACCAAATCTTCTAATTATGTGTGGTTCCAAGCCAACCTCCTTTATAGTCTCTTTGGTACCTTATTTATTTGAAGAGAACCAAAGCATACTTTATTTGAACATTTGTAAAACCATTGATCCTAATCTAGTCAAGCGTAGAAAACAACTCTTCTTAGACATGACTCAAAGGTTCACTTGTAGTGGAGCCTCTTATGGCCTTAGCTATGAGGATGAGCAATTTTATGATGGTCAAGATAACCCCATTGTTTTTTATCACATCCCCATAACAGTAAGATTTGAATATGATTACAATGAATATCAACCATAAGGAGATCAAGATAAATCACTTCTTAGGTTGATAGAATCAAGTGATAGACTACCTTCAGACTTTCATACAGAATAATTGCATACCTTAGTAAGAGAAGGAGAAAAATGATGATACAAGCAAGATTTACACAAATAGACATACCTTCTTCTTCTAACAAAGGAAAACAAATACAAACAGAGTCAAAACCCACAAATCCAGATATTCTAGCCAAGAACAAGAAAATAAGTCAACGATATGCGGATCAACTTGTCACAGACTTAACTGACTCATTAGTTGCCACTTCAATTCATAATGATGCTTTGAAAGAACATGGAAATGTGTCGAAGGTAAGCAAAAATCATTTGATGAAAACATAACCATAGTAGATGAAGGTAATCTAAATGAATAGTTAAAGTCATAAGAGATCTTACAAAATGTTTCATTTGACACAGAACATATATTATTCAATCATCAAGAACCTCTTGTTAAGTTTAAAAACCAAAGACCCAAACATTAAATATGAATTGAGGAAATCCCTCAAGACAATTTAGCTAGTTCATTCCAACCAACGTAAAGATTGGTAAACAAATATAGAACTATCCCAAATCAATAAGATATTAAATAGCTAAATTCAGGGAATGTTTTACCATCCAAGAATTAACAGCGTATTTTCTTGACTCAAGGAGTGAATCAGATCCAAAGCACAAATCAAAAGGTATCCTATAGATCCACATAAAACTACGGGCACATTCCACCCCAATAACAACAAAATTAGGGGCACATTCCACCCCAACAACAATAAAACTAGGGGCACATTCCATCCTAATAACAACAAAACCAGGGGCACATTCAACCCCAACAACAATAAAACTAGGGGCACATTCCACCCCAACAGTGATGAAACCAGGGGTACATTCCACCCCAACAATGTCTTATCCAATCCACAAATGCACCAAACATGTAAGAGTGGAATTTTATGAAGGAAATTATTCAGAGATTGGAGATGAATAATAGAGTTAAAAAGTACAAATTCGATGAGATATGCCCATAACTATTTGATTTATCTATTCTCCAAAACCCCTTTCCACCTCATTTTGAGACACTCAAATTTGACAAATACAATGGAAAGGGAAATCCACATGAGCACATGCAGGCATTCTTTATCTTATGTAAAGAGGTTGCTTATAGTAGTGAGTACTACTTTGACTATTTCCATGAAGTTTAACAAGACAGGCTTTAGATTGGCTACTTAAACTACCCAAGGGATCAATTATAGATTAGAATGACTTATCAAAAAAGTTACTTAACCATTTCTTGTATACCATAGAGTATGAATTGACCATTTTTAACTTATGCAAAGCCAAACAGCATGATGGTGAAAGTTTTACTGCATATCTACAAAGGTGGAGAGCATTGGCAGGCTGCTTTCAACATAACTTGCTAGACAAATAGTTGACTGATATAATTGCATAGAACTTACATCCTGAAGTCATGCATAATCTACGATTAGCTTGTGCTAACTCATTTAAACAAACTATTGACAAATGAGTGTAGATTGAGAAGGCTCTTATTGTTAAAGGCCTTGTCAATATTTTCATGCAAGGTTAGACATCTAATCAGACCCAATCACTGGTTTAAATGGTTATGCAGGATAAGCCTAAGGGCTTTAACAAAAATAATAACATGGTTGGAAATGGGGTGACTAAAACAAGGCACGTATAAATAGTGTAGGCTATGCCTCCCTCAAATGTATAAATAACTCCCTCAAATCCACCACCTACTTTGTAGAGACAACCTCCACGAAGGACATTTCATAACAATTTCAAGGTTTTTAGCAAGTTAGGAGAGTCAGTTGAAATAGTGTTACAAAATATCATCATGGCTAATTTGATTGTATGGCTAATATCAAGGCCATTTCATCAAGATCAACCAAAACTAGATTGATACAAAGAAAACAAATGGTGTAACTTACATCGTGTTGTTGGTCATGGTGCATATCGTTACTTCCAATTACAACACATTATTGAGGCTTTATTGAATATGGCAAACTAGAAATTAAGTTGGCCCCTAATCAGGACACAAATCAAGATATGGTAATCTACAAAGACCCCTTTCCTTGATAAAATCCACTACTACCAAGAAATAATCAAAACCAAGGTCAAAATCAAGGATAGAGGTAGAATCAGAACCAACATCAGGGTCAAAATCGTAATGAGCATAATAGGGATCATAATGCCCATACTAATAATGTAGCTTATAACAACATGCCTTATGACTATAGCAATGATGTGGGACACGTTTTTATTGCCTAAGTTGCCACTGTTACTATAAAACCACATGGACAATCTCAAGTTCCTCACATCATGGGACCCATCATTATAGGGTTAATACCCTCTCCCCCCAGTAATACCATGTCAAGTTTGCATAATCATGTTGTGACTTTATTTGCATGGGTTACTAGTTTTGAACATTAGCACCCTTCTTTTAATTATAAATGCTCCTCATCGACTCAAAATTGTAGCAATACAACTAGATGTCTGTGAGTCATCATTCAAGGCCCTTTGCCTTCATCTTCTAATTATAATGACTCCTTGCCACCTCTAGGTTATGCAGTCACAACTAGATGTCCACAAGTTACCATCCAAGTACCTTCACCCATTTCTTCCATGAAACCCAATGAGAACATTGTGCTGATGATTCCAAAGCTAAATATTATGCTAATAAAGACTAAACTAGATCAATCCATAATCGAGAAGCCATATAGTTTAGCAGACTAATTGAACAAAACCCCTACATAGATTCTATATTAGAACTCTTAAGGACATTTGATGTCCATATAATTATTATGAATAACCTTTTGAAGGAATCTATTGTGCCTAATGATATTAACCCTGATCAGTTCTAAAACCTAGTTGGACATTTATCTTCATTTTAGCAAATCACATTTAACCAAAAGGACATGTCCACTCTTGGCCCAAACCATAATAACCCACTATACATTGAGATAATCATTGAAAATCATAAGATCAAGTAGTTCTTATAGATAATGGTTTAGGGTTGAACATCATATCTCTCAAGTTGGTATGATGATTGGGCTACATGGATAAGGACATTCAGCCAGAAACTATTACAATCAAGGCTTATGACAATGTTGAGAGGGAGTCTTTAGGTAAAATTTGGTTGCTAGTCATGGTTAGGTCTATTTCTCATCACACATTATTCTATGTTGTGGATATTGAACTTCTTTTTAACATACTTCTTGATCATCCCCAAATCAATGAAGTATAGATAATCCCATCTACTCTTCACCAATGCCTTAAGTTTCCCCATGATGGGATTGAGGTTACCATTCTCATTGATCAGTAGCCATATCAATATTGTAAACATCTTAAATCTGAGTTTCATAATTATAACTATTTCCCAGGTTTTGATTTCATGATGAAGAATAAAAAAGCCATCATTTCCCATCCATCTACGTCTAATTATATCGACCCTAGTGATCTAGCTTCTACTTCGATCGATCTATTTCCTGTAGCTCTTGTAAAATAGGTTGTTATTAAAGATGTGATTAGTTTCACATACCATCTTGAGGACATCCTCCATATTAAGAAATTACCTAAATCCCCTAAATCATTTGGAAAGCTTAAACAATCCAAGACTCCTAATAGACCCAACCAGATTTGGCAACCAAAGAAGAAATAACTGAATCCACCTATAGTTTTTATACATATAATCATCCCAAAGAAAGATCAAGAGGCTTTTACCAAGGGATATTGTTATATTCTAAATGCCTTACCGATTACTTTCAGAATTTAAAGTATCCTATCCCTAACTGGATATGAATCATCTTGACTATACAAGGAAAGGCCTTGGCCTACGAGTGCAAAGAATCTTGGAGCCCTTATCAGGTGGAGTTATCAATTAGAATCATGGTCTCAGATTTATACCACCAGAGCATGACCTCATGAATTTTGATAGTGACTCTTATGAAGTGACTAATGATGAGACTCCTAGCAATGACACAGCATCCTATTATAGCCTTTTTGATGAGCTTGCTGACTCAGATCTATTTAATTCAAATGCCATATTAACCATAACACCCATTGGAGCTTCATGTCCTAAAGAAATAACCCATCCTAGTGTTGCTTCCCTTCTTGAAGCAAGACATTATATCTTTACCATTAGAGCTTCTCATCGTAAATCAAACCCTCACTTTTCCCTATGCCTTTGCCATCTTGAACTCATAGATTGGGACTAGAAAAATTTGGTCATACACCTTGATGAGTTTCAAAATGAAGAATCAATTATAGAATACATGGGTCTATGAGATGGATTTCCCATCGATGATAACAAATAGGGATTTGATTTTTCATTGGATCCTTCTACCTACTTTGGAGAGCAAGTAAACTTTCTTGGTCATAATAAAGAACAAACATCAAGATCTTTGGCTGAAAACCTCTTTGAGGCACTCATCAATCAGGGAAAAAGTAAATAAAAAGATAAGCCTTTGATTCAAAACCTATTTTAGGTGCTCCTAGGTGGGAAAGTTTGCTCATCCCCTCAAGACACAAAAGGTCCATCTAGCCCAAGTTCCATAGTCAGTACAAGCATTTCTTCAGAACAACATCAAATATTAGAGCATCTTACTCTTGTGTTTCTAGAGGTTTTTACTACTTAGCCTTTACCTAAGATGGAAGATTTTGATTCGTCATACTATTTGGATATTTGGGAAGAATAACAAGAAGATATGGCAGAAGAAGATGATCATGACCATGCCTTGCCTACAATTTTAGAAGATGGATCCACACTTCTTATGGAAAACATGACAGAAGTGAACTTAGGGACCTATGAGGATCCTAAAATTATTTATCTTGGAGCTTCCCTTGTTGAAGAAAAATGTGAGCATATTATATCCATTCTTAAGGATTATATAGACACCTTTACATGGGCATACTCTGACATGCTAGGCTTGGACCCTGATTTGGTTGTGCATCACCTTGTTGTTCATCCTGATGCTTAACCAGTCAAGAAAAATTTGAGAAAGATGCATCCACGCATTGCCCTATTGGTTAAGGTTGAACTATAAAATTCATTAAGAGATAATTTTATTAAACCCCTAGATTACTCTGAATGGGTTTCCAACATAGTCCTAGTAAGTAAAAAGACCCTAAGTTTACGTATTTATACTAATTTCTGAGATATCAACAAAGCATGCCCCAAAGATGATTTTCCTCTACCTAACATCGATATGATCATCGACTCAATTGTTGGGTATGAGATGTTGTCTTTAATGGATGGATTTTCTATTTATAATCATATCAATATAGCTCCTAAAGACCAACACAAGACTACGTTCACCACTCCATGGGGGACATTTTGTTACCAAGTCATGCCATTTGGATGAAAGAACACTAGAGTAACATATCAACACGTAATGATTGTCATCTTCCATGACATGATACATGACATTATAGAGTACTATGTTAATGATATACTAGCAAAATCATGAACAAGATCTAGACATCCTAATTTTCTACAAAGAATCTTTGAGAGGCTTCCTAAATATAAAGTTTACTTGAATCTTAAGAAATGTGTCTTCAAAGTCATATCAGGGAAATTTCTAGGGTTCATTATATCACAATGAAGAATTAAATTTGACCCTATAAAAGTTAACACTATTGTGGAAATGCCTCCACCAAACAATCTCAAATAGCTACAAACCCTGCAAGGAAAGATCCGATCTATACGTAGGTTCATTTCTCAATTAGAAGATAAGTGCCACCTATTTACTCATATTTTGAAGAAAGGGGTAACATTTCAATGGGATGAATATTTTTAGATAGCATTTGCAAAGCTTAAGACATACTTGGTCAATCCATCAATCTTAAGACTGCCAACATAGGGAAAGCCACTGCTACTTTATATATCAGCCATAAAACATGCATTGGGGGCACTTTTAGCCCAACATGATGATCATGGTAAGGAACATGTTGTTTATTATTTAAGCCACACTTTGGTGACTTATGAACATAATTATACACCTATTAAGAAGGCATGTTTAGCCATGTTGTTTGCCACTCAAAAATTGTGACATTATATGCTAAATAACAAAACTATTATCATCACCAAGGTGGATCCTCTCAAGTTCCTCTTATCTAAAGTAGCTCTTCAAGGATGCATGGCTAAATGGGTTATGCTCTTAAGTGATTTTGATATTAAGTACCAAAATCAAAAGGCAATCAAAGGGTAAGTAATTACTGACCAACTTGTAAAAGCTCCTATTAAAGATACTCAAACTCTCAAATTTGATCTTATAGATGACTCTATCATGACGATAGAACAAATATCACAGGAACTTGAACAGTGGACATTATATTTTGATGGATCCTTCACATCCCAGAGATCTGGAGTTGGCATATTATTAATCACACCATAAGGGGATTTTATTCCCAAAGCATTCCATATAAAATTTATTATACAAACAATATGGTCGAGTATGAAGCCTTGGTTGTAGGGCCTTACCTTGCTATATAGTGGGATATTCAAAGCTTGAAGGTCTATGGAGATTCATAATTAATCATCAATCAGACGACTAATCAGTATCAAACAAGAGATGACAAACTTGGTCCTTATAATTAGATTATTGATAACCTCAAAACATATTTCAAATCTCTATAGTTTGAACAAGTTCTGAGAGTTAATAACAGATCCATCGATGCAATGGCAATAATTGGTTCCATAATTAAAATGGATGATAGAGCTAAAGAGTGTCAATTCTTGATTGAAAATCTTCTTCAGCCTAAGCATATTATAACAAATTTAGAGAGGGTATGCACCATTGTTGGTCCTAATCCCCCACCTGAGTTACCATGGTAGCAAGAATTTTATAACTATTTCCATAGTCATGTCTTCTCTACCGACCTTTCCAACAACCAAAAAAAACTATTCCTTCATCGCTTAACATGTTATACTCTCATTGGAAACACATTTTATCAGAAAGGCTATGATGAAATGCTTCTTCATTATTTATCTTTGGGAGAATCCAAGTTAGCACTAAAGGAGGTTCATAGAATGTGTGGGACCCACACCAATGGTGTAGTCCTAGCAAAGAAGCTCCTCAGAACAAGATATTATTGGCCCAAAATAGATACCAATGCTTGAAACTATGTGAAGAGGTGTGTTCCTTATCAATAGTATGGCAACTTGATACATGCACCTTCTTTACCACTACAACTAATCACAATACCATGGTCGTTCTCAACATGGGGTCTCGATCTCATCAAGAAACTTAACCCAACATCTTCAGATAGCCATAAGCACATTTTGAATGCAACTGAGTATTTTACCAAGTGGATTGAGGTTGTCCCTCTCACTTATGTTATCAATAAACAAATAGCCAAATTCTTTCATTATCATATCATCTGTCGATATGGCATCCCAACCTATATTATATCTAATAATGGTGGATCCTTTGTGAACCAAGATGTGAAATCTCTTTATGCAAAATTCAAGATCAAGCATAATAAATCAACTCCATATAACTCACAAGGCAATGAACAGGCTGAGCCATCAAACAAAACCATTGTAGACATCTTAAAGAAGATTGTGAATGGCATTGGTCGTAATTGGCACTTGCAACTCTTTCCTACCCTTTTCGATTATAGAACCAATCATCGAACCCCAATTAGAGCCACTCCATACTCCCTTATTTTTTTCATTAAAGCTATTATCTTGATTTATATTGAGATACCATCATTATGAACATCACTGGAGCACATTGAAGATGATGAAGACTATAGAGCCTCATGACTGCAAGAACTAGAACTTCTTGATTGTAAGCATTTAGCTACCCTAGAAAACTTACAGGCCTATCAAAATAGATTATGGAGAAGCTAAAACAAGCGTATTTTCCCTTGAGAGTTTGAGATTGGTGACTTGGTTTTAAAATAGAACCAAAAGAACATGAATGTTGAATGCAAAAAGAAAGGTAAGTTTTAGCCTAATTAGTTAGAACCTTATATTATCATGGCAAACTATGGATCAGGGGCATATCGACTGGCTAAACCTAATGGTGAAGAACTTTTAGATCCCATGAACATCATGCACATTAAGAGGTTCTATGCATGAACAATGTTGAACCATTATCTACAAGACCTTTAACTTGGGTGAAACTTGTGTTGAAGTAATTTTATCCCACCATTTTATCCTACCTTGAACACATTTTATACTACCTTGGCCCACTCTTCACAACTTTGGATAGTAAACGCTTTGAATCATTGGCACTTTGAACACATTTTATCCTATCTTAGACCATTCTCGAAAGAGAACCATATTCTTCATCCCACTCTGGACCGTCCACATGTTGGACCCTATCCATTGGATCATTCTTGAAAGAGAACCATACTCTTTGTTATGTCTTGGGCATGTTGTAAGCTTGAAGCACTTTTTATCCCTTGACCAATTATGATCCTGATTATGTCTCAATAACATTATGAACACCCTCAATGTTGGTTCTACAAAATAATTTAGCCAAAATAGTATTTTGTAACTTCTTCAATAGACAAGTGAGCATGAGCATCTTTTCAATTATGGGCCTTTGTTACACTATTACAGATAGGTGAATGCAGATACTTCTTCAAAGTTACTTCATGTTGCACATTATTCCATATCACATTTTATGCTCTTTGTTTTATTATCAGGATCCTCACTCTCATTGATTTATGAGCATGGGTCATTGTAGCTGGCTTAGCTATTTTATTGGAACCTTTACTCTCGAACATGCATCTCCTTGACTAGATGGTCCCCCCTTGTACATATCTTATCCCAAAAACACCAAAAACATTAGAAATACTTTGAAAATAATTAAACATCAAAACATGATCCACAAAATAACAAACACATTGTCTCACATTTTTGTACATTTATACATTTTCATCCCACCATGTTATGATCTTATCATTTTCCAAGCAAAGAAACCCCAGTTCATCTTGTTCCACACACTTTTCATTTTTCAAGATCATTCTTTCTCATCCCATCAGCTTGTTATTTACAAGACCATTCTTATTTGTTTATCTTTCATTTCTTTTATAAATTAATCATGCCAGTTTGATCATTATTTTTCTTCTATCTCATTTCCTAGGAGAAATACATTTGGCCTAAAGATCATGTTGGAACACAAATCTATGGAACTATGTGGGCAGCATCCACTTGTCTTGTACATTTCGAGTTAGCTTGGCCAACCCCTTCCCTTTATTCTCTACCCCATTTCTTTTGTCGTTGTTCCTCTTTAAATAGAGAACAACTTTTGTGTCATTGTTCTTTGTTATGTTGTGGTGGAAAGTAACGCCTCTACCACACATGCATGAACATTTATCTTTAAAACGCACTAACTTGGTTTTTTGTTTATGTGTGTTTATTTGTGTTTTCTTGGTGTTTTGTTGTGATTTCACACCTATCTTTTAATTTCTTCTCCTTTTTTATTTTTATTACTTCTTGTCTCATCTTCATCTTGTGTTTCCCTATATGTTTTTGCTTTTCTCTTTTGTGTTTCAGAACATCTTGATGATTTGCATCGATCTTGATTATTTATATCTTGAACCTATGTTATTAAGTTGTTCTTGGGCCTTTTTGTTTATTTGATTGTTGCTGGTGTCTTATTTTTTTGTTTGATTTTGCTTTTCTCTTTTGTGTTCAAGAATGTCTTGACGGTCCACAGGGATCTTGATTATTTATATCTTGGTTTCATGTCATTAAGATGTTCTTGCTTTTTGTTTTTAAATTTTTTTGTTCCTACTTAAATCTTGATTGATCATATATTGATTTTAAGTTAGATTCATTTATGTTTACCTTTTTCTTTGTCTTTGCTTTTTTGTTTAAATGTAAATAGTTGTAACTCTAGTTTTGGTCATTGTTTTACCATTATACCTAGTTATAGGTATTTACATTTGAACTGGCTCAGCGCAATTAGAATATTATGTCATTCTAATTTATTCATACTTATGATGCCTAATTTATTTTGCTATAGCAAGTACTTTATGCTCAAGTCTTAAAGTTTTAACGTCAACATAGCTCCGATGAATGATTCTCAAGAACACTTTGCATAAGCTAGGCTCATGATATAGAATTAGACATCTAGGTAACATGCATTTTAGCACTCAAATCTATGTTTATATGTGCATCTCTTTGCATACATTATTAGTCTAGTCGATTCTTGGTCAGCTTTCATCATTCCTCATTCCATTCTCTCCCAAACTTGGGAGAACTACATTAGCCTAAAGTTCAGGTTTGAACATGAGTCCATGGAACTATGTAGGTAGCATCTACTTGTCTAGAAAATTTGGATTCAACTCAGCTATCTTTCATTCTTCTTTTCTTCTCTTTCATCACTTTGTGCATTCTCATATGCTTGGTTTTATGTGGCTTACTAAGCCATTACACCTTCACATGTACATTTACACCCACTCACTTTAACATATATTTTGGGTTATATCCTTGAGCTATTTTGCTTGATAATTGCCCATGTTGGGGTGCATATAATTTGAACAACTTCATAATCAAATCATCTCTATAGGGGAAAACCATTATTTATTCTTTATCAATGATCAAAATTAGCCCTACTGGGGTAAAACTATTTTATCATGATTACATTTGCTCTACTGGGGCACTTCTTATTATCTTCTCTTTGGAGACCCCATTCTAGTGATGATTCCATTCCTAAATTAGAACATTCTATCTTTTCCTCTAATTATAAGCTCTCTACACTGTTGCCCATGATGGCAATATTTAGTGTACAACTTGTCTCAGGATTGATCAATGTCATAAGTGCACAGCTTGTGCTCTCAAATTTGGTACATTAAAAGTATGTCTCTTGCATTTATGGATTATATATTTCCCATTCCCCCCATCTTTGGGGATTATTATACCTCTATTTATATTTTTATCATTGATGGTAACCACGTGTACAAGCATTAGCTCATCTGGATGTGATTTATTCCATGGGTCAATCTCTCACTTTCTCTCTATTTTCGAGAGTCCATCCTTCTCTTTTATCCTAGTATGTCAACTCGATGGGGCATCATGGGTCTATTCCAATTTCTTATTGACAAATATTTTATTTGAAAAGATTTTTCTTCATCTAAATGTCTTGCTATGCCTTCTCAAATAGGGGGAAAATGTAGACATCCAATTCCTAACACCATTTGTGTTGAAATTGTCAATCTTACTCAAATTACACTCAAATGCACATTTTAGGCCAAATTCCATAAAACACCCTAAATGGTTCAAAATTCTCATTTACAAGTGCTGATTTAGGTCAAAGTATCCCTAAATAAGATAATGCAATTTATGGGCCAACTAACTTTGATCACATCATTTTGAGTCAAATTGCCAATTTTGCACCTAGGTGCCCTGGGTTGCTCTTGTCTTCTAATTTATTAGTATGCATCATGTACTGTTGTTATTTTGTGTTGGAAACATCCTAAATGGGATTGTGGATCCAACACATCTAACATCACCTTCCAATTTTTCCCTAGTCAAATTACGATCTAATAAAATGACTTTCTGACCATTTTCATTAATTGAGGGCCAATTTCCAAATAGTTGCACAAATGTTGATTAACCTTGTTTAAGGCTAATTGATCCAAATCAAGACCTCAAGTTAATTTTCCATAGAACTTGTTGAATAAATATTTATTGGAAATTGATTTTTATTAATTTCATCATCAGGTGACATCATCATATGGGATGGCATCCATAAGCCATAAATGCATAAAATATCAGGATTATGGGTTTCCAATGCCTCATTAAGACCCTCCATGCCTATTCAATGCCCCTTCTTCCAAAATAATTTTGAGGGATATTTATAGATTTTAATTATATAATTGGATTAATCCATGACCACACATCTCAATCTTGAGATGGACGATCATGGTTAATCCTAACCAATCTCAAAATTTTATAAATAGAGAGGCCATGAACATCATTTTTAAGCTTGATTTGTGCAAAGTTATTATGTTGAATTCTCTCCACAATCCTTTGAATTTGACCATTGACTTTAGTTTCAAGCTACATTGATAGACTAGTTTAGTGATTCCAAATCATGAGCCTAGGTTTTACAAGGAGTTTTTGAGACATCAAAGGAGTTGGCCACCATTGTTGTTGAAGACAAGAGCTCTTGATCAAGGGAGAACATGATTTTAAGCCGCATTGGTATGGTGAATCCATTTGGGAAGGTAATATGATGTTGCTTTCTTTCATTTGTTTTTTTATATCCTTTGTAATTCCCACTTGAATAGATAGGCTTAATTCAATTTGTTCTTATGCAGTCTTCCTTTGATTTATTGGACTAATGTTTGACTAATCGTGTTATGTAATCCTCTCTATAGTTAAGACCTTGTAGTAGCTCCTACTTAATTATGCATATAATTAGGGTTATATGTTCTCTACTAAATCATTATAAGTCATTCTCTATTTCATTTCCTTGTTATTTTACATTTTGGAGGTTGTCCCTTTGTAGTGGCTGATATTTATTTTTCTAGATATATTAGTTCATTTCACATGACCACGTGCCATCTTTGGATTTGCTCTTATTTTTACATTCAAGTGGATTTGATATTATTATTTGAATTTACTTCCTATTTCACATATAATAAATAAGTAGTGGTGACAAATTGATGATTTTAGTGGCAAATTCTTTAGAGTGAGGATAAAGGAAAGTCATTTAAAATTTGATGTTTGCCCAACATTACTGACCCTTGTGTAATGTTCATATGAACTTTCTCTCAATTGGTGGGCATGCATCTTCATTTATTTTGGATTTTTTCCTCTATTATTTATGTGATTGATTGAAGTAAGGATAAATAAATTACGAACGAGTATCCACCTTTTAAGTGGAATGGTTGGGTAGCATTATCCCTTACTAGACTAGTTTTGATTTTGTAGGCAAGGTGTTTTCAGTCTAATTAGGGAATATGGACAAGTTAAGAGTGACTATAGTTTATGTCTTAACATTATATTGTGTTGTGATGTTTGGTATGTCAGTGTGCTCAAATGATGTGGTAAATCACAACACATATAATGGATTTTTATGGAAGGTACTCAATTTCCTTGGGGCAAAACATCAATCTTGGGGCTAGTTTGGATACCTTTATTCAATGAATCATGTATAATGGATGTCCTTATTGATATATACTTTTAATTTTTCCAATTTCTCTCACTTAATCTTGTAGGGATCTCTAACATTTAATGTCTATCTTATATCCATGATACCCATGCATATGTGGTCATGTGAATTTTTGCTAGATTTATTGACATGTACATTATCCATGCTCCTGTCATACTTATGGCTAATGAAAGCTAGGGTTTAGAACCCTTAAGGAGAAGAAATTACCTTGTGAATCATAATTCATTAAGTCAATCATGATATCCTCTTGAATTTGGTTTATGTTAATTTAGTCAAGAGTTTTTGTTGAATTTGGTGAAACCAAATAGGTTTTATACATATGGACTACATTCAAAGAATTTCTTCCCCCAAGTTGCATAAACCCAAATGATAGGAAAATACACCAAAGAAAAGTGCAAACCTTGTCCATGGAGTTATGAAATAAAACTTGCATTGCACATATATTTCTTTTGTCTATTATTTAATTTGCTTTCTTGGTGTGTATCCTACTTAGATAAGTCTTTATGAAGAATTCAAATATGAGGACTAGTGATCACAAATATGGACATTACATGAAATTAATATGAATGTATTATTTTATATCTATTTTTACTTTAATGTTTATGACATAGAACCATGAAATAAAATCAAATTGAGAGTGTTTTGTCAATATCTGATGTCATATTTAATCAGTATCCATAAATATGGATGTTCAAAAAAATAATTATAAGAGCTAAAAATAGTTGGGAGTTTTGATTTTATTTATGGAACACACATTATGAAAAGTTGTGCATATTTTGAGTTTAGTATTATTATAAGCATTATAAATGTTTGATGCATTGATAGGTTATTGATGAACACCCTAACGAATTGTCAAGTTGTCAAATAGGAACCTTGCCAATGTTTAGTTAGTCAATAGGTGCATTTTTATAGTTGTTGGCACTTTCAAGCATAGTATGAGTAGTTGATAGCAATTCTATAATTATTATATAATTAACGTGGGAAATAAAAACCCTGGTGCTACAAACATTACTGTATTGGTATTTTGAGTGTCTATGCAGTGTGTTCAACCATTTTATCCATTGCTATGGTTTGAATGGTTGAAATAAGATGGTTGAAGGGATTTAGAAAAACTTCTTGACATTTTTGGATGGTTTTAACTATTAAACTCCTCAAGGCCATCTTATCAATCCCAGGTTTAATCTATAGCTTTCTAATCAACTCTAAAATGTGCAATGGTTATTCTTGTTGGCATATCTTTTACCTTTGGAATCTCATCTTTTAATGTCTATAAAAAATCTATGACCTATATATTTGGTCATATGGGTTTTTGCTAGATTAGTCAGAATGTATCTCCATATCCATTGTATCCTTGTCCCTTTCATTCTTGCATTTAAGTGTAGAGGGTAGTGAGGCTTAGAGACCTTAAAAATAAGTACAAGTGTACTTACATTATGTTAAGAATGGGGTGGGACTCTATGCCCCTTAATTTGTTTTTTTTGCATCATTGGATTAGTTTTGTTTTTGTAGACATGAAATTTTCAATCTAATTTGGGAATGTGGTAAATCTAAGGATACATTATAGTTATTTATATAACCTTATATTTTTTTGTGATATTTGATTAGTCACTAAGTTCAAATCTATCAACATGTGTCATTTGTATCAATATGTTTTTTAATGGGTCTTCCCATGCTAACATCGGCATCATTGTGACTTATATATTTGGTCATACGGATTTTTTCTAGATTGGTCAAATTTTTCTAGATTGGTCAGAATGTATCTTCATATCCATTATATCCTTGTCCCTTTCATTCTTGTGTTTGAGGGTAGAGGGTAGTGGGGATTAGAGACCTTAAAAAGGAGTACAAGAGTACTTACATTGTGGTAAGAATGGGGTGGGACTATATGCCCCTTAATTTGTTTTTCTTACATCACTGGACTAGTTTTATTTTTGTAGGCATGATATTTTCAATCTAATTTGGGAATGTGGGAAATCTAAGGATACATTATAATTATGTATATAACCTTATATTTTGTTGTGGTGTTTGATCAATCACTATGTTCAAATTTGTCATCATGTGTCATTTGTATCAATATGTTTTCCAATGGGTCTTCCCACACTAACATGGGCATCATTATAATCTGCAACATTTCCATCTAGTTCATTCAAGATCTTCTTTGATTCCAATTTGATCCTAATCAAAATTCTAGTTACTAGAACTACTATATTCAGAAAAAAATTGACCCTACAGTAACTTTGCATTATTTTGTCTAATCTAAATGACCCAAGTACATTCTCAGCCACATTTTAAATGAACCTATAAATTAGTTTTTTTTAGAAGATTTTTTTGTAGTTGTAAACCTCTTGATAACTTCCTTAAGTAGTTTAAATGAGGAATTTAAATTCTGCTTCATTATAGGTAATTAAGATTGGAACATTGTTCTTGTTACAACATAGTTGCATCGGTCCAACTTTTACGTTTGGGTACTAAGAGCTCTTAAATGCCTCCATAAATAAGGATTTGGCATGTTCTAAAGGAGGAGGAACCTTAGAGCATAAAGAAATATTGCCACCTTCTTTTGTTGCCCCACCACTTTCTCCTTACCATAAAGAAGTGGAGGAGGCTTCAATCCATTCTAGGTCAAGAGTCTTAGAACTGCTCATTTTTAGTGTAAGGTGAGTAGAGGCTAGCTTTACTTACATCTCATTTTTCCTACTTGAAAGCTAACCCATTATTCCTTTTTGGTCAAATTCAATCCTGAAACACATAAACATTGCAATTTAAACTTACATGCAAAATTTAGTAATGATCAATATATTTGACAACAAATTTATTAACTAGTAAAATGATCTCAATTTTAATGTCAAGGAAATTTTCGCAAAGCCTTGTCATTATAGTGCTACTTTTTGCCTCTTAAATATCAGTGACTATCTCCATAATGCTTTGAGAATGATTTTGGAATGAATTTTTGGTTTAAATTTGAAATGGACTCAAAGCCCTTTGATTTCATATGGTTTATATGGGTCTTAATTAGTTTTTTTCCTAAGGCACTTTTAATGCTTGATTTTGAATGTTTGTAATATGCTCATGAAGTAATCTTGGTTTTGAACAAATGAGATCTTGTATAGTTAGTGTAGACACTTAAATTTTATCATATTTAGTGTCATAACTAACTTTGCTTAATATCAACACACTAACTCAACCATCATTCCAAAAATCTAATTATATTCAAAGGACCACTAACATCATTTTCATTCCTTTTTCGAATAATCAATTAATCTGTTATTAAAAATCTAAAATTTTCAAGTCCTCAAACATCTTCCACACTTTTCTTAATGAAATTTTGAGTCATCCAACCATTTCCTTAACTTCCTCAATGAATTTTTGACTTGTTATTGAACCTTCAACCAACTTGATAAGTCATTCAACTACCTCGACCAATTCATGAGAAATTTTCAACCACCAACTATTTTTCCTCTTTTCTCTCACAAACATGAGGAATTGTCCTCTTCCACTTGGATGAGGACTCAAATATGGCCTTCAATAATTAATATAATCTAATAAATCTAGATTTATCCCAACTATTCATCTTCTCACTTGAAAGCCTATAAATAGGTGTGTCATCATCCACCTTCAAGCTATCGAATTATCCTATGCATCCATTGAGAAAATTGACATCATGCATCCATATGCTACTGAATTTCCATTTGCTTGGAGAATTGAATTGAGCATCCACATATCAAGAATCAACAGCAAATTAAATTCAATCAATGGAGAAGGTGACATACTTCATTTGCATAATGATATTGTAAGTATTTACTTTGTTTTCTTTTGTTTGAATAGCTCAATATGAGATTTTAGTTTAGATTTAGAAAAAATATTTACATTCATTTGTTTTCCTAGTTCACATAGGTTCTAAATTTATAGCTATCACATTTTGGTATGTCCGATGGGAGCTTTCCCAAATCTTGTCTATCATAACTGCATTCCTTTGGATTTTTAGTCATTTCTTGATTCTTTCAAGGTGCATAGTTGTTTAATCTTAGTTTGAAAGGTCATTTTTGTATTTTTTAAATGTGTTTTTGAAAAATTTTGAGTTGTTGTATGTATACCTACAAAACAACGGTTTCTTACTATAGAACGATGCTTTTGTAAAACATTTTGATAATTTTTTAACACCTTCCAACAATGTTGGTCTTAATTATTTTTTGGGTATGTATGATTGTTTTCAACTTTCTATTTTGATCCTAAGGCTTTCTTAGCTTGTTGACATTTTATTTTTATTTTACTTTTGCACTATTTTATTTTCTAGTTTTTACAAAACATTGGTTTTGTAGCACAAAACATTGGTTTTGTAGCACAGAGCAACGAGTTTGTCAGAACAATGGTTTTGTACCATAGAGCAGTGAATTTGTATGATAGAATAGTGAATTCATCCTTCCACCTAGAGTGTTACTTTTTGAAGGCCATAACTTTTGGTTTAGGTATCCGTTTGACCATTCGTTCGCACCAAAATGAAGATATTTGAAAGGAGCGTGCAACCATGAATAAATATTCCACTTTGGGTTTGGAATTTTTGTCTAAAAGTTCATATTTTTTATTTTTATTCATTTATAATCCTTGATTTATCATATACATGTTGGATATATTATTTAGAGCAATTTATAAAATTTCCATCCTCATGTGCCCTTCTCAGATCTTGTATACATACTTATTTCAACAATTAACATCAACAATTAAATTAATTTTCAAAAGAAATCAATTTTTTTCCAAAAGAAATCATTTTTTTTCCAAAAGAAATCATAATCCATTTGAATCATGGAAAAGAAAAACATAATCATTTACCAAATAAACAAAACTATCCATTTATGTGCCTTGTTAACCCCTTTTTGTAGCTAGTGATGATAGAGTCAATTTATGCGATCAGACGTATGTGCCCTACAAAAATAATTTCAATATTAAAATATTAAATGCACACTAAAACTAAATTCAACTATTAAATTTGGAAAGCAACTCTATAAAAGCACAAATGTAATCTGATATGCGAAAAAAGGATTTTTAAAATAAGCCTCATATATTCATAAGAAAATTCATTTCAAAAATATATAAGAAAACTCAAAAAGACTTGATAACATATTTCCATCATAATAGAAGTCGTGGAGTTACATAAAGATAATTGATAGTTCATCCTTCATTGTCATGACTATGCTAATATTCAGGTGATCAAAATGTCATTGCATATAGTATGAATAATATTTATTTGTTATTTTGTTCATAAGCTTATATTTTTAGTGTTAGGTGGTGGTGCTTAATACTTAAGAGGTATTTTACATTGTTTTTGTGAAAGACATCATTATTCTATATAATTAAGAATTATGGAAGTGAAGTACCTAATGTATTCCTAAAAGCAAAAAAAAATAGGAATTTAACCTAAACAAAGAAAGAACATAAAATTTTAATGGTTTGAAAAAATAATTCCTCAAGAAAAATGAGTTTTAAGGATGATGTTTATTAGAGTATTAGTAGTAAAATTTATATTATTACATCCTTAAAGGTATGTCTTGCCATGTTATAATTTCATTCATTTTGTAAACATTATATTTTAGGTCATCTTCAACTTTTAAAGGTGCTTTGTGAAATTCAAGTTGTACTGGAGAGTATATCTTAATTGTAAATGGTAAAAGTAAAGTTATAAATCTTTTTTTTTTTTGCATTTATTACAATCTTTACTTTCTCCTCGATTTACAATATAAAACAAATAATTTTTCACATTAGCTCCTTTATTGTTGAAATATAAATTGTTGTGAGAGGTGCAAACTAACTCCATTTCAAAAATGGGCAATGTTTTTGTGGAGATATAAGATTAAACCTAGAATTGAAAATAATGAACATTGTAAACTATCTTTCCTAGTGATTATTTATAGATGTAATTAACAATTCTACTATGTAACCATTAATTCCTTACGTATATACTTAAATTAGAAAGATGTATTAACTTATGAAGACAACTATGAATCACACAATGATTAGAATAAATTGGAACAAAAAATATTTAAAGAGCATAAAAAAATATTCATCGGGATAATTTTTATGCCCATGTGCTTTATATATTTTTGTAATTAATGCAATCTAAACAAGACAAAACTTGACATTATTCAGATTGTATAAGATATGTCTATATTACAATGTGTAATAGTAGATTGAAATCGATTGATTACACTTTTTATTTATAGAAATGACCGAGAGGTTAATATACTTTTTTTTTTTTAGTTTGTGTATATGTACATTCATTAGAGATGCCATGAAATAGATATATGGTAAGCTTGGATCAAGAAGTTGATTGTTAGAATCTGACTGGATAGTGTTGGTAGGGCATATATGCTTTTGAATATTTGTCAGATTATGAATATTTGTTCTTTATCAACATAGACATTATCGTAGAAATGGGGACACTAATATTGATGTTTTATTCGATACAAAATATAGGTCCTCTAAAAATTTCACTTGTGCCTGTTAGGTTTCACAGTCACCTTTTAGATTCTTTGTTTGCATCCTGCACACAAGTTTTAGGTATAAATCTTTTGATTAAAACCTTAGGTCCTCCAACTTGGGCATGCCACCTTGTAAAATAGGAGTTAGTCAACCTAAGTTAAGTTGAGTTGAACTCAAAGACCCCTTTTTCAATAAATGATGCCTGCATAGCCATATACTCTGAAGAGGGCTTCAAACTAATGTAGTTCTTTCCCTTGTGTGTACTTGTGTGTGAACAATTGTGTAATATGTTATATGTGAGTGCATGTAGTGATCTATTTTTTAACTTGACAAATATTGCTCATGGGTTTCTCTTTGAATGCTTTAGATCTGTAAGAAGATTGCTCCTATGACTGATTTGAACATAGGTGAGAATATGATAGTTTTGTGCACTTTAGAGATGTTTTTGCAGTTATAAGATAAATGTGTAATTATTTGTACTTGATGATAATGAATGATATTTTACTTGTATTTATACAACACCTTTTGAAATGATCTCATGGTAAGGTTAAAAGAGTACTATAGGGTGACCCATACATGTTAAAATATTTATAAATTTGATCATTTATAAGGCTCGAACATTAGTGTCAGAGTTGAGATGCTAGTGTTGATGCTAGCATCATAATATGGACAGTAGTGTATGTAAGGATAGAAAGTTATTGAAGATTAATAGCTATCAAAGTAGGATCTCAATCTGGTTTTAGACAGACAATGAGCTACAAGTGATCTCAGTAATCAGAATATCAAAGTCAGACTATAGAATTAGAAATTAAGCATAGTGAGATGGTGAATGTGAGCCTTTTGATACTAGAAGGGTCATAAATTGAAGGTTTGATCCGTGAGTGATATTTGTTAAGTATACAAGACTAATTTATCATTGAAAACCAAAATTTAGAATCTACATTTGTATAAGGTTGAAATTATTAGGTTAAAGGAAAGAAATGTGTATCATGGTGTGTACAACACACCTTACTTTGACTTGAGATATGTTTTAATTTATTATTTATTACCTATAAACAAAATCATGTTACAATGTAATTAGTGTATATAATCTAAAATTGAATAATTTAAATGTTTAAATGAAAATAGAGAAATGAATGAGTATATCTATGTGTCGATGCAACCATGTTTCCCCTTGGTAGTTTACTTTGGTAATGATGCTTCCTTGTTGAAGCATTGGAGCGAGGTTCACAAATGAACCTTGAAATTTGAAGAGAAGTAGAGGATGATCATGCCCCAATCTAGTACAAGGCCATCGATATCACTAAATCTCAATTACATAACTCAATTGAATACATAATCTAGCCAATCTCACCTAGATCAAATGGTGTAACGATATAAACTTGCAAAAATGTAGTGCCAAGGCCATCAAATGCATTGAATCTTGGTCACACTACTTAAGGGAGTTCACTATTACAGACATATAAGGCTCAATTGATACATCTTGATAAGGATGGTGCTTAAATGTGTATATAATCTGAATATGAATCTATGATTTGGTGTATTTGCATGGCATATGCACTTTTAATGTGTCTCGAGCTTAAGTATCTATCAAAATTTAACCTCTATTCTAGAAAATATGTGTAATGTGTCAAAAATCTAAAAAAATGTTCCAAATATGTGAAAATTGGTGTCAAATGTATAAAATTTTCTCCCAAATGTATATCTAAATTATTAGAATTAGCTACAGGATCTAATGAATCTAATAGAAAGCATAAACAAGACATAAAATAGTAATAGTAATAAATAATAATTGTATATCCGAGATAATAAAAAAAATGAATAAAAAACTCAAATATGAGGAATTACTCTTATAATTCAATATTAATCTGATATAGAATACACAAATAACCATTGCTTATATAGAGCAAGGTATGCAAGATAAAGATCAAGGAACTCACACAACACGTGTAGGTCAATTGATATCTAACTACATGAATAGTGGAGTGCAATTCCACACTAACAAGATATGTGTCTAACTTTTGTAAATGATCAACATAAGTTGACTACTAGTTAAGCAATATTATCCTATCTTACCCTAAATAGTGGAGTAGAACTTCACTATAACAAGATAGGTGTCCAAGTTGACTACTAGTTAAGTAAGCTTATCCTATTTGGTGCAACTGATTAATAAACGTAATAAACTAATTATAATAAGTAATTAGTACACCAATCTAAATAATAAGTACAACTAAATGCAATTAATCAAATACATGCACCAACACCCCCCCATAAGTGAAGCTTAGGTAGGGCTATTCAGATAAGAGTCCTGGTAATATGTAGCCATATTAGGTACTTTATACAAATAGATTAGGAAAGAAGAAAACCCGAAGGAAAAAAACTCCTCCTCAAAATGAAGGTCTATGAGACCCCCCTTGAAGAACTGATGTCCCCTAAAGAACCTATGTCCCTCACCCCCAAATGAGATCATAAGTTAATATACTTGCTCTCAGTGAAAGGTTTGTTGAAAATATCTAAAATCTGCTCTTTTGTAGGACAATATTGAAGATAAATGATCTCCATGTGAATCAGCTCCTTGATAAAGTGCATATGGATCTCTATGTGTTTGGTTCTCTGATGATGAACTAGATTCTTTGAGATCTAGATAGTGCTCTGGTTGTCACAATATATGACTAATGGCTTCTGAAATAGAACTCCAAGCTCAATGAGAATATTTTGAAGCCAAATAGCCTCAGTAGTGGCATTAAAAGTTTCATGATACTCAGCCTCTATAGATGAAAGAGCAATAGCATGTTATTTTTTGTTCTGCCAACAAATGGGGCCCAATCCAAAGTGAAAGTTGTAACTAGAAGTGGACTTTATATTATCATAATCACCATCCCAATCAGAATATATGTATCCCACCAAGTCTAAACCTACACCTACTATATTGTAAATTTTGTATCTGATAGTACCCTAAATGTAGCTTAAAATGTGTTTGGTGTCTCTCTAATGAATCTCATGTGGTGTCTACATAAAGTGTGAAACCATGCCAACTACATATAGAATATTAGGTCATGTATGAGTCAGATAGATGAGGCTACCTATAAGCTGGTGATATAATGTGGCATCAACCAAGGGAGTGAAATAATGAACCTCAAGTCTAACTCCAGATAAGGAAGGAGTTAGTGCAAGCCTATAGTATGTCATGTGTAACTGAGCTAACAAGTCCATAGCATACTTGGGTTGTGAAAGTGTAATCCCAAAAGAAGACTACACTATCTGAATCCCAAGAAAATAGTGTAATAGGCCCATGTATGTCATATAAAACCTATCATGAAGTGCAGTCTTAACACTACTGATGATGGATGTTGTGATCCCTGTAATAATGAGATCATTAACATATATAATTAAGTACAATAGTGAATCCTCTTGTCATAGAATATAGACATTCAAATTTGAGTGACATCTCGAGAACCCAACTAAAAGAAGAAATGTGTCCATCTTAGAATACCAAGCCTTGGGGGTTTATTTTAGACCATAGGGAGACTTTTGTAAGCGACACACCAATGAAGAATCCTAAACAAACTCCTATAATTGCTCCATATATATATATATATATATATATATATATATATATATATATATATATATATATATATATATATATATCCTCATGAAAATCTCCATCAAGAAATATGCTCTTCACATCCATATGATGTACAACCCAACCATGAGTTACACCAATAGCTAGTATCAAGTGAATGAAATTCATCTTAGAAATAGGTGTAAAGGTTTTTGTATAGTCAATGCCTTCCACTTTGGAAAAATCTTTGGCCATTAAGCGTGCTTTATAATTATCAATATTTCCATCCACTACAAACTTAGTCTAATATATCCACCTATATCATACTAATTTTCTTCCCTTAGGAAGAGGAAAAAGATCCCAAGTGTTTTTCCTAATCAATGAGTTATACTCTTCTTCCATTGCTAAATCCCACTCAAATATCCTTGTGGCTTCCTGAAAATATTTTCGATCGAAAGATGTGGCAATGTAGGAATGTGGAAGATCATGTTGTGACCATGTTCTCCTTCTATCTAATAGATCCCTAACAAGAGGGTCTACATCTACCAAACTTTGTCTATCCCACAAAGGCATCAATGGGTGAGGTGTTGGAGGAGGAGGAGGAACATGACCCACTAAACCCTACTGGGGAGGTATTACCTCATCATCCCTATGAGTAGATGAATTAGGAGTATCATCATCACTGATATTTGATTCTTCTAAGGAAGAAGAATGAGAAATGTTAGAAGATAAGTCTGAAGGACTTTGTTCAAATTAAACACTTTTCACTATAATAAGCTCATGTGAATATGTATCAATGAGTCAATATCCCTTAACACCATCAAGATATCCCACAAATTTATAAGTTTAACTTTGTTGTTCTAAAGTGTGGCTCTTATCTAAAGGTATGTGAGCCCTTGCTAGACTACTGAAGACTCTAAAATGATGCACGTCTAGCTTCTTATTGCACCAAGATTCAAGAGGTGTTATCCCCTTTAAATCTTTGTGAGGAACTCTACTATGTATATATGCAGCACAATTAATTGTTTATGCATAGTACTCAGGTACTAATGATTTAGGATGAATCATACAACTTGTCATCTCTTTTAAGAATATGTTCTTCTTCTCTACTACACCATTCTACTAAGATGTGTATGCAACTGAATGCTAAAGATAAATTCCTTCAAGAGCAAAAAAAATTTCAAACTTGTTATTCACATATTCCCTCCCATTATCTGTGCAAAAAGATCTTGACATACTTCCCAGATTGTTTCTCTGCTAGAGCTTTGAACTCTATAAATCTATTAAATACTTCACTCTTGAGTTTTAGAAAATAAACCCAAGTACATCTGGAATAGTCATCAACAAATGTGAGAACATAACAAGTTTTAATAAAAGATAAAGTAGGTAATGGACCAACTACTATGAACAATTTTGGGGTCTTGTGTAGCCCTCCAAGCCTTAGGCACAAGGCACAACCATGACATACACCCCTTGAAAACTAAATCTATGGAAGTCATGTAACCATCTCCTGTTGACTAAGCTATTGTAAATAATGTTAGTTCAGATGACCAAACTGCTCATGCCATAGCTTGCTTACTAAATCAGTATGTGATACCAAAGTTGTAGAGGAAGATTGAGGCACAAATTGGGAGAATGAATAAATCCAAGTATTATTGTCAACTTTTCCCACTGAAACTAAGGCATTATCCTCCAATTTTTTGATTGAAATAGAATTGGCTGTGAACTCAACTTTCCTACAAGTATCAAAGTGGGTGATTTGGTAGCCAGAGAGAAGGTTATTTGATAATTTTGGTACATAGAGGACATCCTCAAATACACCACTATCAACATCAATTGTACCTTTTCCAATGACATCTACCTTATAATCATCACCTATAAGAATATGAGGCAAGGAACTTAGTTCTAATCTTAAAAAAAAAATCTTGATCAAAACCCATATGGTGCGAAGAACCTGAGTCAAATACCCATGACTTGAGAGAATTTACCAGTGCAACTAGTGGCATAGCTTTCCCTTTCCTTGAATTTGAAGGAGTGGAAGAATCATTTGATTGATTGATGTTATTATTTTTGAGAAGACCCTTAAGGTCATCAATCTCTTTCTTCCAACAATCTTGTTCACTATGAAACCCCTTTTTATAATAAGGGCAATGAGTGTCAATTATTTTCTATGTATCCCCTTTCTTATTAGTGGATTTATAATCTCCTTATGAGAAAGATTTTTGCCCTTTATTCCTATCTTTCTGTGACTTATTCTGATTATTCTGCTTCTTTTTACTTGAACATGTATTTGACGTTGATGTTGAAACTTGCTTATGCTGAGGTTGACTTGCAACTAGAGCTTGAGATTTGCATGACTTGATTAGAACCATAGCTATTAACTTTTCTTATTCATCCATTAGAATCTCAAAGAAAACCTCAAAGGTGGGCATATGATATGTTGTGCCCAATGTGAGCCTATGAGTCTAAAAGCTAGAGACAAAAGATGAATACTCAGGACCTAATTTGTGCAAGGCACTGAAAATCAATTGAATATCATTTTTATCAATTTAGAAAGTTGTGCTCTAAGATCTATGACTTTAGTGATGTAGTCTTGTATTGTAGCATAATTATTAAGATCCAAACTACTGAGTTCATTGTTAATTTGGTAACCACAAACCTCATTTATTTTTCCAAACAATAATGCTAATTTATCCCAAGCTTCTTTTGGATTTGTAAATTTTTCAAGATGGAAATTCAAATCTAAATACATGTAAGACCGAATGCATCCAATAACTTTAGTAGTTTTAAAGAGAAAGTGTTGTAACTCTTTTGTATCAGTAGGTGGAGTAAGAAGAGTTGTTATGTAAAGCGTATATCCTAGAATTTTTAATGCATTCCAAGTATTCCATATATATGTGTTATAGTTTTATGATGTTAATAGTGAGAACTTAGGATTCCCCATGATGCAATTAGAAATAAACCATCACAAAATAAAAATCAAGTACGGAACACACCACAAAACTCCCCTGAATAAATTAGTTTTATCCCACCTAGCAAGTATTTGTTGGGACTTTATAATTGATTGCAATTACAAGGCTAGATTATAATTTTTTTAGTTTACAAAAATCTCAATTAAGCCCTCTAGTCTAAAAGTACAAAAAATATGCACTTTATTATAAGCATTTCTACACTAATGTGTTGTGCTCAAAAAAATATTAACTTTAAAAAAAATGGGACCTTAATATGAGATCGTATGTGAAAGTTATGAGCCTCTGAAGTTGTAGAAACAAGGACAAGCAAGAGCTACTATAAAAACACTTAAATTCTTAAAAAATATGGACAAATCTGAAAAAATTGAAAGTATAGTAGTGAATAGCATGAAATTTTAAGCCATTTAAAAAAAATTGCTCAAAAATACCTCCTGATGTTCAAATGGCAGGCTCCTGAAGTTGCCCTATCAAATCTACCTGTTGATCTGTGAGGCCTGCTAAATTTTATTTTTTTTGTCTTGCACATTTTGTATGGTCTATATGGTCATACTTGGGAGTAAAAAAAAATTGTCTTCTGAGTGACTATTCCAAATTGGACAAATTTTATATGGATCTGTAGGTTTTGATGCCTTCTGAATGTAACCGTGAGGTCTATTTTTCTCAAACACACTTCAATTTTTAGGTAATTCTCATATTTGGGTGTGGTGTTTTTGGATCAAACCCTTACCAATTTATCCTCCTATGCCCAATTTAGACAAAATTGTAGATGATTTTGACTATCTCAGGCACTCTGAACTCAATGGTGAGCTCAAAAATTCTCCATAAAGCTCCAATTTATGTATGTATACAAAATAAAAAAATTGCTCCTATATTTGGATATTTTTATCTTGAATATTTAACAATCTATAGATTTAAGATTGCTCTAGTACCATGTTAGAATTAGCTACAAGATCTAATGAATCTAATAGAAAGCATAAACAAGAGATAAAATAGTAATAGCAATAAAAAATAATTGTATATATGAGACAATAACAAAAATAAATAAATAACTCAAATATGATGAATTACTTTGATAATTTAATATTAATCTAATATAGAATACATAAATAACCATTGCTTATATAGATCAAGACATGCAAGATAAAGATCGAGGAACTCACACAACACGTGTAGTTTAACTGATATCTGACTACATGAATAGTGGAGTGCAACTACACACTAGCAAGATAGGTATACAACTTGTGTAAATGATCAACACAAGTTGACTACTAGTTAAGCAATCTTATCCTATCTTACTCTGTATAGTGGAATGGAACTCCATTGTAACAAGATAGGTGTCTAAGTTGACTACTATCTAAACAAGTTTATCCTATTTAGTACAAATTATTAATAAACATAATAAACTAATTACAATAAGTAATTAGTGTACCAATATAAATAATAAATACAAGTAAATATAAATAAATGCACCAACATGAATCATTAAATTGTATTAAATTTTGTCATTTTTGCCAATTGTGTGTGTGGACTCATGTCTCTATTGATATGTCCCCTTTTGAAGTGAGGGGAATGCAATGTGATAGTCACCTTATCTCCAAATGATAAGGTAACCATGTTATGCATGTATCAATCATATTGTAAAGAAGTATATGGTGGTATTATGTCTAATTAGATATATCAATAAAAGTTGTAATATACAAACATAACAATCCCTAAGATCCATGATATGGATCATGACAACGTCTATAATTAATAATAATAATAATCTTAGTAAACAATCAAACACACCCACAAAAGTGTTCAATATTATGTAAAAGGGGGACTACGGACACCGCAAATAAGGGGCATGTTCAAATGCCACATGCTCAAGGGGATGACATGTTCAAATGTATGTACACCAAAGAAATAACACTTAAGGGTGTTGGGGCCAAAAAATAAGGACCATTTTTAAATGTTCCATCGTAAAAACATGATATCAAACATAAAGTACACTCAAGTAAGATGATCAAATGAATAGGTGAAATATAAGTAACTAGCATAAGCATATCATACTAGTCCATGTATACATGTGTTAGTAAAATATCATGTAACATAGAATATCTAGCACACTATGAAAGATATAAGCATGAGTTTAGGCATGTGTAAGTGTTAGTATATAAGTTCAACATAATAATGTAAAGTGATCATAGAATAATAGAACATGTATCAATTGTGATCAATAGAAACAAATGCCCCTAATGTAGTGTGTCATGCAAGGAGAGGAAGTGTCTGACATCTATATTCTCATGTATCATGGATATAGTGTATGCCTTTATCACACTCCAGTACTCATGAAACATATGTGTATATAGAATAAATAATATGTTATCTACTAACACGAAGTAAACAACATATGCAAAAGCTAGTAAACATGTAAATGTTAAATATTTTTGTATTTTTATTCATTTAAATGTTTTTTTTTTTTTTTTTATTTTAGGGAAGAGAGGACTAGCCCATGATCTCGTATAAGAGATGATCATAGGGTATTATAGGCTCATGATGGGGTATAACGTATTGGTCATACTGCTAAAGATCATGTATATGTGTCAAATCTAGATCTGTAGAATTTATAATATTATGCCTATGCTTCATAGGACTCTGTGATCATGAAGTAGTAGTAGAATTTGTAGTGGTTTATGTAATCCATTTCTTAGTGATCTATGAATTCTTTGGTACAATTATACTTTAAGGGTTTTGTACCCTCTCTAGAAACATGTTGATTTACTCTCAACAATTGGTTGGGTTGTGTAAGTGTAGATAAGGGCTTTGTGGAGTCCACACTGTGTCATTGATATAATGACCTCTCAAGTATTGGTCACCTAAGAAAATGAATTATCTTTTGCTTACCCTTTCACTCATAATTAGTATTAATAGGTTGTATAATTAGTTGTTGTGGAATAAACTTCTCTTTTTTTAGTGGATGCTCTTACTGAATCCTAAAATTTTGATTACCCTATTGAAATGAATATACTTGAGACATTTATGCACTATGGAGGGCACTGAACAAAGATTATTAATCCAAGGTCATCCCAATAACACATTAAATACTATTATCTATAATATAACTTAAAATGTTGTGGCCATATGTGTTGGACCAACTCGTAAAGGTAAATCAATCTCACCAATAATCTATTGTGATTTCCCATCGAATGCTCTGATGGTGTTGGTTGAAGGGTATAAATCATCATGTTCATGTCCAAAATGTGTGAGTAATGTCATGGTACATACATTTCCATTAAAACCATTATCAACCATAACACGAGGTATAAGTTGATGATCAATGTGTTCTCTAATAAATACTTAGTGAATATCTGAGTCATCATCCACAATCTTGTTGTCATTAAATGTAATAAAATGCCTCTTAACAATCAGAGGCATCTCACATATACGTGTGACAATAATCCTATCTAATGGGTGTCATGATGTGGTGGAGGTGAATGTGCATGATATGCCATTTGCACTCTCGTTGTTTCCTAAGAATGATCTTGTAATGGATTATTGAATATTTTTTAGTTTTAATGGTCACTATGTTATGATCTTGAATCCTTTGGAAAATCATAATAGGTGATCTATTCACTATCAATGTGATTTTATATCTTGTGTTTTAACTTGTAACATTTGTTCATAGAATGTCCAACACATGAGTGATAGTCATAATAATCATTTACATCATATCCTTTTGGTAGATGTTGACTTGTATCAACCTCTAAGAGAGGAAGGAGAGATATGAGATGACATTCCACTATTTTTTTAAGGAGCAAAGCTTGAAACTCAGGTAATGATGTAAATTGTCTCTTAGGTGCATTGGATCAGATAAGCCAATGAGGTTGTTGTGACAATGTATTAACCATAGCCATTATTTCCTTCTTAGCCTCTAGAGGTTTTACCTTATAGCCTAGCTTTATATGAAACTTGGAAGCACATGTAATTGGTGTATTTGCTACATACTTAAGCTTATTTAATGTAATAAGTTTCATTTCTTGATCTTGAATAATATGGCATAAGTCATCAAAAGATTTAAACTTATTGAAAATAATAGACTCATGTAGTGAGGCAAGCAAACTTTGATTAAAGATATATTGAAGATCTGTATATACAATTAGATTAATCATTTTGGCCAGTGTTGTCTTATACATCAAAACATGTTCATTGATAGGCTCTTTGGTTCCCTGTTTAATCTTTAAAATTTGTGCATATGACATTTTTCAATAATGTTGATAGAGAAATGTGCTAGAAATTGATTCACTAGAGGTTTAAATGTTTTCACTGATTATACTGATAGATCATAAAACTATTTCGAAGCATAGTCTTTTAGGCTTCTTGGAAATAATTTTGTCAAAAGTTTATCATTGGAATCATAATCAAGGTATGTGGCATAGAAAGATCAGAGATGTTACTTAGGGTTACACCTACCATCATAAAGTGTGAACTTCGATGCTACAAAACTGACTGACAAAGGGTGCAAACATATCTTGGGTGCAAGATAATTATATAATACATCTTGTGAATCAATAGCAAGAGTTGATTTTGAAGCATTTTGATCAATATTTGGTAATTGTAATAACTAAAAATTTAGAGTATAATAAAACTATAAAAACAAATGAATGCAAACTTCATATTCTAAATTTAAACTAAAACTTTGGATTGAGTAATAAAAACAAAAGAAAATTAAACAATAAGATACTTACAAAACATGTAAAATACACTCATCACTATCTCCATTGTGAACATATGTTTTTCTCTTATTTCATTAGATGTGGGTGCTCAATTCATTTCTCCAAACAAAAGGTGAATTATGTAGCATATGGGTGAAAATAACTTGGATTCTCAATGGATGTATAGAATGGATTTGATAGCAATTTCTTAATTTGAAGGTGAATGATAAAAATTGATAATGTCACTTCCATTTATTGGATTTTAGGTGAGAATATGGATGGTTGGGATAAATCTAAATTTATTTGATAATGATAATTATCAACAGTTGGAATTGAGTCCTCATCTCAATGGATGATGACTAATTCTCATATGTGTGAAAGAAAAGGGGAAAATTATTAGGTAGTTGAAAATGTCAGTAATGAGTCAAGGTTGTTGGATGACTCACCAAGGTAGTTGAAATGTTCAATGATGACTCAACAATTGGTTGAGGAAGTTAAGGAGTTGGTTAGATGAGTCAACATTTGGTTGACAGAAGCGCAGAAGATGTTTGGATGACATATATATTTTATATTTTAAATAGTTTTGAAGAACTATATGTGCTTAATAAATAAATTAATATAGATGAATCGGTTATTTAAAAAAAGGAGAGATATGATGTTAGTGAGAAATTCAAATTTTAGATGGCTATTCAGTGAGTGTGTCAATTTTAATCAAAGTAAATTATGACACTAAATATGGTGAAATTTATGTGTCTACATTTTCCCCTCTTTGAAAGAGAGTTGTGACTAGAAGAAGTAATGCCTTTTCAAAGAATAATGAAAAAATAGAGTGAAAACAAATGCAAAAATATAATGCCCCAGGTGGATTTGAATGATTAAATGATTCCCCCTTGAGTGTTTATATAGGAGAATGGAGGAGAAGGGACACTCAAAATGAAAGAGATATGGATAAATGATATAAATAATATCATCATTTAAAGGAAGTACAAGTCTTCATAAAACACTTGGATGATGATAGGCATATGTAAAAATCATATGCCTCGAGCGGATAGGTGTTAGGAAGCTAAAATGAAAAACAAGATCTCTCATTTGTAAGTTGCACAATTGGATGTTTCTCTATGAAGCATGTTCATAGTAGCAAATGTGGAAACATTAAATTCCTATGGTGAGTTATGGGCCTGAAAAAGGAGAAATATTTTTTTTCAAAGATGAGAGAAAATTTTATTAGATTTATTTGCAAGTTAAAATAAAGAGATTGAGTAATCTGATGAATTGGTTTTATGATAAGGGTTGTGATAATATGGTGAGAGTTTCTTTGAAACAGGCTATAAAATTTTTGAATGGATAGGATGGTGGTGGCAGATGAATGAAATCAACTCATGGTGTAATTAACCTTCTTAAGCTAATGTTTGCACATTTTGATTGATATTGATGATGGATTGATTTGGATGAGAGATAATATGGATGTCATGATTTGTTGATTCCCAATCGATAAGTATGGGAGACTGAATGGAAAGATTAGGGAAATGATTAGGTTGATGGTTTGATTTAGCTAATTGATTTGTAAGCATAACCCAATAAGTGAATTAATTACATGGATTAAGGATGATTGATAACATGATTGGGTATCCTTGATTTGATTTATTATTGGTAGATGATTATGAGATGTATGGTTTAGCATTCCTGATGGATTATTGATTAAGCACATTGAGTTGTTTAGGGAATTAGTTATGGGTGACTAACATGAATATGAAGTTATATTTTTATTATTTGAATGGGTTGGCATGGATTAGGGGTGTGATGTATGTTTAGAGATTAAGTAATGATGTGGATTGGGTCAATAGTTATTTTTGATAGTCTTCGCATGGAGTACTAACATTATTTTTTGACATGAATTGTGTGACCTTTATTTTTATGCTTCATAAGATAATATTCACCAATGGTATAGAAAAACCATGATGTTTATTATGTTATATACGTAAGGACTGATAGAGTCACAAGTGTAAGACTTAATGCATCATGATATGAAAGATCATAATAAATCATTTGTAATGCACATAGTGATCTAGACTTAAAATAAAATAAATAAATAAATAAACAAGATAAAAAAATGTTTGTAGTAATAAAACCAAGTAAATAAAATAAACAAGGAAGTAAACAACCAACTGTACAAGCAAGTAAAACACAATTTTTACAAATAAAAAAGGAAGTAAACAATCAATAAAAACAAGAGAACAAATGTGTTTTTTCATGTCCTTGGTTAGAGTAAAATACTTTGAGATATGAGATCATTGACAATGTTAATCATTTGATGGGTAATCCATGTAAACGATAACTAGGATGTGTTGACCAAAGAAACTTTTGTTTTTAGATTGGTTTTGTGATTTTTTTTGTATTTTTTGGGATGTTTTAATGTTTTTGGATATTATTATAAATTTTGGTGATGGTGGTCGAGCTAACCTCAAATACCACATATAAATAAGTGTTGTCTACATAATTTGTATGAACCTCAAGCTGGTGTAGTTCTCCCGATGAGGGAAGAAATGGAAAGTGAAGATATTACGTAAGATAATGATGATTAAATGAAAGGTAACCTCCCAAGAAATGATGATAAATGATATGGTTTGATTATGGATAAGCATTTTTGTTTTTAGAGTGATGTTGGATGGATGTTTTATTGTGTGGTGTTATCTAAGGTTTATGTAAAATATTCTTTCAAAACACAAGCAAAGACATGGACACGTAACTGTGAAGATCAAACCCTAAACTAAAATGTCATATGCAACTAAAAGAATGGGATATATATAAAAAAGAATAAGGATATATATAAAAATAGATGGTGGATATATATAAATGGATAATGATATGGGATACCCCCAAATAACTAGGGTGTATATAGACAATGGTCTATGCATGGTGTCAAAAACTAGTTTTCACCATGGTAATTATATAAAGTGTCGTAAGAATGATTTTCATTATTGGATGAATTGATTTTATCTCATTTTGATTTATATATATTAACATATACACAATAAATCTAGAGGGTTTTAGGAATGTAAGTGTTTAAGTTGCATGATGTTCATTGGTTCATCAAGATCTTCTTATTCTATAGCTAGTTTCTAAGCATATGATACATATTTGGCAATGACAATGTATGGACCTAACCAATTAGGTTCAAACCTATTTTTATTTTTGTGATCGGCATTGGTGTTCCATTAGTTTTCCTTTAGAATTAGATCTTTGATTTCAAATTCTTTTGCTCTAATTTTATTATTATAGCTATGATAGAGATGGTTTTGATAGGTTTGTAGATGGTTAAAGACATTAAAATGTTTCTCATCTAGGAGATCGAGCTCATGTAGCCTTGATATGTGATAGAATTCTTCATCGATAAAGTTTTATATATATTCTTAAGGAGGGAAGTTCATTTCAACTTGGAAGATGGACTCATTGTCGTAAACAAGGGAACTATGGGGTTACCCTTATGGGTGTGTGGATACTAGTACGGTAAGTCAACAAAATATCATAAAACTATAAATGCCAATCACCATCAACATCATTGACAATGCTCTGAAGGATTTTGAGGATATTTTTATTTGATGTATTTGCTTGTCCATTGCCTTGGGGATAGTATGTTGTGGACCATTTCTGCTTGATATGGTACTTTTGGCAAAGACTATTGACATGTTTTTTTAAAGACTTACCATTATCTGATATAATGGTAGAAGGAATACCATAATGGAAAATTATATGGTTTAGGATAATCTTGGAAATTTGTTTGTCGGTTACGTAGGTTAATGAAATAACTTTGATCCACTTAGTAAAATACTCAATGGCAGTGATTATGTGTTTATGACCATATGAAGAATTGTGATTGATCTTTCCAATGAGGTCTAACCCCCATGTGGAAAAGGGGCATAGAATAGTAATAGATTACAAGGCTTGTTATGGGCTCTAGATTAGGTCACCATGTTTTTGGCAAGAGATACATTTCTTGACATATTGGCATTAATAAGATTCCATCATTGGCCAACAATATCCAACACATGAAAATTTATTTGCAAGGACCATGCCACTAGTATGAGCACCACGAATACCATTGTGAACTTCCTTAATGACTAAGGTGACCTCTTCAGAGTTTAAACATCATAAAAAAGTTTCATTATAACTCCTATGATATAATGTATTTCCAAAGACGTCAAAATGAGAAGTTCGTTGGATGAATAATTTCATGTGATTGTGGGATAATTCAAGGAATTATATTATCATAAAGGTTTGTTTATATATCCTGGTACTAAGGGGAAGTAGGACCAACAACCTCATAATCATTTTAGATTCACATGTATTGTATGTATGACACATTAATTACTCTAAAAAGAACTAGTTGTGACTATTATTTGGATGCATGTCAAGGAGTGAACCAATCGTAGCCATGGCACCAAATACCCTGTTATTGACTCAATGAACTTGCTCAAATTATATGGATTGAAAATATTGTTTAAGGCTATCCACCATCAATTTTCAATGAATTAGCTTATCATCTTTAGCTTGGTATTCATTAGTTACTTGTTTAATGATTAACTATGAATCCCCAAAAACTAGATGTTGTATGTTCCACTGAATTACAAGTTTGAGTCCAAAAACAAGAGCTTCATATTATTTTATGTTACTGATACAAGGGAATCTATTTGGAATGCTTTTGGAATGAGATCTCCTTGTGGAGTGATGAGCAAAACACCTTCCCCTGAGCCATGACTTGTGAAAGACCCATCAAATAATAATTGTGATTCTAATGATTCATTTAAAGACATTATAGTTTCATCTATAAAATCCATGGTGAAAGGATTGATATCTGTCAAATATGCTTCTACCAAGGTATCTACAATTACTTGGCCTTTTATAGCTTTTTGATTGACATACTTTATATCAAACTCACTTAGAAACATGACCTACTTAGCCATTATCCTTGTTAGAGTTGATTTGGAAAGGAGATACTTAAGTGAATCAACTTTAGTAATGATTTTGGTTTGATTATTGAGCATGTAATGGCTAAGTTTTTATGAAGCAAAGACAACGGTTATACATGCTTTCTCGATGGTAGAATATTTTATTTCATAGGATACTAAGGTTTTACTCAGATAATACACTATTCTTTTGGTTCCTTGTTGCTAATAATGCCCCCAATGCATATTGTGTTGCTGAAATATATAGAAGTAAATTTTTTCTTGGTGTTTGTGGCATTAAGACTGGTGGATTTGCTAGATAACATTTAAGATTTGCAAATTCTTGTTTGCATTACTCATTCCAATGAAAAGTAGTGTTCTTTTTTATAAAAAATATGAAAGGATGACATATGTTTGTAAGTTGTGATATGAATCTATGGATGGCTTGAATCTTACCTTGAAAACTATGAAGTTGCTTGATATTTGTTGGTTGAGACATTTATGTGATAGTTACAACCGTTGCAGGATCTTCCTCTATGCCTCTTTGTGATACAATGAAACCCAAAAGATTATTTGAAGTAACCCCAAACACACATTTCTTCAAATTGAGACAAAATTTGTATTCTCTTAATCATTCAAAAAAATGCATAATACCATAGGATGATTTGCTCTAGGATTTTGTTTTTCCAAAATATCATCTACATGGTCTTCAACAATATCATAGAGCATATCATGAAAGGTAATTATCATTGCACGATTGATAAATAGCTTCAGCATTCTTGAGGCCAAATGACATTACTTAATAATAAAATGTGTCCCAATGTGTTATAAATGTCGTCTTATCTTGGTCTTTAAGAGCTATTTTAATTTAATTATGCCCTAAAAAACTATCTTTTAAGGACATCTCATGGCCTTTTGTGGAACCAACAATCATGTATATGTTTGGTAAAGAAAAATCATCTTTAGAACATGCTTTATTGATATCCTTGAAATATGTGTAGACTTTGATCCCTACTGGTTTCTTAGAGACTGGTACTATATTAGATATCCACTTTCAATAGTCTATTGGTCGTATGAAGCCAACTTCTAACTGGTTTTGTAATTCTTCCTTCACTAGAAGTGCCACCTTTAGATGTATTTCTCTAAGTTTTTGTTAACCTAGTTTTGCATCTTTATATACAATGAGGTGATGAACAACTAATGAATATCCAACCCTGACATCTCTACATATAATCATGCAAACACATCTAAAAATTCCTCGAGCAGAGTCAAAATGGATTATTCTTATAGATTAAGGGAAGTAACAAGTTTCACAATCTTAAGATTTTCTCTAGTTCTAATATTGATGTCAATGGTATTTTTAATTAATAAAGTGGATTCTTCTTGTAAATTTGTTGGAAGTGGAGGAGTATTAAGTTCCTCCTCAAGGTTTTGTTGATTTGGAATGTCTTCATTTGATATTGTAGAGGATGTAGCTTCATCACCTGATGTTTCTATCAACCGCACTATACTATTTACATGATGGTGTGGATGAGTAGAAGTTTTAAGTTACCCAAAATATGAATAATTATCCAATTGAATTGAAAAACCCTTCTTATGTTCTCTTATTGGTATATGATTTAATAATTTTGGGAATATTGGTGTATTATTCATAATTTAGTTAAAGGGTGTGGATTGATAAATCAGTAAATAATATGCAATAAATAAGCTATTGATCTGTGAATTTTATTTGTAATAAGAGTTTTTACAAAAATAGTAATAAAAGGGAAAAAATAAAACTTAGCTTAAATTGTGTTGATCTGACTAAGACAGGGTTTGATATTCACTGTGCAGGCTTGGGACACTATCACAAGTAAGATTCTAGCTTTCATTTTATAATTGGATAGGAGCATTGAACGTGGATAGGAGTGGCACTAGTGTTGTATTCCTTGTATGGTGCTATTGTCCTGAAAGTCTGATCTTTCTAGGTTTTGTTTGGTAGGTTTGTGGGAGCCTATGTAACAAATTTTAGAGGTTGAAAGTCAATAGAGCTCATTGTAGAGTAGATTATTTCTTCAAACCCTATTTTTTATTATGCTCTAACCAATTTTGAGCAAGAGGGGAGGTTAGTGTGTGTAAGATGCACTGGACGTGCTTTACACCCTATGTGTGGGCACGCTGCCTACATACCAATATTTTGAAGAGGGATCAAGCCATATGTAGTTCTCCCTTTGAAAGTAATTGGTGCAATTGTGATATGAGAATGTAAAGAAATGCTAAACTATGTGTGCTTAAGATGACTAAGGACTGGTACATAGATTTAGAGGTGCTTAGGACTCTACTAGATGTTTGTATCTAGAGAATAGGGAAGATTTCTTGAGTGGTGTCACTTGTATTCTTGCTTACTTGATAATATTTGCCAACCCTTTCCAAATTATCTTTGAATGGGCTTATACAGGGATCTATTGGTCATGAATTGAATTTAATCACATTAGGCTAACAAGGAGAAGGATGGGGAACTAGAATAAATTGACCATTGGGGCCTAAAATGAGCTTGGATAATAGTGCCAAAAGCAGACAATAGTGGCACTGGCATTCTTTTCCTAGTTAGGCACTATTGTCCTGGGTAGATGGGACATGGAGGGATGGATTGGTCATGAAAAGAGGGTATTGGATCAGCTAGGGTCAAGTTTGGAGGCTACATATGATTAGGAATCAGTGAAAATAAGCCTATGAGGGTCATGAGAGCAAGCAAGAGGGACCTATGGGTTGGGTGTCATTAGCCATCCTCAAGTTACCAATTTTTACATTTTATATGACTACATTTGCCCCTCTTTATTCTAGTGATGCAACAAAGCAAAATACTAGGATAAAGGAAAAATAGAAAGTGTAACTAAACTTACCTACAAGGGTGAAGCTCATGAATCTTGTGTGATGCTAGGTGTGCATAGAGAGAGCACACTATGAAGTGTAAATATGTAAAAGAAAACAAAGAGAAGATCAGTTCTTACTAGATATGCTATATCTAAAATAAGAATGTACAAAGCTAGGTAAGAGAGAGGAAGAGAAAAGAATGAATACACCTCACTGAGTACGTAGACCAATATGAAACCTATTGTGATACTGAGTAAGGCTAAATAATGTTGGATGTGCTAGATGATGTTATACCAAAAGTTATATCGTGAATGAAGCTAAGTGCTCAATTCCCTAGAAAGTGGCTCAAGAATGTAAAGGCTAGCCCTTTGGATCCATCATCACCCACTAAGTGAAGTTAGGTGGTCATGCATGTGTCGATCGATGTTTAGACTATGTGTCCAATCCCTCTAAATAGGTGGCTCAAGAATACAAAGGCTAGCTAGACCTTTGGCTCCATCATTGCCTTATGAAGTGAAGTAGTAAACTAATACCGGTATAGAATGTGTGTCATATGAGAGGGATCCTAAAGCCCATGAATGTTATGTGATCTGACAATGTTGGCATGGATAGTAGAATGTATGCTGGAAACTATGCTTCTCTTGGCCATTCTAAAAGATGGAGATTATGCTTGTATGAAAGCCACTCCAAAAATGAGAATCTAGCTTATGTGGAAGCCACTCGGGAACTTGAGAACTTGAGAAATCAAAATTTAGGCTTGTATGAAATCCAAACCAAAAAATGATGCCAACCACCTGCAAATGGAGTAAGACACACAACTATTGACAATGTCTGGACAATGCTAAACTAGGAAAGAAAGAAAACAAATATGTCATGCACATTGCCCCCAATCATTGGTGTCTAAAACATGGATTTTGGTCTGAAATTTTTACTAAGTGCCCTATCTAAAACTGGAAATGAGATCCATCATGCCATGTATAATGCCCCATATATCTAGATTCTCTAAGAAACCTATACTTAAATTATTGATTCTGGTCTGAACTATAGTTGACAAAATTGTAAATGAACTTACCTTTCTATCTGCTTCTAAAAATTATAGTTTTTTTGTTTGGACAAGAGTGCTAGTAATGGATAGTAGCACCACCAGCGTTGTAGTCTAGTTTCAACATTATTTCCCTAAGCTAAATATGATGACTGTTCTAGATTCTTGACTATCTGCCTAGTCTATTCTGATTGGTTTGATGTCTAGTTGTTGTTCTAGTTATTTTGAAACTAGAATTTTTTATCATTAGGAGATCTGATCTTTATATCAAAACCCTTGTTTATTTCCTCCTCTTATGAGGGTAATAATAGGTACCCTGCAATGACTACCCTCAGAATAAAAGGCCTTGTAAGTGTGTTAAGCTAGAAAATATATGTGATATAGCAATGATAATCAATAAGATATCTCAAGATATAGCATTTTTTGAATTGAGATATTATTAGATCAATAGGGGTATGCCTAAATAGACGTAACAATGTAATAACATGTGCAATGTATTGAACTAGAATTTAAAGTTTGGTTAGTTGTTATTTTTTAGTTGTTAGTTGGAGGGATGAAACATGATGTCCATCATGGCATCCAAGAAACACGAATAATGCATGACATGGATCATGGCATTGCATACAATCAAAAGCAATCAAGTAACAAGCACATAAGGTAAGAATCAATAAGCGTACAAGAGTGGCCAAAGGGCCAAGCAAATAAAGGACATGGGCACATGTCACTCAAACTAGAAAGCAAGCATACAAGGCATGTTTAAATGCCACATACACATATAGTTGAAACAATCAAATTGGTGTGAAACCTATAATCACATAGAGGAGTACAGGAAAAGGACATTGGAAAATGTCCTAAGGCACACACATGAATAGAAGCAAATAACATTAGCAAATGTCCTAAGACACATACAACAGACAAACAAGAACTGAGAAATGCAATCACATCAAGCTACACTAAGTAAAAAGATAAAGCATGTAAATACTGGAAAGATACAATCACATCTAATTTAATAAAATCAAGAGGGAAAGTATGAAAGACATGTTTAGTACAAGACTAGGTATATGTTAAGAAATACACAAGTGCTAGATATTAGTATCAATAGATTAGCCTGTGTAGGCTAGTAAATAATGTACATCAACATGATAACTAGAGTGTGCGGTGTAGGAATGACATAACCTGGATGGTGTAGTCATGTAGAGGATGTCCCTAGTGGGTATGTATATCGATTTGTGTCTCAAATGTAGAAATAGGAATGCCCCCTTGATGGGTAGAGTGAAGCAATAAAGTAGTTGGATTTCACTACAAACACTCAAAGAAGATCAAGTGAAGCATGGTAATGCAGATAAATTGACATAAAATAGCATGGAACAACAAATGTAAGTCCTAACATAGTAGTAGCAATGTAAAGCATGGATGATTCATACAATTAAAATGTTATTGTTTTTTTTGACATATTTGAATATTTTTGGATTTTTAGAAATGTTATATTGTTTTTATATTTTGGAATTATTTGAACTATGTACAATCAAGTAGAACAAAGTATGGACAATCAAGCATAAGAAACTATGTATAGGTAATGTTGGAAGGAAAATTATGTACAATCATGTAAACAAAGCAATATGTACACAATGATATAAAAGACTAGGTTGGAGGGGGGAAGGGGTCCAAGGATAGAGCCTGTTGGGGATGAAAATGGAAGAAGAGGTCACGACCATCATCAAATGTCTCAAGATCATCATAAGTGTTATCATATGTTGTGTTCATGGTGTCATCATGTCGAAGGAAAACTGAAGGTTGCTCTGGTGGTGGATATGTTGACTTTGCTCTAGGATGTTTAGCCCTGCTAGTAGATAACTTCAATGGAAGTAGTGGAGCTAGTGTTGTTGGTGGTGTTATAATATAAATAATACCTCGATCTTATAGTTTATCTAATCTCTACTATAGATTTTTACATGAGTTTGTATCATGCCCTGTAATCCTATGAAAAGTACAAAATAGGGGACCATCCTACTATTGATAGATATGTGTCGTACTGTAGGTAATGTGATCAATCCATGATCAAGTAATATCTATAACATACAGGTGGTTGATGTTGTGTGTTATCTACTTGAATCTAAATATCTGGCTCTATATCCATAGAGGTAACCACATGAACTGTATGTGCCAAGTGATTTGTCTATGGCTATGAGTGTGAAGTATATCTTGAGAGTGTAGTGCGAGATGCTAAAAGTGATGTAGGATGTGATATGAGAGATCTAGAGTCATCTCAATACTCCCCTGGGCTAGCTAGTGTAAAGTTTAATCCACACAAATAGTCATATGTGAGTGTGGGTGTCATATCATCATCTGAAGAATCCTAAGAATCTACATCAACATCATGTACATATGGTAACTCAAAATTTACCATAAAGGGTAACTGTGATATAGGAGTTTCATCATCTATAGTAGTAGAAGATGGTACTACTACAAAAGTATTTGTAATTGATAAAGTAACTATGGAATCAATTGGAATTGCTGTTATTATTGTCAATGATTATGTATGTGTAACAGGTGTCGAAAATGTGACTAATAAAGTAGTTGAAATGGCTGAAGTTGTTATGACTAGTGAAATATTAAGCGCTAAAGGTATGACTGTAAGTGGAGGAGTGCGAGAAGTGCTAGTCTATCTAACCTCATATGTATGTATCTAATCAAGATAAATGTAATGAGGTAGTGGTTTTACTATGAGATAAGGTGTCCCATCTAGCAAAATAGTCGAAGATGACTCTATAGTTTGACAATATCTGAATGGTTGGTTGTCTGCTAGACATGTGTATAGATATATTTTATGGAGAAACTTAATACATCCATGGAGACTAGAAGGAATGGCCCCCATAGTATGTATCAAGATTCATCCAAGTAAAAGATTATAGTGGAGAGGTCCTGGCATGACCTAGAACTGTGTAAAGAGGGTTTTGGGTCCTATCATAATATCCAAAGTAACGGTGCCCAATGTTTGTCGTGTTATATCATCGAGCCCTTGAATGTTCTTATATGATTTTTAAATTGATGTCATATCTATTCCCATGGCCTATAAGAATTTGATATGAGATATATTAAGTCTAGAACCACTATCAACAAGAACTCTCTTGACTATGCTAGTTTTGACTTGAACTTGTATGAATAGTGGTAAATTTTGATCAATAACTATCTGAGAAGGCATGTCGTCATTGTCAAAAGAAATTGCATCTTTTATATTTTTTAAAGTGTTGACCACTGATGCAAAATAAGAAGGTTTTAAATCAATAGACATAGAAGTTTGAGTGAGTGCCTGATAAATAATGTCCTTGAAGACATTAGCTTTTTGAACTAGTTTTAACATGGAAATATTAGTTGGAGTATTTATTAATTGATCAATAATATCATATGCCTTGTGAAAATATACCTATGCGAGTGGGTTGGTCATGGGATGGGAAGGTATAGAAGGGTGATGGGGCTCCTGGCTAGGTGGAAGAGGCATGGTAGCACGTTGAGTAATAGCTTTAACCGCATTATCTATTATCTGTATAGGAATAGTAGTGGCTACGAGAGGAGAGCAAAGATAATCGATGGGTCGAGGTGGTGGAGGGATAAAAGGTGTCAACAAGGCTCTCTAATGGTAGGTAGTAACTTGGGGAAGAGTGAAATGGGCCATGAAATATGACTCGACATGGGGTAGAGGCTCCAAGGGAGGTGATGCAAGAGATGTATTAACATGTTTAAGAATAAATTGCTTAATATCATCCTGTATAATAAATAATAAGCATGAAATGCAAAGAATGAAGCTTTGTACTAACATATGATAGACTTCATCATTCATGTACATGATAGGGCCCATTATGGTTTCCTTGTTATTTGCAAGAAATGTAAGAAAATTTGTACATAAGTGAGAATCATTTTTATAATTTGATTATGGATGTAAGGTGATACCTCAAGAAGAAAATAGGTATTAGTATATGCAACTAGGGATTTGACAATAATATTTTTTCAAAATACTATGAAGTTTTGAAATTGAATTTGAATTTGAGTTAAGTATGCAAGTAAAAATTCAAAAATTTATGGGAAAGAGCTTGATTGAATAGGACCTCGTATGTGTAACTAGGGATTTGACAATAATATTTTTGCAAAATATTATGAAGTTTTAAAATTGAATTTGAATTTATGAGTTAAGTATGTGTAATTATGGTTTTGATATATATTTTTTTGGAATTAATATTGAATTTTTAAATTTGAATGGATTTTTTAATTTAAAAATGCTAGTAAAAATTCAGAAAATTGTTGGAAAATTATTGGAAAAATACTGGGACCTAGTATGGGCAACTAGGGTTTCAAAGAAAATTATTCTAAAATTTACTACTAAATTTTAAAATTTGAAATGAATTTCTGATTTAAATATTCAATAATAAATTCAAAAAATTATAAGAAAAATTAGTAAGAATTTACCCTAGGATTTATAGGGTTTTTATGTACAATTTGAAGTAAATCAAGTTCACCAAATGATTTAACAATTTTAGGAATATTGGTGTATTATTCCTAATTTAGTTAAAGGGTCTAAATTGATAAATTAGTAAATAATATGTAATAAAAAAGCTACTTATTTGTGAAATTTATTTGTACTTAGAGCTTTTCTAAAAATAGTAATAAAAGGGAGAAAATAAGACTTGGCTTAAACTGTGTTGATTTGACTAAGACAGGGTTTGATATTCAATGTGCAAGCTTGGGAGACTATCACAAATAGGATTTTGGTTTTCATTTTCTGATTAGATAGGGTGCCAAAAGTAGATAGGAGTGGCACTAGTTTTGTAGTCCTTGTCTGGCATTGTTGTCTTAAGAGTTTGAGCTTTTTGGGTTTTGTTTGACAGGTCTGTGTGACCCTGTGTACCAAATTTTGGAGGCTAAAAGTCAACAGAGCACACTGTAGAGAAAATTCTTTCTTCAAACCCTATCTTTCATTGTGCTTTCACTAATTTTGAGCAAGAGGGGGGATTATTGTGTGTAAGCACTAGACATGCTTCACACCCCATGTGTGGGAATGTTGCCTACATACCAATACTCCGAAGAGGGATCAAGCCATATGTTGTTCTCCCTTTGAAAGTGTTTGGTGCAATTGTAATATGAGAATGCAAGGAAATATTAAATTGGGTGTGCTTGAGATGACTAGGGACTAGTGCAGAGATTTAGAGGTGCTTAGGACTATATTGGATGGCTATATGCAAAGAATAGGGAAGATTGTTTGAGTGGTGTCACTTGTATTCTTGCTTGCCTGATAATATTTGCCAACCTTTTCCAAATGATCTTTGAATGGGCTTTTATATGGATCTATTGGTTATGGATTGAATTTTCTCACATTAGGCCAATAAGGAGAAGGATGAGGAACCAAAAGAAATTGACCATTGGGAATAGAAATGAGCTTAGACAACAACACCGGAGTAGACAACAGTGGCACCAATGCTCTTATCCTAGTTGGGCATTATTATCTTGGGCAGATGGGACCTAGGGGGATGGATTGATCATGAAAAGAGGGTCCTGGATCAATTAGGGTCAAGTTTGGAAGGCTACGGATGATTGGGAATCAGTGAAAACAAGCCTATGAGGGTCATAAGAGCAAGCAAGTGGGACCTATGGGTTGGGTGTCATTAGCCATGCTCAAGTTACCAGTTTTTGTATTTTATATGACTACAATATATGATCTATAACTCTAAAAAACTTAGACATGGCTTCATCATTTTGAAAATGATCAAGTAAAGGTGGTTGTTGTTGGTCCCATAGGATAAATTATGGAAAGGCTAGTTCAAGGATTAAGATGTGATTATCATGAAATAGGTTGGTGATGGATAAGTATTCAAAATGGATATAAATAGAACTCATGTCAGTGTCTAAAAAGGCTTCCTCAGACGTGAAAGAAGAGTCACTATCATAGTTGCATATGCTTACACTAGATGCTTTGAATCTAATACCATGAAAAACTTCATGTGTTGTAGACATTATAGGTTCAATGAGACCTTGTTCATAGAAACTAAGACCTTTTTGTTTATAATTCATGATATTTATTGCTTTAGAAATAAGTAGTTAATTCATCAAAGTAGAGCCAAGAGGGGTTTGAATCGTCATTTTTTTCCTTCAGAAAAGAACCCACCTTCCACAAAAGAATATTTTCCAATCTTATGAACCACTTATGTTTTTTCAATGATGGGGCATGCTATGATTGTTGGGGGACATGAATTTTTCCTAGGTAATGGGCATCATGAAGTTCATGTTCTCCCATACCTGCATCCACAATGGAAAATCTAGATGGTGGACATGCGGACTTGGACGTGGATGGTGTATTTTCAAATGTTGATGGTTGATTGGTGGATGTAGAGAGTAACTCACTAGGATGGATATAATTGGAAATCTTTGTTGACTCTTCGGTAGGTTCATAAGTATCTTATATAAATGGTAGAATATTAGAATTTCGATATATCCCTTCTAATAGTTTACAATATTGAAAGGATTGAAGATCACCTAGAATGGTAACTTCCATACCATCATAAGAAAAATTTAAACATTGATGAATGATGGATGGAATGACATTCATGCCATGGATCTATAAATGACCAATGAGTAGGTTATATGGGAGATATAGATTAAGAACATGATTGAGGGTTTCTTGAATGACAGGCCCTACCATAAGTGGAAGATAAATAGTTCCCATCGAGTGGTGCTCATTGTTATCATATACCTTTATAGTAATAGTATTAGGTTCTAATTTTGACATAGAATGTCACAAATTCTTTATCAAACTTAATGTGCATAAATTTAGGTCTAACTCATTGTCTATAAATACTCTTTTTTACTTTATGCTTTGAAATGTATACTTCTTTGTATAAATACAATTTATGGGATGAACCCATGGGTGAAATATTTGAATGGCCGAAAGTCACTTGATTTTTGACAGATTAATAGTTTTTGGCATTTTGGATTATTACAAAGTTTTATACAAAATGTCCTTATATGTGGGAGATGTCCTGAGAAGGTCCAAGATGGGAATTTGGGTTGGAATTTTCTCAAGTTAATCTATGATGTTATATTTGCATTCGAGAGTAGGCAATGGGAAACTTAAAAGGGTATTTTTTGTGTGCCTCATAGTGATGGTGTAATATTGGGCTTTAATTGTAAGTATAAAAACATGATGATTCATATAATTAATGCGATTGATTATAGAATCAAAGGGGTGATTAGTTTGATTGACATTGTTCATTTGATTTTGACTTTAGTTTTGCTTAGTACACCCTTTCTCATGTTTTGAAAATGGATCTTGATATATCCATAATTTTTTATTATTTAAAGTTGATGCATTATTCTCTATTGTTATATCACCATTATTAGTAAGATATTGAATATAACATTTGTGTCTCATGCAATGGTTCATGGAATGAGTTTTGATTTTATGGTATTCACAATATTCATTATCTTTGTACCACTCAAGTTTTGAAGTGTTTTCATCAAAAGGTTTGGTTTGGGCGAACTTGATTATGTTTGTGACTACCAAATTTCAAAAGACTACTTCATATGGCATTCCCAAATGAGTAAATTTTCATTTTCAACTGTGTTATCAAGGTTGACCACTTGGTACAAAAATGTTGTTGATAGATTGAGTGTTTTGAATTTGTTTAACATCAATTACACCATCTCCTATAACACTCTTGTTCTTTGCATATAACTTAGGATTTTCATTTTGGTTTGAAGAAGAAATATATTGATTAAATATTTTTATGGAACCTTTGGAAACTAAAGCTATTTCAATTTGAACTCTTTTTCTATGATTTCATTAGAGGATGTAGCACAATGGATTTGTAATTAATAGGCCAATTATGAATTAAGATTATTTGTAAAGATAGTTGTAAGTTGTTTTTCAGGAGGTGACCATGGAAAACAACTTTCCAAGGCACATTATCTTTGCAAGAAGGAGGCGAAAGTCTCCCCATTACATTTTTTGGTGTTATATAGGTTTAACATGGTCAAATCACGTTCAATATTATAAGAAAAGTGACTAACCATTTTTTCAAAAAGGTACTCAAAGGTTATGATTGATCCTTTAGATAAGTGTAAAACCACTCTAGGATTTGACCCCCTAGACTACATGAAAATTCTTAAGAGATAATCATTGCTATAAGTAACGTCAAAGTATTCCATATAAAACTCTTTAAGATGCTCCCTAGGATCTCCTTTTCCTTTGTACTTATCAAACTTTGAGGGTTTAAAATTGTTGTTCCCAAAATCTGTCACTCATTTTTGAGACAACATATGAACTATTTTGGTCCTGCAGGCCAAAATTCTCTCTTCCCTTCTCAAAAATTGTTATGAGCATTCAAATTCTTCATTATTCAAGCTTTTTCAGTTAAGGGACTAGCAAGTTCAATAGGTTCAATGACTTCAATAGGGGAGCTCTCTCAAAGAAACAAGTCCCCAACACTTAGGCAATTCCAAGACAGGTTCAACGCCGAGGTTCAACCAAAAGGTCCATCAGAGAACTTCAAACAAAGGATTGAACCATTGAACCCCGCTTTCAATAGGTTCAAAGGTTCAACGGGTTCAAAAGTTTAACGGCTTTGAAAGACTTAGAAGAAAAGAAGAAATATTGAATCCATTAAACCGTTGAACATTGAACCAAAATGGTTTAAAGGTTCAAGGTTCAACGAGTTCAATCGAAGTTCGAAGAGTTGTTCCAATAAATTGGTTCAAATGAATGGTTTAAAGCAGTTGGTTCAAGCAGTCAATTGAATGAGTGGAACACAGTATTGAACCATTGAACCGTTGAACCATTCTTGGTTCAATCAGTCAGTTCAATCAAATGGTTCAAAGGAGTCTCCCAAACCTTGAAGGGCAAGTGCCTTTGCGGAGGGCAGTGAACAAAAGGAAACAAAAATATATCTTTCAGAAAGATTTTTTGTGGTGAAATTTTACAAGTGAAATCCTTCAGACAAATTGTCTGAAAGAATTCCTTCAAACTTTTTATCTGAAGGAATGTTCAAAGGCCCGACGAAAAGCAGTAAAAACAAAGGAAAGATTTCCTTCAGAGAAAATGTCTGAAGGAACTCCTTCGGATATTTTGTCCAAAGGATTTGAAGAAGAAGGCCGCTCGAAGGACCCTGAAGGGTAGGTACCCTTGCGGGGGGGCTCTTAGTGACCAAGAAATGGAACTTTCTCAAGGCCTGAAGGGACACCTTCCCTTCGGGGGGTTCCAAAGATATAAAGTCAAAGGAATGATCAAAGGCCTGTAGGCCTGTTTCTACAGACTCCGTAGGCTAGTTTTTATGGACTCTGTAGGCTGGTTTCTACGGACTCTGCAAGATTGATTCTATGGACTCTGTAGGCTAGTTTCTATAGACTTTACAGGCTGGTTTCTATGGACTCTTTAGGCCTAATTCTACAGACTCTATAGGCTGGTTTTTATGGACTCTATAGGCTTGTTTCTACAGACTCTGTAGGCTTGTTTCTATAGGCCTATTTCTATGGAATCTGCAGGCTTGATTCTACGGACTCTATAGGCTGGGTTCTACAAACTCTACAGGATTTGAAGAAGAAGGCCGCCTGAAGGACCCAAAATGGTAGGTACCCTTGCGGGGGGGCTCTCTGTGACTAGGGAATGGACCTTTCACAAATCCCGAAGGGACACCTTCCCTTCGGGGTATTCCAAAGACATAAAGCCAAAGGAATTTCAAAACTCGAGAGACTTAGAGAAAATAAAGGCTTCTAAGAAAGAGGATGAACTGTTGAACCTTGAACCAAAATGGTTCAACAAGTTTAACGGGTTCAAAAGTTCAAAGAAAGCTCTGAGCAAAGGAAAGAAGCAAAATATTCCAGAGACCAGTTCAAAGAGATGGTTCAATAGAAGAAAAAAAAGGGATTGAACCAAAGAAAGTGAATGAACCAAGAAAGCGATGGAACCAAGGAGCCGATAAGACCACCCAAACCATTGAACCAATGAACTCTCATAGTTTAAAGGTTCATGGTTCAAAGTGGTTCAAAGCGACCAGTGACTAGTGATGTCATTGCGGATGTCAAATTTGTTATTCCCCAAAAATAACTTTCATTTTTAGGACAACATTTGAAATATTTTGGTCTTACAGACCAAAATTGTATCTTCCATTTTTAAAATGTCTTAGATATTCAGATTTCTCATTTTCAAAGTTTCTCAAAAAATCTACAGACTTTGCAAATCAAGTTCAATGGATTTTACATGTTGAAAATCTACAGACTTTGTATCTTTAGATTCTACAAGCAAGTTCATTTATACAGATTCAAAGATTATTTGCAGGTGGTTTCAGTCAAAAGGAATCAGTTTTCAAACTCTTAGTCATTTTCTGGGATTGTTTCAATGCCTTGGTTCAAACAAAAATCTCCATCGATAAACACCAGCAGCAAGTTCAACGTATTTGGAAAGAGTTAAGCACTTCATCAAGGTTCAAAGTTCAATTGGTTCATCGGCTTCCAAACATTGAACCAAATCAAGGTGGCTTGAATCGTTGAACCATTGAACCATTTTGGTTCAAAGGTTCAACGGGTTCAAAGGTTCAACGGTAGGTTCAACCAAAGGAACAGTTCAATGGCTCAGTTTAACCAAGCAGTTCAATGTTTTATTTCACTCACATGGTTCATTCCCTTTGTTTCAACATCTTTTGGTTTGACCATTTGGTTCGTAAGTCAGTTCAAAGCCTTGTTTGAACCATTGAACCAAAACTCGGTTCAACGTCCAGGTTCAACAAAAAGGTTCAATAGCAGGTTCATTCACTTAGTTCAACCATTTGGCTCATTGAATGGTTCATTGGCTTTGTTTCAAAGGACTTGGCGCGCTTCATTGAACCTTTGAATCGATTCAACTAATGGTTCATCGGCCAAGTTCAAAGGGGTGGTTCAATGCTGAAAGGAACTTTTTCGAAGGACAAGTCCCCTTGCGGAGGACACTTCATCGACCAAAACACCCTTCAAATTTTCAAAAGAAATCCAAATACTTATTCAAATACTTGGCGGAACCAATTTTTGCAGACATTTTGTCCGCAGGAATTTTACCCAGACTTTTGTCCGCAGGAATTTTCTGCGGGACAAATGTCTGGGGAATTACCCGTAGGGAGCTTTCAATTCAAACACTCAGGAATTTCCCCTGGGGATTTGTCCACGGGAATAAAGCTCGGGGAAACATTTGTCTGTGGGGACTGCCAAAACAAAAGCCCAGGGAAATATTTGTCCGCAGAGATTGATAAAACAAAGGGCTGCCAAAGGACCCCGAAGGGCAGGTGCCCTTGCGGGGAACTCTCGGCGGCCAAAATAAAGGGCTCGACAAGGATTATTTCTCAAGGCCAAAATGGGTATGTCCAATTCAGAAAAGTGCTAAGCAAAAAGCCAAAATCCGAAAGAAGACCAAGAGGTGACACCCACAAAGATGTCAAATTCAGCATAGCCGACTAGCCGTTGAAAGCATATTGACGGGCATGTAAACGTCAATTTTAAAGACAGTAAAATAGCCTTTGATTTACAGACCTAAATGCATTTCCAAAATTTAAGACAAAAACCAGCTGAAAGCAAGGAAAGGTAGAATAATGGATGAATACAGGACTCGATTCAATTAATCTAGAAAGGAGGAACGATGAGGACAAGATCATATCGCTAGGTGGACATTGAAAGTTGTAATCTTTCAATTGCATGACTTGTTTATCTAAATTGAGAAGATCAATGGGTAAAATGCCCCAAAGTTCCAGCTTGTCTTCCTAACATTTCCCAATGCATCATGATGTATTACTGTTCCCGAGTCCTTGAAATGGCTATATAAGGGACTTTTTTTCATTGTAAAAGCATCTCTTTTTTGACAATTGTAATGAAACTCTGCCGAAATTGAGAGGCATCATTGAGACTTTGTGTTTAGTCTGTTGATCATATTATGTTAATAAAAACAAGGGACTTTTTCAGACTTTGTGCTGTGATATCTTTTCTATTTCATTAATTTAATAAGCGAGATTAGTAAATTATTCAAGAAGGCATCCTGAAGAATCAACTGTGGAGTGACTTTGTGCCCCCATAGCTACCTTTAGTGTGTTTGCTTTTTCATTGCCGTGTAAAGGACTTTGAAAAGACTTTGAGCTTTCATTGCCCTTCGTATATTACTCTTAAGCATTTCATGATAGAGACTTTGTGTTCTATTTCGATTTGCTAATTACCATACTTCAATTACATTCTGCTTTTATTTCCAAGGGTATTCTTGTGGCTGACTGAATAGTTTTTCCTAAAAGAAGAGGAGAGTTGTCTATCATTCCTTGAGTTTTTCTTTTGTTTTGTATACATCATCTTTGAAGAAAGAGAGATGGATGCCTGGTCCTACCCTTGAATATTATTTTTTGTTTATACATATACATATCATATCCACAGGGAACCTCCCCTTGATGAGAGGAGAGAGCAGTCTCCTTCTGATGTGATAAAATTACACATTAAGATGACTAATCTTTTTGCTTTGGCTGATAAGACCTATTTTATTTACCAGTACGCTGATAGACAAAATATTCAACCAACAATTTTTGGTGACTTTGCTGGGGAATTATCCATTATCCATTTATAGTCTATCCATTCCATTCACCTCCACACCACAAGAAAAGAACGCACAGTTTAAAGCCTCAAGCTTTAACTGAAGTAAAGTCAATTCTTTTCCACATTTATTTTACAATCTAACAGATTCAGGGTATACACGAAGCCAAAGAGCTAAAGGTGTCATTGATCTTGTGTTTGAGCTGATACAACAAAGTGATTTTGATCTGTTTCCTTCACCATCTCGTCTCCAATGAACCAAGAGCTTCCCTCCTACTAAACTCATATCTCCATTACCAGACGAAGTATCTACTTCTGATGTTGATAAAGTTGTGCCTATAATTAACCCATTAAGATTTGTTATCCCTCCTTTTCAGTATCCTATAATGGCAGTTCAAAGTCCCTGGGGTAATGCTTTTGGTCCTCTCAATCTTACTCCTCCTCTACATGAGCTTCCACGTAGTTCTAGGAAGAATTTACCTAAATTCTACAGTGATGGCGAAGTTCATCCTAATGAACATATTATAGCATTCAGTATAGCTTGTGGAGTAATCAGAGTAGAGTTTGAAGATGTAGCTGTCAGGCTTTTTATTGAAACACTACAAGGTCCTGCTACAGATTGGTTTTACCACTTGCAGGGTTGATCTGTGACTGATTAGAATACTTTGAAAGCTAAGTTTGAAGCCAGATTCAAACCTGCAAAAGATGCACATACACTTCTAGCTCAACTTATACAAATAAAAAAAGAGCCGCATGAGCCTATGAGAGACTTCATAGCTAAATTTGACAAGTTGAAAAATAAAATTCCTATGATTTTCAGACCTACAGCTGAAAATCTCAAATGCTTTTTCATTAATTCTCAGCTACCTGAAGTCAGTTTCCTCTTGAGACGTGCTGGCCAAATAGATCTCGCTGTAGCTCAATTTTTGGCCACTGAAGTAGAAGATGATCTCATCTTAGCAGGAAAAATAAGAAGAGATCCTAATAGAAATAGAGCTTCATCATCTTCTGAATTTGCATCTACAAGCACCACAGATCCAATGGTACAAAAATTAGCAAATGAGCTCCTTACACTCAAAAAGTAAATGGCTCAAAGAATGTCTTCTGCTCCTACATACAGAAGAACATTCCCAAATCAGTCATATCAGGGCAATGTTGCCAAAAACCAAGGACAACAAAATTGCCTTCCTCCCCCACAAAGGAAACTTACTCTGGAAGCTCCTCCAACTAATTCAGCAATGGGATACCTTGAAGCAAAATCAAAATTCTCTTATCAGCCTGAATTAAATCAAGAAAATGATGCTAATATCATTGAAGACAGTCAAAAAAAATCAACTGATGACTCCCACATTGGTTTCTTGAATTATCAAGATGAACCTGGAAGCAAAGGAGAAGCTTCAGATAGATCATATGCAGTGTTTACCAGGTCTAAGAATCAATCAGCCCAGTAAGCTGATAAAAAAAAGACAGAAAAACAACCATAGCCAGTAGTCACAATTGTCAATCGTGGAACAACTCTGCCCTTTCAACGAAAAGATCTGGTAATCACTCAAAAGGTAAATACATCTATTGCGCCTTCCCCTTCTACTTTTAATTCACAAACTAGCCCACCTCCCATCCCTTCTAAAACTCAGAAAGATGAAGTACCTTTCTATGTACCTAGCTCGATTCAGCCATTTGATATAATTGACCATGTTAAAAAGACAAAAATACAAATGTCTAAATTTGAGTACTTGTAGTCCAATCTGGATCAATTGAACAAGCTGGTCCAATATGTTAAAAATCAGACCATCCCTACAGGACAAAAGGCCAAAAAAGTAACCTTTAATTTTTCAATAAATACGCATATTCTAAATAATCTAATTATTACTCCTCCAACTGCTCCTAGCAAAATAGAACCCTTCTATGTTTCCTTGTTAATCAATGGCCACAAGCTGAGTAACTATATAATAGACTCAGATGCATCTGACAATGTTATGCCTGCCAAAGTCGCTGAGTCTCTTGGTATCACATTGACCAAGACGTTTGGTAGATGTTTCTCCATGGAGAACAAGCAAGTGCCATTGCTGGGGCAAATCAAAGATGCCCAATTTGCATTCGTAGCCTTTCCAGACAAGAGGATTAAAATGACTGTATTAGTGGCTGACGTCTTAGCATCTTATGGCATTTTGTTTGGACAAATTTTTTGTAAGGACGTAGGAGGAGAACTGAACATGGATCTATCTGAGGCAAGGATCCCTGTCCAAGGCGTGATGAAAAGATTACTTCTTAAAAAGAAAGCAAAGTATGTAGTTACCAAGACGTCAGCTCCTGAAGCTCAAATCCTCTTTGAATCTGCAGGTATGGGTAATTACTTTTTATATACAGATCGTGAAGAAAGACCCTCCATCTATGATGAGAGAAAGTCTGAAGTAAAGACAGTGTCTAATGAAATTTGGACTCTAGAATTTGACGGTAGTTGTTCCTCTACTGGTTCTAGAGCCAGAATTGTCTTGATATCTCCTCAAGGAGATATGTTCCCTTCATCATATAAGTTACAATTCAGCAACACAAATAATATAGTTGAATATGAATCGTTGTTGCTGGGTATGAAGGCTGCTCAAGAAAGAGGCATCAAGTTTTTTCATGCTAAAAGGGACGCCGAATTAGTGGTCCGTCAAGTGAGAAATTCATATCAAACCAAGAATGAAAGGCTGCGCCATTACCGTAATCTTGTTTGGGACCAAATTGAAAGCTTTGATGCTTTCAACATTTCTTCCATTCCAAGGGAATCCAATGATAGAGCTGATGCACTTGTTTTAAGAACTCTTTTAGTTTCTCATTCTGATTTTAAAGAAGCCAAATATATTATTGAGCTGATCTATAGGCCGAGTGTTTCTGATAATATTGATCATAGGCAAATTTTTAATAATGATAATCAAATCGTTGCCTTCTTGGAACAAAAGGACAATTTTAAATAGCTGTATTTTGAAGGTAGTGAGTCTCAGAAGTCTAAATTAATTTTTGAATCTAGTTCAGATGTAAATGAAGAGTTTCTATAGCTGAAAGGAAATAAAATTCCTAAAGGCGTAGTTTCTCTTGAGAAGCTGTTCGACAAGCATGATAGATTCGTCAAGCAACAACATACAGATTTGAATCTCTCTCAGGGATTTGACCAAGTGAATCTGACCAACAAAGAAAATCCAAAAATGGTCAATATTGGTAAGTGTTATACACCTGAAGAAAAATTCAAATTCACTTCTTTGCTTTGTCAATACATTGATGTCTTGGCATTTTCATACGAAGATCTGAAGTCTCTCAGACCTGATGAAATCTACCATCATATTCCTCTCAACGCTGATTCAATGCCTTACAAGTAGAAATCCAGACAATACAATCTAAAAATTTTAGGTACAATTATGTCTGAAATTCAAAAAATGTTAAATGCTATAATTATTTTTCCAATCCATCATTCTACATGGATTGTGAACATAGTTCCTGTAAAGAAGAAAAATGGTGAAATATGTATTTGTGTAGATTTTCAGAATTTGAATCAGTCATCTCTAAAAGATAATTATCCTTTGCCAATCATGGACCAAGTGTTTCAAATAGTAATAGGATCAGAAATATTATCAATGTTGGATGGCTTCTCAAGGTATAATCAAGTTGAAGTTGCTGAAGCTGAAGCTGACTAACACAAGACTGCATTCACCACACTTTGGAGTACATTTGCATACAAAAAAATGCCTTTTGGCTTAATAAATGCTAGTGCTACTTTCTAGAGAGTTATGGACATGGATTTTACAGATGAAATTGGCAAATTCATAGTTGTATATCTTGATAATTTAATTGTCTTTTCAAAGCATCGATCTGATCATGTACGCCATTTGCAACAATTGCTGGTGTGCTACCAACAGAATGGTATTTTTTTTAATCCTAAAAAGTCTATTTTTGGAGTGACAGAAGGGAAACTCCTTGGACACATTGTCTCCAAAGAAGGCATAAAGATTGACTCAGACAGAGTCAAGTCTATTCAAGAGCTGAATTTGCCTGCAAGTAAGAATGTTGTTCACTCTTTCTTCAGACAAGTGAATTTCTTACGGAGATTCATCCCCAAATTTGCTGAGAAGACAAGACACATTGTAAACATGATGAAAGGAAAGACTACCTTCAGCTGGACCAAAGAAGGCAAAGCAGCATTTCAAGATATCAAGGTCGTTATTGCTCATGCCCCTACCCTGGTTTGTCCAGATTACCACAGAGATTTCATTATATACAGCTATGCATCTGAGCATACTCTTTCAGCGATTCTTGTCCAACAAGACAAAGAAGGTATGGAATCCCCCATCTCTTTCATGAGCTACCCTCTGAAAACTCATAAAATGAAGTATTCAAATATAGAGAAACACGCCTATGCCTTGGTAAAAGTAGTCAAACACTTTCGCTTCTATATTCTGAATTCACATACTACTGCCTTAGTCCCTGACAGTACAGTCAAGTCTATATTAACTCAATAAGAGTTTGGCATAAAGAGAGGTAATTGGATTGCAAAAATCCAAGAATTTGATTTGGATATCAAGCTAACAAAGCTGGTCAGAGGTAAAGGTCTTTGTCAATTAATGGCTGATAATAAGCCAAAAGATACACGGCATGAAGAAGCTGAGGTTGAAAATGCGCCAACAATCCTTTTTGTTTGTACTACCAATGAATGGTACTCAGATATTGCCTATTTTTTGACTTATGGAGAATGTCCTACTCATTTGTCTTATAAAGAGAGGAGAACTATTAAATTAAAAGCTGCCAATTTTGTCCTTTGGGACAACAGCCTGTACAAAAGAAGTATAGATGGAGTTTTTTTCACTGTGTAGATAAAAAATAGCAGACCCAGCTCCTGAAATCTTTTCACAATTTAGCATGTGGAGGACGTTTTTCTGCCCCTGTGACTGCTCACAAAATTTTGTGAGCCAGGTATTATTGGCTGACTCTTTCCAAGATGCACATAAGTGGGTAAGGAAATGTGAACTTTGCCAGTAATTTGTTGGAAAACCCAAGTTGGCTGCTCTGCCTCTCAAGTCAGTAATTATAGAGGAACCATTCCAGCAGTGGGGACTTGATTTCATTGGGACAATAAATCCATCTTTAAGTGCTGGACATAATTATGTCCTTACAGCGACTGATTATTTTACTAAGTGGGTAGAAGCAATTCTGACAAAGCATGCTACTTCAAAAGTTGTATACAACTTCCTGAAAGAGAATATCATTTCTAAATTTAGAGTCCCACTCAAAATTGTTACTGATAATGCAACTTATTTCACCTCTCAAGAAATTACGCTTTCTCATTCTTCTGATTATTTTCTGCAAGGAAATGGACAAGCTGAGTCCAGCAATAAAAATTTGGTAACTATTATCAAGAAACTTGCAGATGACAATCAAAGGACGTGGCATAAAGTATTAGTTGATGCTTTGTGGGCTGACAGAATCACGCTAAAAAGGGCAATTGGTATGTCTCCTTTTCAACTTCTCTACGAGATTAATGCTGAGATACCAATCACTTTATAGTTAACAGCCATGAAATTGGTGAAGGCCATTGAAGATCAGACATATGAGAGTTCTCTTGACAAAAGAATCATGTGCCTGACTTAGTTGAAAGAACAAAGAAACATGGTGGTGGACATAATTGTTGTTCATCAAAATCTGATAAAAAAACTTTTTGATCAAAAGGCTAGAAATCATGATTTCTAGATTGGGGATAAAGCTTTATTGTGGGACAAAAGAAGAGAGCCAAAAGGGATGAATGGAAAGTTTGACTCTTTTTGGAGAGGCCCATTCATAATTCATCAGCACATGGGTGAAAACAGCTTTTTGTTAAAATACCAAGATGGCACGCTCTTTTCTCTGCCCCATAATGGGTAGCATCTGAAACACTTCAATTCTTGAAGTATCAGATCATTGCCTCTGTATATATGTATATTTGTAAAATTTTAAATTCTATTTTATTTTGTTTGTTTTCGTTATTGATGTCTTTCATTTCTGGAAAGCATGACTCCAAAGCCCAATGGTACACTTGAAGACACTGGAGATTCTGAATTCTACTCCTTTCAATTCGTCTTGCAATTGACAAAAGTTTCCCAACTGGAGCCAGTTGTTGTTCCCCAAAAATAGCTTTCCTTTTTAGGACAACATTTGAAATATTTTGGTCTTCCAAACCAAAATTGTATCTTTCATTTTCAAAATTTGTCTTAGATACTCAGATTTCTTATTTTCAAAGTTTCTCAGAAAATCTACAGACTTTATATCTTCAGATTCTATAGGTAGGTTCATTTATACAGATTCAAAGATTATTTGCAGGCGGTTTCAGTCAAAAGGAATCGGTTTTCAAACACTTAGTCATTTTTTGGGATTATTTCAATGCCTTAGTTCGAACAGAAATCTCCATCGACAAACACCAGCGGCAAGTTCAACGTCTTTGGCAAGAGTTAAGCGCTTCATCAAGGTTTAAAGTTCAATCACTTCAATTGGTTAATTTAATAAGCGAGATTAGTAAATTAGTCAAGAAGGCATCCTGAAGAATCAACTGTGGAGCGACTTTGTGCCCCCATAGCTACCTTCAGTGTGTTTGCTTTTTCATTGCCGTGTAAAGGACTTTGAAAAGACTTTGAGCTTTCATTGCCCTTCATATATTACTCTTGAGCATTTCATGATAGAGACTTTGTGTTCTATTTCGATTTGCTGATTACCATACTTCAGTTACATTCTGCTTTTATTTTCAAGGGTATTCTTGTGGCTGACTAAATAGTTTTTCCTGAAAGAAGAGGAGAGCTCTCTATCATTCCTTGAGTTTTTCATTTGTTTTGTATACATCATCTTTGAAGAAAGAGAGATGGATGCCTGGTCCTACCCTTGAGTATTATTTTCTGTTTATACATATACATAGCATATCCACAGGGAACCTCCCCTAGATGAGAGGAGAGAGCATTCTCCTTTTGATGTGATAAACTTACACATTAGGATGACTAATCTTCTTGCTTTGGCTGATAAGACCTATTTTGTTTACCAGTATGTTGATAGACAAAATATTCAACCAACAAAATTCAAGGAAATGAAATATTTGTTAATTTTCAAATGTGGCACAGAACCTAAAGAGAAAACTAAGTGACCAGCTGAAGAGCAAGCCAAAAGAGCCTGCAAAAAGGAAAAGAGATAGCCTAAGAGCTCAAATTACAACAGGAAAAAGGGAAAGACTAGAAATATCTACATAAGAGTTATTCCAGTAGGTGGAACAGTCCACCAAGTAGACATATGAGCTCGCAAGCATTAAAAGGCGTAGCCTATTTTTCTCCCTTGGAATAAAAGTGAGGGGATAGCTGCGTACATATTGGAAGAAAGATCACACGACCCATGCAGAGGAGAAGATATTTTGAGATGAATTGGCATGCCACAGTTAAGGTAGATGCCCTGTTCTAGCATGGCCCCTTGACAAAACTAAAAATGTGTTTAAGGCATTGAATGCAGCATAGGTCATTATATGAAACAAAGTGACAAGTCTTCCTTGGCTGCTATATATTGTAATCTCTTATTTTATGCAAACAGGATCTTTTGGTTATAAAAGCAAAACTCTACCAAAATTAAAAGGCGATTACTGAGACTTTGAGCTCAAATTGTTGATCATATTTTTTTATATGAATGAAAAAGCAAGTTACTTCCAGACTTTGTGATATAATAGCTTGTGTCATTTAGGAGATCATTCTTCTATCTATTTCCTGAATGTGTTCTTATCCATTTTAATGAAATAAACAAAATTAGTGGAAGTAATCAGGAAGGTATCCTAAAAACAACTGTGAGAAGATTTTGTGCTGCCACAATTGCCTTTAGTGTGTTTGTCTATTTTTAATTTATTTTTATGTAAAGGATCTTGGGATGATTTGTGCCCCCATTATCCTTCGTATTTCACTCTGGGTAGTTGAAGTGGAGACTTTGTGCTACACCTTTTTCTGCTAGTTAATACGCCCCCTGTTATCAGTTACTTGTTATCTATCAGAAAGAACTCCAGTTGTTTGCTGTAAGACCACTTTTGAAAGAAGAAAAGCACCTTCAGTGTTTTCACCTAGATTTCTCCTTTGTTTGTGAACATCATCTCTGAAAAAAGAGAGATGGATGGTGTTGTCCTACCCCTGAGTGTTATTTTCTGCATATATATAGTATATAGCTCCTCATATTTATAGAGAACCTCCCCTTGATGAAAGGAGAGATTTGTCCCCTTTTGATGTGGTAAATCTGCACATTTGGCCGACCAATCTCCTTATGTTGTGGTTGAAACTACCTATTTTGCTCATCAGTTAGCTGGTGACAAAATATTCACCCAACAATTTTTTGGTGACTTCACTGGAGATCGACGAGCATTTTCAGTCCTTTTCCAGTCTATTCAAATTGAAGCATTTCATATTACTAGGGAACGACGTGAAGTAGGAAAGAACATTGCCAGCTTCATGCCAATAATTTTTTGTTGACTCCGCTAGGAAAGAGCGTGCAGTTTGAAGCCTCAAGATTCAACCTGAAGCAGGGCTAGTTCTTTTCTATTTTTATTCTATAATGTGGCAACTCCATGCTATACAAAAAACCAGAGAGCGCAAGGTGTTGTTGACCCTATTTTTGAGTTGGTGCAGTAAGGCAATTTTGATTTATTTCCCCCATAACTTCAAGTTCAACAAACTAGGAGTCTTCCTCCTACCAGTACTAGGTCACCACTACAAGGCAAAGCTTCTTTTTCTGCTGTTAGCAGAGCTTTACCTATACATACTCCACCCAGATTTGTTATCCCCACTTTCCATAATCAAATCATGGCGGTTCAAGGCCTCTGGGGTAACTCTTTTGGCCCACTCAATTTAACTCCACCTCTACATGAGTTACCACGCAGTTTAAAGAAGAATTTTCCCAAATTCTTTAGTGATGGGAGAGTTCATCTTGATGAACACATTGCAACTTTTAGCATAGCCTGCGGTGTGATAGGCATGGAATATGAAGATGTAGCAATCAGGCTATTTATGGAAACATTACAAGGTGCTATTGCAAACTGGTTCTACCATTTGTAGGCTCGATCAATGACTAACTGGAACACTCTTAAAGCTAAATTTGAATCCAAGTTCAAGCCTATAGAAGATGCACATGCCCTGCTAGCCCAACTCACACAGATGAAGAAAGAACCTCATGAACTTATGAGGGACTTTATTGCCAAATTTGACAAGCTGAGGAACATGATTCCTATAATTGCTCAGCCAACACCTGAGAACCTTAAATGTTTTTCATCAACTCACAGCTACTTGAAGTGAGTTTTCTATTGAGACGTGTTGGCCATATAAACCTTGCTGCTGCTCAAGATTTGGTTACTGAGGTGGAAGATGACCTTATCTTGGTAGGAAATATAAGGAGAAATCTTAACAGAGGTAAATCTTCTTCATCTTCTGAATGTCCATTTATAGGCACCACTGATCTAATGGTGCAAAAGCTGTAAAATGAGTTGTTTGCTCTTAGAAAGCAAATGGTGTAAGGGATGTCATCTGCCCTTTGGTACAGAGATATACCAAGGAGGACATTCCCTAATCAGTCATACCAAGACAATGATGCCAAGAATCAAGGGTAGCCAAATCATCTTCCTCCTCCTCAAGAGAAATTGGCCATTAAAACACTTTTAACCATTTCAGCAGTTGGATATCTTGAAGCAGAATCAGATTTCTCCTTCCATCCTGAGTTGAACCCAGAAGATAATGTTAATTTTTTCACAGAGAGAGAAGAAGAATTAGCTAGCGACTCTAACATTGGTTTCCTGAATTACTAGGATGAACCCAAAAGTGAAGGTAAAGTAGTTGAGGGATCATATGTTGTGTTCACCCAGTCTAAAAATCAGTCAGCCCAGCAAGCTGATAAAGAAAAAATAGAGGAGCGAGCTCAGCCTGTAATTTCAATTGCCAGATGAGGAACTTCTCTGTCTTTCTAGGCAAAGGACCCAGTGAGTAATAAAAAAGTAAGTGCTTCAAGTATGCCTTCACCTTCAACTTCAATTTTGCAGATCAGTCCTCCCCCCCTAAAAACCAAAAGGATGAACTATTTTTCCTTCTTCTTAATTCATTTCAGATGTTTGACATAGTCCACCATGTCAAGAAAACTAAAATTCAAATGTTTGAATTTGAATTTCTACAGTCTAACCCTGAGCAATTAGATAAATTGGTTCAATATGTGAAGAACCAAACCGCCCCTGCAAGACAATATGTTAGAAAGGTAACTCGTGATCCCCCAAAGAACATGTCCACTCCAAATAATCTTGTCATTACTCCTCCTACTGCTCCTGAGAAGACTGAAACATTTTATGTCTCTCTACTGGTAAATGGACACCAGCTGAACAATTGCATCATAGACTCAAGTGCATCTGACAATGTCATGCCTACCAAAGTGGTGAAATCCCTTAATCTCACATTGACCAAAATATTTTGGAAATGTTTTTCCATAGAGAACAAACAAGTGCCATTGTTGGGACAAATCAAGGATTCCCAATTTACATTTGCAGCATTCCCAAACAAGAGAATCAAGATGACAGTCTTGGTGGCCGATCTCCCATCCTCATACATCATCCTTCTTTAGCAAAATTTATGTAAGGATGTTGGTGGTGAGTTGAGCATGGACCTGTCTGAAGCAAAGATCCCAATCAAGGGCGTCATGCATAAATTACTCCCTGAGAAGGAGGCAAAATACATGGTCACTCAAACATCAACGCCTGAAGCTCAAATTTTATTTGAGTCTTCAGGCATGGGTAATTACTTCCTGACTATAGAGGATGCTCTTGTCTTAGCTGATGAAACTTTTGAAAATGACAATCTGAAAATTGGTTCAGATAAAATAACAGAGGACATGAGAGAGCACAGTGCAAGCCCAAAGGAATCCTCCCCTCCACACAAAGAGGAATCTAAGGTAAAAATAGTTCCTGATAACGTATAGATTTTAGAATTTGATGGCATCTTATTTTCTACCGGTGATGGAGTTGGGATTGTTCTAATATCTCCTCAAGGAGATATTTTTCCTTCTTCATACAAGTTGCAGTTCAGCAACACCAACAACACTGTTGAGTATGAATCTCTATTACTCGCGTTGAAGGTAGCTCAAGACAGAGGTGTTAAACTCCTTCATGCTAAAAGAGATGTTGAACTGATATTTTGTCAGGTGAGGAACCTATGTCAAACCAAGAATAAAATATTGCACTATTATCGCAATCTAGTATGGGACTATATTGAAAGTTTTGATGCTTTCAATATATCTGCAGTGCCCATAAAGCTTCATAGTCATGTAAGTTCATTAGCTATCTCTATGACCCTTTTGGTTCCTCACAAAGACTTTGAAGAGTAGAAGTACACTATCAAGCTGGTCTTTTGACCAAGTGTGCCTGGCAATGCCAATCATTGGCAGGTGTTTGATGCTGACAATCAAATCATGTGTTGGACTGAACCAGAAGAACAACAAACTATGGTAATGGACCATACTACTGCACGTCAAAATTAGGTAAAAAATTCTTCTACAAGATAACAAGGGTTCATGATTTTTAGACTGAAAATCAAGTCTTGCTTTGGGGTAAGAGGAGAGAACCAAAAAGAATGCACATAAAATTTGATTCTTGGTGTAGAGGTCCATTCGCCAATCATCGCTTTTAGGGAGAAAATAGTTTTTTGCTGATATATCAAGATAGAACGCCATTTTCACTGTCTCACAGTGGGTGGCATCTGAAACACTTCAATCCTTGAAGTATCAGATAAGATCAGCTTGTACATATGTATAATTTTTGTATAGTCTTTAGCTTGTTTTATGTCATTCATTTTCATTTGTTTTTTGCACCTTTTTTTTTGGTAACATGACTCCGTAGCTCAATGGCATACTTAAAGGCACTGGATATTTTAGTTTCTACTCCCCTCAGCTATACCAAAATTTCAATTGAAGGAAGATCTCCAATTAGAGCTAGCTATTATTCCCAAAATTTGTCACTCATTTTTGGGACAACATATGAACTATTTTGGTCCTGCAGGCCAAAATTCTCTTCTCAAAAATTATTTTGAGCATTCAAATTCTTCATTATTTAAGCTTTTTCAATTAAGGGACTAGCAGGTTCAACAGGTTCAACAACTTCAATAGGCGATCTCTCTCAAAGAAACAAGTTCCCAACACTTAGGCAATTCCAAGACAGGTTCAACGCCGAGGTTCAACCAAAAGTTCCATCAGTAAGCTTTAAACAAAGGATTAAACTATTGAACCATTAAACCCCACTTTCAACAGGTTTAAAGGTTCAACGGGTTCAAAATTTCAATGGCTTCGAAAGACTTATAAGAAAACAAGAAAGATTGAACCCATTGAACCATTGAACCTTAAACCAAAATGGTTCAAAGGTTCAAGGTTCAACGAGTTCAATCAAAGTTTGAAGAGTTGTTCCAATCAATTGGTTCAAACAAATGGTTTAAAGTGGTTGGTTCAAGCGGTCAATTGAATGAGTGAAACATAGTATTGAACTGTTGAACCATTCTTGGTTCAATCGGTCAGTTCAATCAAATGGTTCAAAGGAGTCTCCCAAAGCCCGAAGGGCAAGTGCCCTTATGGAGGGCAGTGAACAAAAGGGAACAAAAAAATATCTTTCAAAAAGATTTTCTATGGCAAAATTTTATAAGTGAAATCCTTCAAACTTTTTATTCGAATGAATGTTCAAAGGCCCGATGGAAAGCGGCAAAAACAAAGGAAAGATTTTTTTTAGAAAAAATATTTGAAGGAATTCTTTCAGACATTTTGTCTGAAGGATTTGAAGAAGAAGGCCACCTGAACCCTGAAGGCCAGGTACCCTTGCAGGGGGCTCTCGATGACTAAAAAATGGACCTTTCTTAAGGCTCAAAGGGACACCTTCCCTTCAGAGGGTTCCAAAGATATAAAGCTGAAGGAATGATCAAAGGCTCGTATGCCTATTTTTATGAACTCTGCAGGCTGGTTTCTACAGACTCTACAGGCCTGATTCTAAGGACTCTGTAGGCTAGTTTTTATGAACTCTGTAGGTTGGTTTTTATGGACTTTGTAGGCCTGATTCTATGGACTCTATAGGCTATTTTCTATGGACTCCATAGGCTTGATTCTATAGACTCTGCAGGCTTGGTTCTACGAACTCTATAGGATTTGAAGAAGAAGGCCATTTGAAGGACCCTGAAGGATAGGTACCCTTGCGGAGGGGCTCCTAGTGACCAGGAAATGGGCCTTTCTCAAAGCTCAAAGGGACACCTTCCCTTTGGGGTGTTCCAAAGACATAAAGTAGAAAGAATTTCAAAACTTGAGAGACTTAGAGAAAACAAAGGCTTGTAAGAAAGAGGATGAACCGTTGAACCTTGAACCAAAATAGTTCAACGGGTTTAAAAGTTCAAAGAAAGTTCTGAGCAAAGTGTTGAGTTGTGGAGATAAAAGCTTCACTGATGAGCTAGATTGAGGTTGCTGAGTTTACACAGTAACCGACATCAGTTGCACAGTCGATCGGCATCAGCAGTATCACCGACATCAGTCAGGAATAGACACAGGACTTATCGACATCGGTTAGGGGTCAGCCGACATCAGTCACCTGTAGATCGACACTGACAACTGTGCGTTTGCATGCATTTCCAAAATTAGATTTGTTCTAATTTTAGGAGAATAGTTGGTTTGCATGTAAAGACTAATTTTAGTCTTGAGTCTATTTTTTTAATTATTGTTTGCCTTGGATCCTATTTAAGAGACCCATGGGGCAGTATTGTAATTAAGAAGAAGAAAGAAAAGAGGGAATAACAACTCGGTTATTGAGTTGATTGTAATTGATTGAGAGAGAGAGAGAGAGAACTCTTGAGAGAGAAATATTGTACACCCAAGAGGTGTGGGAAGAGTGAGATTTCTTCATTATATTTTGGAAGAGTTTAATGCAAGATTGGTTGTTTCTTGTATCTCTTATTATTTGTTGTTTTTGATTTCTAGTTACTTATTACTTCTGAGTTAATTCCGTGTTTAGTTGCTTATACAAAAGTAATCAATTATACTCCAAGTTCTTAACAAGTGGTATCAGAGCGTGTTAGTGTTTTTTGATTACAGAATTCACTCACAAGGATTTCTGATTGAGTGAGAGTAAAGCAATGGCAGAAAAAAGTAAACTAAGAATGGAGAAATTCAATGGAAAGAATTATCAATTATAGAGGATGCAGATAGAAGATTATTTGTATCAGAAAGATCTGTACTTACCATTGGGTGGGGTTGCAAGCAAGCCCACAGATATGGAAGATGAAGAATGGAATGTTCTTGATAGAAAGGCTCTTGGAGCTATAAGGCTGAACCTGGCAGCTTCTGTGTTTTCAAACTTATCACAGGCAAAGACAACGGTAGAGCTAATGGATACTTTGGCAAATTTATATGAAAAACCTTCAGCTTCGAATAAGGTATATCTTATGAAGCAATTATTTAATTTGCAAATGCAGGAAGGTGGATCAGATCTAGTCATCTTAATGATTTCCATGGAATTGTAAATCAATTAAATTTAGTCAAAATAGTTTTTGATAATGAAATTAAGGCTCTCTTATTCTTATGCTCTTTACTTGAAAGCTGAGATAGCTTGGTAATGGCAGTTAGTAATACTGCATCTCTTCAAATATCTTGAAAGTTGATGATGTTGTTAGTGTAATCTTGAATGAAAAAATTCACAGAAAAAGCACAGGGGAAACATCAGGTAATGCTTTAAGTTTTGAAATCAGGGGAAGGCAAAGAGAGAAGGGCAAGCAAGGAAAATCAAGGTCAAAGATGGGAAGAAGATCCAAATCCAAAAATGGAAGAATAACCTGCTAGAATTGTGAAAAGAAAGGGCATGCAAAGAAAGATTGTTGGTTGAAGGATAACAAAGAAAATCAGCATGAAGGAGATAAAGAAGCAAAAGTTGCAGGTATTGTTGCACAAGATGCTCTCATATTTTCTTTGGATAATAAAATAGAATCTTGGATTTTAGATTATGGTGCCTCTTTCCATGCAACCCCAAATAGAGAAATTTTCAATGATTATGTCCATGGAGATTTTGAAAAAGTTTATTTAGGGGATGATGAGCCTTGTCAAATTGTTGGCAAAGAAAAAGTGTAGCTAAAATTGCAGAATAGCAACACATGGGTGTTGAAGGATGTCATGCATGTACCCATCCTGAAGAGGAATATGATTTCTGTAAAAAATTTGAGTGATGAGGGTTGCACAGTAACTCTCACAGCTAAATCTTGGAAAGTTTCCAAGGGTGCACTTGTATTAGCAAGAGGTAAGAGAGTAGATACACTTTATCTATCTACTTATATTACTGATTATTTTCTTTTTGTTTTATCTAATTTAGATTTAGATGCAAAGTTGTGGCACTACAGGCTTGGTCACATGAGTGAGAAGAGAATGGATATTCTTAAGTCAAAAGGTAAGCTTTCAAGTTTGAAAAGCATAGATCTAGATTTCTGTGAGCATTATATTTTTGGAAAATAGAAGAAAGTGAGGTTTTTCAAAACTAGGTCAACAAAGAAGCACAAGTTGGAGCTTGTTTACATAGACGTGTGGGGACTAGCTCAGGTAGCTTCTATTAGAGGATCACGGTATTATGTTTCTTTCATTGATGATGCTACAAGAAAGGTATGGGTTTATTGCATAAAGAGAAAATATGATGTTTTTGACACATTTAAAAAATGAAAAGCTTTGGTTGAGAATGAAATAGGTTTGAGATTGAAGTGCCTTAGATCTGACAATGGTGGTGAGTACTGCATCAATAAATTCAATAGTTATTGTTCTATAAGTGGAATACACAGGAAAATGATGGTTCCAAGGACACCTCAGTAAAATGGAGTTGCTAATAGGATGAATAGAATAATAATGGAGCATGCACGAAGTATGAGGTTGCATGCTGGTTTGCCCTTATAGTTTTGGGCAGAAGCTGTAGATACTGCGATTTACCTAATTAACAGAGGACCTTCTACTGCACTAGATGGTGGAATTTTAGAAAAGACGTGGATAGGTAAAAAGGTAGATCTTTTATTTATAAGAGTTTTTGGTTCTGAAGCTTTTGTGCACATTGTTAAAGAAAATAAAAAGAAGCTGGATGCTAAATTTATGCGATGTATTTTTATTGGTTATGGTTTTAGAGATTTTAGATTCCAGTTGTGGAATTTAGAAACTAACAAAATTATTAGAAGCTGGGATGTAGTTTTTAATGAGAAAGTGATGTACAGTGATTAGCTCAAGAGGCTGAATAATTTTGAGCAGGGCAATCTTGATTTGGAAAAGGTTATGATCCAAAATGAGCTCACGGATAAAAATCATCACTCAGAAAAACATAGAAACTGACATCGATCAGGTGAAAATTGACGTCGGTCAGATAGAGATCGACGTTGGTCAGGAAACTAACGTCAGCGACTAAGAGAAATTGACGTTGATCAGGTGCAGACTGACATCGGCCAGAGATGACCGAGATCAATCACTGACAGAAAAAAATTTGGGCAGATAGCAAGCTATCAATGAGTCTCAAATGCCCATAAGGAGGTCTGAAAGGGTAAGTAAACCTCCAATTCGTTATTCCCCTTCTTTATACTACTTGTTGCACACTGATGGTGGAGAACCAGAAAGTTTTGATGAAGCAATGCAAGTAGAATTTAGAAAACATTAGGAGCATGGCATGAATGAGGAAATTGATTCCTTGGAAAAGAACCATACGTGAGATTTGGTTGAGTTGCCAGCCGAAAAGAAAACACTGAAAAACAGATGGGTTTACAGGTTAAAGGAAGGAGAGAATGGACAAATGAGACATAAAGCCAGGTTGGTAGTAAAGAGATTTGCATAAAAACCAAGTATTGATTTTAGTGAAATTTGTGCTTTTGTAGTAAAGATGATTTCTATTCAGATTGTGTTGTCTTTAGTTGCTATTGAGGATTTGCATCTTGAGCAGCTTGATGTTAAGACATCGTTTCTTCATGGAGATTTAGATGAAGAGATATATATGGATCAGCGGGAAGGTTTTGAGGTCAAAGGTAAGGAGAAACTTGTGTGCAGGTTAAAGAAAAGCTTATATGGTCTTAAGCAAGCTCTAAGACAATGGTATTTAAGGTTTGACAGGTTTATGACAGAGCATGGCTTTAGTAAATGTCAATTTGACCATTGTGTTTATTTTACCAGATTGGATAATGGTAGTTATATTATCCTATTATTGTATGTAGATGATATGCTTATTGCAGGTTCACACATGCAGGAAATTACTGAGCTAAAGGTGAAATTAGCTCACACATTTTCCATGAAGGATTTAGGAGCAGCAAAGAAAATCCTTGGCATGAGTATTAAGAGAGACAGGAAAAATCACTGTTTGATTTTGTCTCAAGAGGATTATGTGAATAAGGTGTTGGAGAGGTTCTATATGCAAGATGCAAAACCGGTAAGCACACCTATGGCTGGACACTTCAAGATGAGCAAAGAACAGTGTCTTAAATCACATGATGAGGTTGAGTACATGAGCAACATTCCATATGCTTCAGCAGTTGGGAGCTTGATGTATGCAATGGTATGTACTAGACCTGATATTGTCCAAGCAGTGGGAGTTGTCAGCAGATTTATGGCCAATCTAGGAAAGGAGCACTGAAAAGTAGTTCAGTGGATTCTCAGATATCTGAGAGGGACCAGCAGTAGGCATTTATGCTATGGAGGGTCAAACATTATTCTACATGGGTATGTAGATTCGGATATGGCAGGTGACTTGGATGGTAGGAGAAGCACCACAAGATATGTGTTCACTGTTGGTGGAATGACGGTTAGCTAGATTTTAAAGTTGTAGAAGGTTGTTGCCTTGTCTACTATAGAGGCAGAATACATTGCAGTCACAGAGGCTAGCAAGGAAATGATTTGGATGACTCAATTCATGGAAGAGTTGGGAAAGGAGCAAGAGAGTTATAGATTATACAGTGATAGTCAAAGTGTAATTCATTTGGCAAAGAATTAAGCCTTTCATTCAAGAACCAAACATATACAGCTTAGGTACCACTTCATTAGACAGGTATTAGAGGATGGACAGTTGAAGATAGAAAAGATTCATACGGATAAGAACCATGTTGATATGTTAACAAAGCCGATAATAAGGGAGAAGTTGAATATTCATTCAACTTTTGTTGGTCTTCAAGATTGAACTTGAAGATGGAGAAACAAGCCAGAAACAAGCTTGAAGATGTTGTTGTATAGGTACAAGTGCAGTTGTTTATCTCCAAGTGGGAGATTGTTGAGTTGTGGAGCTAAAAGCTTCACTAATGAGCTAGATTGAGGTTGCTAAGTTTACATAGTAATTGACATCAGTTACACAGTCGATCGACATTGACAATATCACCGACATCGGTCAGGAATAGACACAGGATCGATCGACATCGGTCAGGGGTTGGCCGACATCGGTCACCTGTAGATCGACACTGACAACTGTGTGTTTGTATGCGTTTCCAGAATTAGATTTGTTCTAATTTTAGGAGAACAGTTGGTTTGCATGTAAAGACTAATTTTAGTCTTGAGTCTGTTTTTCTAATTATTGTTTGCCTTGGATCCTATTTAAGAGACCCATGGGGTAGTATTGTAATTAAGAAGAAGAAAGAAAAGAGGGAATAACAACTCAGTTATTGAGTTGATTGTAATTGATTAAGAGAGAGAGAGAACTCTTGAGAGATAAATATTGTACACCCAAGAGGTGTGGAAAGAGTGAGATTTCTTCATTGTATTTTGGAAGAGTTTAATGCAAGATTGGTTGTTTCTTGTATCTCCTATTATTTTTTGTTTTTGATTTCTAGTTACTTATTACTTCTGGGTTAATTATGTGTTTAGTTGCTTATACAAAAGTAATCAATTGTACTCCAAGTTCCTAACACAAAAGAAAGAAGTGAAAGATTCCAGAGACCAGTTCAAAGAGATGGTTCAACTGAAGAGTAAAAAGGGATTGAACCAAAGAAAGCGAATGAACCAAGAAAGTGATGGAACCAAGGAGCTGATAAGACCACCCAAACTGTTGAACCATTGAACCAATGAACTCTCATGGTTCAAAGGTTCATGGTTCAAAGTGGTTCAAAGCGACCAGCAACTAGTGACATCCCCGTGGACGTCAAATTCAAGGAAATGAAATATTTGTTAATTTTCAAATGTGGCACAGAATCTGAAGAGCAAACTAAGCAACCAGCTGAAGAGGAAGCCAAAAGAGCCTACAGAAAGGAAAAAAGATAGCCCAAGAGCTCAAATTACAATAGGAAAGAGGGAAAGACCAAAAATATTTGCGTAAGAGTTATTTCCAGTAGGTGGAACAGTCCACCAAGTAGACATCTGAGCTTGCAAGCATTAAAAGGCACATCTTATTTTTCTCCCTTGGAATAAAAGTGAGGGGACAGTCGCATACCTATTGGAAGAAATATCAGATGACCCATGCAGAGGAGAAGATATTTTGAGATGAATTAACATGCCACAGTTAAGGCAAATGCCCTATTCCAGCATGGCCCCTTGACAAAACTAAAACTGCATTCAAGGCATTAAATGCAGCATGGGTCATTCTATGAAACAAAGCGCCAAGTCTTCCTTGGCTGCTATATATTGTAATTTATTATTTTATGCAAACAAGATATTTTGGTTATAGAAGCAAAACTTTGTCAAAATTGAAAGGCGATTACTGAGACTTTGAGCTCATATTGTTGATCATATTTCATTATATGAATGAGAAAGCAAGTTACTTCCAGATTTTGTGTTGTAATAGCTTGTCATTTAGGAGATCATTCTTCTATCTATTTCTTGAATGTGTTCTTGTCCATTTTAATGAAATAAGCAGAACTAGTGGAAGTAATTAGCAAGGTATCCTGAAGCCAACTGTGGGAAGACTTTGTGCTGCCACAATTGTCTTTAGTGTGTTTGTCCGTTTTCAGTTTATTTCTATGTAAAGGATCTTGGAATGACTTTGTGCCCCCATTATCTTTCGTATTTCACTCTTGGGCAGTTGAGGTGGAGACTTTGTGCTACACCTTTTTCTGCTGGTTTATACGCCCCCCCCGTTACCAGTTACTTGTTACCTATCAGAAAGAATTGTTGTTTGTTGCAAGACCACTTCTGAAAGAAGAGAAGCACCTTCAATGTTTTCACCTAAATTTCTCCTTTGTTTATGAACATCATCTTTGAAAAAAGAGAGATGGATGGTGTTATCCTACCCCTGAGTGTTATTTTTTGCATATATATATAGTATATAGCTCTTCATATTTATAGGGAACCTCCCCTTGATGAGAGGAGAGATTTGTCCCCTTTTGATGTGGTAAACCTGCACATCTGGCTGACCAATCTCCTAATGATGTGGTTGAAACTACCTATTTTGATCATCAGTTAGTTGGTGACAAAATATTCACCCAACAAAAATGTGAAGAAAAGGGTACCATCATCATAATAATGTCAAATGGGTGTGGACAAATTTCTTCAAACTTAAATTCTTTATTTTTGAAATAACTACCATCTTGTAACCCTTGAATATTTTCTTTCATGTTTTATCATTCTTGGCTAAATGTCGCATCCTTGAATAACTATTTTTGGTTCGAATTTGGATTTGAAAGTGGATTGGATGATTGTCTTGTGAATTTATTTGGACTAGTAAATGAATTGGGATTAGTATTTGAAATGAAATGTTGGTTTTGATTTTAATTATTTAGATTGGAATTTGAAATAAAATTTGAATGTTGATTTTGATTGGTTAGATTAGTAGTTGAAATGACATTCAAATTCTGACTTTGATTGTTGATTAAATTTGAATGGACATTAGAATTTGGATTGGGTGTTTGATTTGAATTTGAATACACATTCGAATTTTAATTTGGATTGCAATTGATTGATTGATTTAAATTTGAATGTGCATTGGAATTAGGATTATGATTAAGATTTATTGATTGATTTAAATTTGAATATACATTCAAATTAGGATGTGGATTTGTTGATTGATTGATTTTAATTTGAATGTGCCCTTGAATTATGATTTGAATTTGTTGATTGTTTGATTTAAAGATTACTTGACATGTTAGCTTTAAGCTCAGCTATTTCCCTTTTCAATTTTTTAACATGATCTTCAAAAAAAAGGCATGGCTTTGAAGAGATGTTTCGTCTATAACTACCTTACCTTCATCGAAGTAAGTGTGAGAGTTATTTTGATTGGTGTTAATGGACCCTATAAGTGCTTTGTTATTCCCTAGGGAATCATTAGATGTTCCTTGTTCTTGGATGGGAGGTGTGGTTTCTTCCCTTCAAATTAAAAATGATAAGTCCTTGGAATCAAAATCTGAAGGAAACTTGGCTCCTAGACCCAAAAGTTATAACAAGACCTCATTTTTATTTTATAGGAGATAGTCCATGATTTGAGATGGGGGGTTTTAATGTAAAGCTACCTCATGGATATGTTCATATTGACAAGGTCCCTCATTGTCAACATTGTCATTCATCTCAATATGATGTTATTGGCTTTCAAACTAGAAGGGATAATTTTCAAATGATTTTTATTTAAAACAAAAATTATTCAATAAAGTCATTTATTTTATAACGGGGTACATTTCTTTGATATTTTGACTCAAAAAGTATAAAACTAAAGAAGAACTTGAAAGTGTAAATGTTTGACAACAAGTTTTTTACTTTTTGACTTTCTTTCTTGATTTTTTGATTTTGGTTTATAAAGACTTTAAAATAGATTTTCAAACACAAAAACTTCAATTAAGTGGTATTCACAAGGAGGTAAAAGAAATAAAAGAACATGCAATCTCTACTATAACCAAAAAAAGAAACATGTAAGTCATATAAATAGATAACACTAAGCAAAAAGACTTGAATGTCATTTTGGCTCTCATATATATTGAATTGTTAGTTATAAAGTGTCGGCTCAATGTTTCATAGCATTAACTATGGAGGTATAACCATACCCATGGCCCACTTAACCCAATTTTGAGGGTAAATTAAGAATAACTTCTTGGAGCTAACCACTTACTAATGCACTGTAATTAAAATGACCAAAATCGGTATATTAGGATTAAAGTTTGTACAAGCTAATCTAAAAGGGAGTCCTCTATATAACTTTCAGTAAGTTAATGCCCAAAACCATGAAAGAAATAGATTTAACAGATGCACTCAAATGGGTCTAATCTCAATGTGTCTAACCCAGTCATAAGATTTCAATAGATCGATGTCAAAAAAATCAAACTTTGAGGTCATTGTTGAAACCCTATGAATTGAAGCATGGAAACTCCTCACACTACTATGTGCTTAAAACACACAATTTATTAAGAAATTAAAATAACATGTCCTCACTTTATATACTATGTCGATACATAGGGTATGGCCTACTGTGTGGTGGTGAAATATATGGTCGATAGAGCCCATAGAAAATTAAAAAAATATATATTGTCATTTGTCTTTTATTTATAAGTATCATCATCAATGTGATTCCAAGGAAAGAACATACAAACAAGTGCAAATTAGGTAATAAATAGTCACAAGACTTATTTTTTATTTCTGAATATCATTACCAATATGACACCAAAGAAAGACCATACACAACCCTGTGTGATACAAATATAAATCTTTACAATAAATGTAAATGTAATTTAATTACTAAACTTATAAAAAATAAAATACTTGAAATATTTCTTCTAATTCTTCTTAACAAATGATTTCATGCAGACGAACAAGAAAGGGTTCTCATAGGCTGACCTCCCACATTACTAGGTAGAAATATGCCTTCAGATCATGCAATATATGACTTTGGAAGGTAAATATACATTAATCTTCTCCCACAATTTCTTAATTTTAAATCATTTAATTAGGTATAAGATCAGTCTACCCTATTTCTTGCTTAAGTCTCTTGAGAACACTGTCTTGCTTCACCAAGTTAAAGATATCAATTCCATTATGCATCAAGGTCTGATCCTCCTTCTTGTTAAGCATGACCAATCCATATTAGGCCAGGAGGTTCCCCCCAGGGGTTCCTCCTCTGGGGATGACTCCCAAGAGGACCCCTTGAGAAGGATCTTATCAAGGGATGCCATATGCCTTTTGACTGCACCCCCCAAAATAGTTTATCATAGTCCCCTCGGATGACCTCCCTCTCAAATTCCTTTTTATTCCCAAACCAAAAACAATTGAAATTGGGAACCCTAAAAAATATGCTTGGAAAGGGAAATCCATGGTTATGGATGAGTTGGAAAGAAACAAACAGTTACTGGAAAACTTTAATTCAAAGGTGTAACAAGCTGGTTTTGGCCTGGCTGAACTTATCCAAGATTGGAATGCATTACACAAATAGGCTGAAGCAACTATCCAGGCCTTTATCCAATTTGCTTAGCCCCCTTAGACCACTACTATGACCTCTCCTAAGGTTTTTAAATCCTCCCTAGGCTCCCCCAAAGGAGTCCTTCCCAAAAAGTCTCCTTTGCAGGTAAAAGGCAAAAAATGTCCCATAATGATCCTCCCTAGCGAAGCAACTGAAGGCCTCAAAAACTATACTCATGCCAAAGCTTAAAAAGAGAAACCAACCATCCCAACAAAGGATAATACTGAATTTGAAGACCCTCAGGAGGGACTTTCCTCATAGTTCTGTTAGTTTTCCTGTTTTGCTTCCATTTTAAGTACTATTTTTTGTTTTTTGGTTTATCGGCCCTAGTTGACCTGTTTAAACTTTTGTAATGCACTCTTGTGGTTACATGTCCTTGTAAAACCTAGATTTTACCATATTAAATTAAAAAAAAATACTTGAAATATTAAAGTTAACAATAATAAAAAAAAATTATTTTACTCTTCATTTATTTGGCAAGCATCCTACACTAAACAATGAGTAAATTGTTTGTGAATAGCTAAGTAACCCAAGGAACCTTCAAGCTATCCAAAATGTTAATAAAACAAAACATATAAACTTAAAAGTTAGAAAAAATATTAATTAAAAATAAAAATAATAGTCACAAATTTGACAGTATTTCTTAAACTATAATCTGGATTTTCACAAAATTTTGACAATTTGTTGTCAGTGGAAATCGGATAAAACCTACAAAAAAATTTAAAAAAACCTAAATTTTGAGAAAAAAAAATATATTACCAATTTAAAAATTATGTGTTTTTTAACTTAAAAACAAAAAAATAGTCATGAATTTTATGATATCTTATAAAATACATTTCAAATTTACATAAAATTTAATAGATTAATGATAATCTAATGCTAAACTAACCTCAAAAAATAGAAAAACTTAAAATGTAAATTAAAATTTATTATTAGTTTAATAGTCATGTGTTTTTATTTAAAACACTCAATTAATTTTGTGAAAAATAAAAATAAAATAAATAAAAATAGCGTGCAACTTGGATCCAAATTAGCATAAAACCTACATATCAATTAAAAAAAAAGTTAATTAAATGTTCAAAAAAATAATAAAAAATGATAACATGAAAAAGATTTGGGAAAACCCCCACCAAATATACCAGAGGGTGATATCTAAAAAATTAGAGTCTAATAAAATTAGAAAAACAATTAAATGCAAACTTCCTATTCTAAATCTAAACTAAAATATCAAATTGATCAATAAAAACTAAAGAAAGTAAATAATAAGATACTTACAAAACATGTAAAATACACTCATCACTTTCTTCATTGTGAACATATTTTTTGTTATTACTTCATTGGATGTGGGTGTTTAATTCAATTCTCCAAACAAAGGTGAATTGCATAGTGTATGGGTGAAAATAGCTTGGATTCTTAATGGATGTATATAAGATGAATTCAATAGCATTTGATAACTTGAAGGTGAATGATGAAAATGGAGAATGACACTTCTATTTATAGGATTTCAGGTGAGAAGATAGATGGTTGGGATAAATATGAATATATTTGACAATGATAATTATCAATAGTTAGATTTGAGTCTTCATCACAATAGATGATGACTAATTTTCATGTGCGTGACAGCGAAAAATTAATTAATTGGTAGTTGAAAATGTCTTACAAATAAGTCAAAGTAGTTGCATGACTCATCAAGGTAGTTAAAATGTCCAATGATGACTCAACAATTGGTTGAGAAAGTTAAAGAATTAGTTGGATGACTTAACATTTGGTTAAGAAAAGCATGAAAAATGTTTGTATGAGATAAAAATATCAGATTTTAATTAATTTTGAAGAATTATGTGTGCATAATTAAATAATTAATATAGATTAATCAATTATTTGAAAAAAGAAAGGAAATATGTTAGTGGGAAATTATAACTTTGGACGGTGATAGAGTTAGTGTGTCGATTTTAATCAAAGTAAATTATGACACTAAATGTGACAAAATTTAGGTGTCTACAATAACCTTCCCTTCAAATATTTAAATAATTGAATGATATTTTGCATAATAGACCCATTAATATTTGATAGTCGGGAAGTCATAATAGGTAATGCAAACATTTCTTATGTTGATATAGGCATTGAAACCATTGATTAAGTTGAAGCATTGATTGTTCTCATGGAGGATGTAGAAATATTTATTTGGTCTTTGGAGAACAAAAGCTTGATGACATATCTCATGCCTCCACTGGATGTAGGAATCAATGGTGTGATCGAGAGGAGGGATGATGGAATTGAAATGATAGTATTACCATTTAAAGATTCATCATTATTAGATGTGGATGCATTAACATTAGCATGTTTATTGATTTCATCACATGTGCGATATAAAAATGTATCAATTAATTCATGATTTATATTTAGACGATGAATTAATGCTTCCTTATCTTTAGTTTCAAAACAATCTTTGTTATTGGCATTTGTCATTTCTTATAAATAAAAAATAAAGATGTCAAATGAAAAAAATCAGATTTAAAAAGTAATCATAGCATTTTGGAATTTTGGAAGGCTAAAACCCCTAAAGCAAACTACGGTTGCGTAGGGAGGCTCAGAGGTCAGGTTCATCAAATATTTAACCATTTTTTTGAAAGAGTTAAGGGGGGAATATCCTAATCAAATAATGTCTGAGCCATTCTAAAAGTAGACCAATCAAATAATTCAAATTCATAATATTTTGATATCGTGTTGATTATGCAAATATGCTAAACATATAAAGTGTAATGTCAAACAGTAATTTGAATGCTTAAACACGAAGAAGAAATAATACTTAGACTTTTGACTAATATGTAAACATATTTAGGAAGTATAAGTGCAAAAGAAGGCAGGATGATGCTCCACAAGGATTCATCAAATTCTAAATGTTTGTTCTCTGTTAGCTTGGATATGTAGATACTAAAATATGATTTATATAACATCTCAATTTTATATACTTAAAAAATACCTATCAGGGCTCTACCCTTCAGTTTTAGAACTTCCTTCTATCGAAGGCTCATATTTGTCATCTCACTATGCCTAAATATTTATCTTATAGTTTGACTCTATCATTTTTTATGACCCAAATCTCCTACACTATATAGAAATCTTAAAACTTGATATATATCTTTCACTGTCAGTTTTAGATTCTCAGCAATTTCCTAGCCTACCAAACACATGCATCCCATATAGGGATACTTGCATTGATATAAGTGTCCAATTTTTTTACAAAATGTCTAGTCTTCAAAATTCATCTAGTTCACAAATCTTTCAATTCCAATGGGTAGGCCCATTTGTTTTATTTAAACCTACTATGAGATATTTCCAAAAAGTGTGGTATAAATACAAATCTAAGCCTACTCATTACTCATATAACAAGTACCAAGCAAGTACATATTTAATCTCACCCAATCGATTACACAACTAAGTTCTACTACTATATTCTTCTTTATTTTTATATCATACATAGGAGTAATCATATTGTATGTCTGAAGCACTCAAAGAATAACCCATGAGCAATATTTGTCAAGTTACAAGCTAGATCATTGCATGTCTTTGCATATATTATATTTCACTCTTATGCACACATAATGCATCACCTAGGGGAGAACTACATATGTTTGAGGACTCCTTGGAGTATTGGCTATGTAAGCAACATTCATTGACAGTGGGATCCTTGAGGTCAACTCGACACTATGAGTTCACTAACCTTTTTTAGCAAGGTACAAATACCTAAGGTAAAGAGTTTTGGTTTGATCCACTTATAATCATTGACAACCTATGTGCGCAAATAAAAGACATAAACATAAAATTTAGAAGGCTTTAGGTGGTCATTTTGCAATACATCAAATATTTCGTACATGATAGTTATGTCTAGATCACGACAAAAGCATCAATACAAGTGTCCTAGGATTGACGTAAGTGTTTGGATCTTTAGAAATAATATTTTTAGAATCTGGTGATTAGATCCTGATATTGTCCCTACCTATTTCTATTTATGTACATTTTAGATCTGCCTCTACATTTTTAGATAAGTTAAGTATTGTCTCTTCTTCGTGTTTATGCAATTAAATTATTATTTTGAATGGATTTTTTATATTTAACATAAATCAACATTTTAATTCAAAGTATTCATTTATTTGAGTTTTCAATTAATTATCCTACTATAGAATAGTTTTATTCATCTTTATGCATAGACTATTCTACCCCCTTAACCCTAACCATATATCTAAAAAGGGTTAAACATTTGGTGAACCCGACCTCTATATCTCCTAGTGCAAACCCTAGTTTGACTTAGGGTTTTCCTTATTTATGATTTTTTATTTATGAACTTAAAAGACTCTAAAAAAATAGATTTATATTTATTACAAAATAATCAATCATGTTCAATATGGATGCACCTATCAATTACTTCGTCATCCAATACATAATGGTAGTCATTGCATGTTACATTTCATACATGGCTAAATCAATAAGAACTATAAAAAATTGGGTTGATTTAAAACAAGATAAAAATAAATCCTCTCTTTACAACTCTTCTTGTAATGATATGAAACCTATGCAGCAAGTTCCTCCTAAGCCTAAACTAGTAATCAAATCTAAAGGATGTGATCTTGTTGAGCCATCAAGCAATACACATACCAATATCTCACTTTTGGACCTTATGAATCAATCAATTATTTACAAGGATATATTATATGAAACATTGTGCAAAACCCAAGTATCAAGTGACATAACATTGACTCCTTTTGTGTATATTATGCAAGATCTAATAAGCAATGCAAATCTTGTTATTTTTTATCATGAAGATTTACCCTCAAAGGATATCATTGATCAAGATTTGCCTGTATCAACACAAATTAATATTCACAATAAAGTAAACCAAAGGGAATACATGCAACATGTCTCATCAACGTATAATATTATAAATTACTCCAATGATGCTATTGATAAATTTTCACTTTTTGATTCATTACACAAGTCCCCCTTATACAGGGATATTCTTTTGAGAACATTACATATGACAACCTTGCTAAGTAATGTGGAGCCACCATATGTGGCCTCTATATTGAACTTTATAAATGAACCAAGCATAATATTTCCCTTCAAAAGAAGGATTTACCACACCAACATACTAATGAACATTTATTTCCTTTACATATGCAAATAGTTGTTCATTCAAACATGGATGCAAAGGATAAAACATAAGCTAAAACATGGGTTGATACAGTGTCACAACAACCTAATTGATTTATCTTATCTAATACACCTAAGCAATAATTTACATGATTACTTGAGTGTCCAACTTTGCTACTTAATAAGCTTGTGGGGTGTCTACTATTATCTCAACCTCTTCCCATAAAGGTTGATATGAGCTGAAATCTACTAAAAAGATATGATGTTAATGCATATTATGGCTATCACCAAGGCCCTTTAACATTCTAAAAACATATGGTATACCTTGAAACATAAGATCCAAGACCTTCTTGATAGCCAATAGAACACCTTTGATTATCCTTCAAAGGATTCAAACTAAATGATATTTAATGATACATTATAAGATAATTTTAAACAAACTCCTACAGATGACATATAATGCACATCCTCCATGATATTATGGGCATCAATTAGATGAAAATATTGGCACGCTTCAATACATAATACCTCTTATATTTCAGAGGTCTTTTATCATAGTTTCCAGAATTACATATGAGCATTTGTTTGATTAAGAGAAGTTTATTTCGAGACAACTAATTATATAACCTACCAAGATTAATCATCTAAAAAAGGGTAAGCAATAAGATATCCCCTTACCTAGGCAGCCCATACTTGAGAGACCGTTGCACTAGAGATACTCAATGGATTCCATGAAATACTCATCTATAACTAAATGATGCACCAAGTTACTAAGAGTAAATAAGCATGTTCCAAACACAAATGCACCCAGGAAACCACAAAGAATTAAATAATGGGTTCCATGAACCCCTACTCATTTTATTACCTCTTCATGACCACAAAGTCTTATGAGTCATAACTAGAGTACTATAAATTCTACAATTCCATATATGACACTTACACATGCTCATTTGTAGTATCAGTTGTTTGATGTACCATATTCTGAGTTTGAAGCTACCTATAAAATCCCTTATATGTGATCATGGGTTAGACATTTTTCTTTTCCAAATATTTCAAAAATGAAAAAAAAAAAATATTCAAGAAAATACAAAAGCATTCAAATAAATTCAATATATATATATATATATATATATATATATATATATTCAACATTCACATGTTTATTATCTCCTTAGCATTTATGTTGTTTGCTTTATGTTAGTAAATAACATATCATTTATATACACATATATTTCATGCATACTAGAGTGTGATGCATGCATACACCAGACCCATGATATTTGCACATACAAATATTGGGCCCTTCCTCTTCCTACATGATACACTACATTGGGGGCATCTACCTTCCTTGATCACAATTGATACTAATACATTACTTTATGATCATTTTTAAATTATCATGATGAGATTATATACTAATGCTTACACATGTATATACTCATACTTACATCTTTCAAAGTGTACTTGATATACTATGTTACATAACATTTTTGCCAACAAATACATGTAGAAACTAGTATGATATGGTTATGTTGGTTGTGTATACTGCATTTATTCACATTGTCAATTCCTTGAATGTCTTTTTCTTGCTTTTTATTATATTATTTGTGAGAAATTTGAATATGTTCTTTTCTTGTTGGCCACTGTGCCATCGAATGTTGCTTTATTTTGTTATTTGGACATTTGAATATGTCATTCCTTGGAGTGTGAGGCATTTGAATGTGTCAGTTGTTTGTGGTCTCTTTATACCCTTCTTGTGTGACATTGAGTGATCTTATGTGTGTTTGATTGTTTGTTGACCTTGTATTTTTACTTTCTAGATGTTTTTATGATATATATCATGCATCTTAGGGCTTGTGATCACATACTGTGAACTTCATTGATATATCTACTTAGATATGTTACTCCTATATGCTACATGATTCATACATAAATTATATAGTTATATTATCCTTTTAAGGTAAAATAGATAATAGATTCCATTTCCCTCACCTCAAAATGGGGTCATATTAGTGGGAGCATGCCATATAGATATGACCGCCAAATTTATATAATTCTCAAAATTTCTAGAATTTCATTACAGTTTACATGATTTAGATATACACTTGGGTCAAAATCCTATACATTGCACCAATTTTTAAAAATTTAGAATAAATTTTCTCATATTTGTGACATATAATACATAGTTACAAAGGAGATGTTATATTTTGATAGATACTTCATCTTTAGACACATTAAAGGTGCATATGTGATGCAAGTCCCTAAAAAATTACAAATACATGTTCAAACTTATTCAAGTATATTTACCAATAAGCACCATTTTTACTAGGAAACACCATTTTAAGTCTTAATTATCTACAACAATTGGATACCTTTTAGTAGTGTGGTTGAGATTCAACACCCTCAATGGCCTAACACTACTTCCATTTTGTAAGGTAATTTAATTGTCACTTGAGTTGTGCGATTAAGATTCAATGATCTTAATGGTCGTGTCATAACTCATATTTGCACTAGATTTGGGGAATAATTACCTTATAATCTCCCTCTTAAAATCTCAAAGGTTTATTTTTGAACTTCTCTCAACTCTAATGTTTCATAAGGAAGCATCTTTACCAAGTCGAAATACCAAGGGGCAACATGGTTATAATAACACACAGGTGTACTCATGTCTTACTCTATTTCTTTTCAAGCATTTCAATTATTTCAAATTTAGGATTATATGCATTGATTTATATTATAACATGTTCTTGGTAACATGTCATACACCAAAAACACACTCAAAGTGGGCTTAAGCAAAGACAATGTGTGTTATACACACCTAGTACACAGTTCTCTCTTTAAACCTAGTAATTTTATCTTTATGCATTACTACATTAAAGGGAAGGAAAATGTAGATATTAGAATATGATTTATATAGAATCTTAGCCTTGTATACTTGAAAAATACCTATTAATTCTCTACCATTTAGTGGTAGACTTTCATGTTGTTTAAAGGCTCGCATTCACCATCTCCTTGTCCTAACTATTTATCTTATGGTCTAACTTCATCATTTCTGATGACCTAGATCTCATGCACTATACATAAAACTTAAAACCTAATATATATCCTTTGATGTTACTTTCAAATTTTAAAAAACTTCCTAGTCTATTGGACACTTACATCCCATATAAGGAGACTTGTGTTACACATAACGATACTTGCATCGATGTAAGTGTCCAAATTTTTACCGAGTGTCTAATCCTTAAAAGTAATATAATAAGAAAATATTTTGAATCCTATAGGTCAATGCATTTGTTTTATTTTAACCTACCATGAGATATTTCCAAAAGGTGTGTCATAAATACAAATCTAAGCATGTTCATTATTTATCTAGTAAATACTAAGCAAACATCTATCAAGCTCACTCGATTAATTGCACAACTGAGTTTTATCGCCTCATTTTTCTATATTTTTATATTAGGCATAGGAGTATTCATATTATAGGTCTGAAGAACTCAAAGAACAACCCATTAAATTTATTTATCAAGTTACAAGTTAGATCATTACGTGGATTTGTATATAGTATATGACACCCTTATGTGTACACAGGCTAACACCTAGGGAAGAACTACATATGTCGAGGCCCT